>OZ023160.1:16829869-17324869 GCA_963678695.2 Diplodus puntazzo
TATATTCCAAATATGTCCATACCTCCTCACTATGTAATCCTTCAAGCGGGTTTTATATTTTACTTAAAGTGACTGATAGGACTACTTTTTCATGTAGCATGGGAGTTTTTTAAAAAAAAAGGTGTCATTTGGTCATTTCAGGTTATATACGATATCTACATATGATACAATAGAAAGGTATATACCATCCAAATAACATGAGCAATGCCAGATTTCATGCTAAATTGTTAATTGTTTAGGGTCTATGACACCTAAAAACATGCATCAACTACTGAGGCATGTTGAATGTTTTTTCATTACTCCTCAATCCAAGACTGCCATTTATCTAAGGTATTTCAACAGAACCTATATTCATTCTAACTATGTTTTTAAATTATAAAGCTATTCATTCCATTTAGCTAATATAGCTAGCTAGCTATACACTACTTCTTACAACAATCATTACTTTTAACTAACATTTTTAACTATTTATCCAATAATGAGTTATTTTACCATCCATTGGTTTACAACTAACTGTTCAAACTCATTAGCCTGATTTTCACTAACTTATTTTACCATTAATTCTTTCTGTAAGCTATCTTTTCAAAGTAACATATATAACCGTTAGCCATTAGCATTACTTTTACATATCACATTGAACCAATTAATTTGAGCTAGTTCACAATCCATTAGGGTAAGCTAACTATTGGCTGATAGCTAACTGGCTAGGCTACTTTTGCTAACTTATTTCACCATCTTATATGTTAAGTTAACTCTCTGAGGTAACTAGTTTATCATATTTACTTGTTTATTTAGCCATTAGCATTACTTTTAGATAACACCTTTGCTATACATTAGTTGAAACTAACTTCGACCGTTACTTTAAAGGCAACAATTAACCGTTAACTGTTTATGCATTACTTTTAGCTACCTCACCATTAGCTATCATCAGCTAGCTATTAGCCTATGGTTAACCTAGCTGTCCATTTCAATCCTTCAGCTATCACTTTAAGCTGTCTCAACTCATCAGTTTGTTTGCTAACCATTTTTCAGCCACTTGTAATATATTAAATTCTGTTATGTATACATATATTGATTGATCAACTTCTTAAACGTACAAGGACCAAGAAACCTCTGTATCTGGGCTTTGAGCTTTAAAATAGTGATCTAAAGTATAAAGATATGAAAGACGATGTACTTACGAAGCAAATTTAGAGTGCGTCTGTTACAATAAAAGAGCAATGACTTATCAAAGTTATTTATTAAATGAATAAAACTCTTACAAAAACACATTAAGGCATACCATTTGGAAATATGTACACAAAGCCACACATGGCTGGCGTTAAAAAAATATCAAACCATCGCAGGCCATCACACACAGTACTCGTCACTAGCACACCGCAGATGCCCATGGTTCTCATAGATTTTATTTAGGTATAGACTTGGAAAGGGTGGTGAAATAAATACAAAGGCAAGATGGCAAAGTGGACACGAGTGTTGATGGTAAAAGTGTCTATGGATATTTTTTTTCTTTCTGCGTCTAATATGAGAAATCGAGATGACAGAAATGGAGCTGTGTTTCTTCATACTTCACAGTTCATCAGTGATCTCGCTTAAAGCCATGATCTCGTTAAAAACAAAGCAATATTCAAGGTATTTACAATCTTAGATGATTATTAGGAAGAGCTAAGAAAAGGTGTTTTTATATTTCACAGAATGCTTAATTTTTGTGTCTTCTGATAGGATATGAAACATCACTGGTGCATAATATATCCTCAGTGTACATAAATACCAAGGCTACTTAGTGACTGCAGCAGAAAGAGAAGATGAGGGAGAAAAAAAAACAGACAGAACAAGACAACTGATTTTAAAAACAATCCAGTGAGCAGATCCCATCTACACATTAGACTGAGTGTTCCTAGAAAGAAAATAGCAAGCAAGCATCATTGGCAAGCTTTTGGTTTCTGATCATTTGGCTATGAACATTATTGGAGGGAGTTTTTCTTTTTCTTTTTTAGGGAAATTTGCTTCATGTTGGAAAGCAGTGTCGCTGGGAGAAACCGTCTCCTTTTGGCAAAAATCGACTGCCATACCAAAGTGGTTGCTGAAGCTGCGAATCATAAAACAATGCTAGCCAGACTCCAAACTTGATGATCTCAGGCGTCCATATTTGTTTATAATAGTACGTGGAAGGCTGACGCTTTATAGAGGGGGCAGGGGATAAATCTGATTACTGTCCAAATAAAGTGTAAACAGTGGTTTTAGGATAATCACACTTGTGCAACACGTGTAAACACATGATTCGGTTTCCTGCAACTAATCAAATACTCACCCTAGCCAGGATTTGTGTGCATGTAAACAACATTGTAAATTGTACCTATTGGTATGTGGAAGTCATTTTAGGTCTAATCCAATAGAACCAGGTTTCTGTAGTGTCCGCTGAGCGAAGCACTGAGGCTTTGCCAGAATTGAAAAGCGCTCCCTCAGAAGTGGCGGTGAGTCGTCGTGTCGCAGTAACAGACACGTCGCAAGAGATTCTTTCATGCAGCTCGATCCATGTAAAATCAAATGGTGACATAAAAATCTTATAAGAATAATTTGTTCTCTTAGTAAAAACTGAAGTCAATCAGAACCATCAGTGGCAGCCTCCAACAGTGACAGAGGTGTTGATATCAGAGTGCCTCCCTTGTCATTTCAAATCAAGAGTTCTTCGCTTGAGTCTTTTAGTGTCATACATGTGTTTCAGGGGCTGTCAGACCACAGAGACACCCTGCGCGGGGCAGTTCAGAGCTGTCACCACGTCGGGCCTCTCGATGCGAGCCAGTGCAGAACACAGCAGTCCCAGAGTGGAGCCTTCTTTCTGGGCCCAGTTAGAGAGGAGCGTGTGAGCGGGGGCCTCTCCACGCCCAAACAGGTCCAGCTGTTCGGGCTCGCAGCCCAGCGCTGCGCCCAGCTGCCTCCACCCCCGGCCCCCTCCTTCCTGCAGGAGGCGCTCCACCTCTTCCTGTCTGTGGGGGGGTAGGTTGATGTACAGGCGATTGTCCTGCCTGCTGTCCCTCTTGGTACCTTACAAGAGACACGGACAAAATTAGCTCACCGTTTGGCTGTTTCTACCGGAAAAATAAACACTGGATATTTTCAATAAAAACAGCATTCATATGATTAAAGTAGCAATATGTGAAGACATTAAAAAAGTACCGACAGAATGTGAAGAAATAACAGTTCATCTCTGCAGACATCAGACATCTCTGCACTTGTATTGCGTTGAAGACTTATCTCCAAGCTGCCGAACTACTTTCATTTAGTTACAAAGAGTCACACCTTTGCTGGGCTGGTTGTCCTGAAGGCTGTGAGAGTCCAGAAAAACGCCGCTGTCGCTTTGGAGCTTTTCTCCCTCTGGAGATGTTCCCAGCTCAGCCGCACGGGCCTTCGACAGAGCCCGCTTCTGTTTACATGAGCTCCAGCTGAGCAGAGCAGAGGAAAACAATGTCAGTTAAGCTGCCCACGCTGAGCTATTTTTCATCCCAGGGCAAATGTTATAATCATTATTACATCCATTTAAGGACTAGGGCGCATCCCTGGTGAAAACTCACCACTTGTAAGCCACATAAAGAAGCAGACCGAGCACCACGGCAGCCAGAACTGATACGTAGGCCAGAATATTGTTGTTGCCACCCTGGTCCTGTGGGGTAAACTTCGTTCCAGGAGGAAGACTGGCCTCATCTGCCCTCGTCACCTCCTCGACAGGTCCGTCCACAGCAGGACGAGATAAAATGTGCAGCTTCTTATCTATTGAGATTGAGACAGGGAGAGACGTGTCACGGCCAGTGTCAACGCATCGGCACATACATACATCAGAAACACATTAATTAAGGCCAGAAATCATTCCGCAGAAGCCTGCACGCCTGACGCAATGATACCCACAGTCATCCAGCTCCCCCCTGGGGTTTGAAAACCTCTCATTGCCCCTGTTTCCAGCCATGTTCTCCCTCCTGTGGTCTTCCTATTTTAGGATCAAACACTACAAGGTACTACGCTGACCTCCCCGGGGTCAGCAGGTCATGACATATGGAACCAGAGTGTGTACAGATGACCTTACTCCTGGAGAGCGAATGGAGTCATTTGGGAGCAGGCGGACTCGTTGTCAGGGTCGTCAACCTCTCTTGGCCTTTAAGGTTCTTGTGGGCAGTTAACCCGAAGACCCGTCAAACTTACACCAATTGGATTACAGCACTTCAGTGGGCGCTTTTTTCACTACTCATGTTTCCCAGCTCACAGAGTGCTACAGAGCGTTCGGATGAGGTGTGGATGCAGGTGTTGACCACATGTCGCTGGAGTCTCAAGGACCCGCCCACTGCCTGACCTCCTGCCTTAAGCTCGCTCTTTCATCTTTTACTATTGCTGCCTCTCCCTGCGTTAGATTTTTAATATAAAAAGGCTGGCACTGGGGCCGAGGGATATGGTAGAATGAAAAACAACTCATATTACACATATTTTGACAGACATTGTGATTTAATTCACAATGATGATGTGACATTTGTCGGAGTCTGAACCAAACAAACATGTTTTCTTACATCCAGAGAACGAGATTTTTCAGTCAGGGCATTTCTGCAGCACGACAGTATATCATTATAAAGCTGTTTTGCCACCCACTTTACCTGTATGAAATTTCCAGCTTCTACAATCTGGGTTGGCACTTGGCCATTTTGCTACTTCAATGATAATGATGAGCCCTAGCTCGCACTATTCTATATTTTCCTTACAGACATCAAATCCCATTTAAATACTAAACCGAACAATTCATTAGCCTGTGGCACTGTTGCCTCATAGCTGTTTGTTACTACTAAAGACATAAAACAGGTCATAATATTATTTTAATTTTTAAAAAAGGCTATATAATTTAGTAAAACAGCATGGACTGTAGTTTTTAGCGTGAGTGCACGAGTGAGAATCTACAGCAGCAGGTTAATGTTCCTCATTTATACTTGTTTTGAGTTATTCTTTGGGCTTTGTTGACAATAAGACAAATTCAGAATATCACCAGACTTGTCCTCGCTGGCTAGATAGCTCAGCTAGCCATACAGCTTGTGGCCCTGTGGGCTGCCACAGTCCGCCCAGACTGAGGGTTGGGCGCACCAGGGAGAGTTGGCAGCGGAACCAGGCTCAACAGCCTCACAGCGAACACAGCTGGATCGAGAGCAAACGCTGCAGCACGTGTAGAGCTGTCTGCTGAGTTTTATTTTAAGTGTGTTAACGCGGCGGTTCAGATGGTCTACGCTCAATTAAAGAGAGAAACTTGAATTCAGGGTGAGGGTGGAGTGTTGTTTTTTCTATTTAATAAGGAAAATAGGTATAAGAATATGTCCTTTCTCGACATTTTGAGATCTCATTTTGTTCATGAGACTGAAAAAACTTAGAGAGCTTGTAAAGCAAAGCAAACTTGGCCTCACCTCCTTAGGTACAAAGTAGTGTTATGGCAATGGCTAACTATATCTGCAAGACAATATGACCAATATAACACTGTTTCATCAAATTCTGTTGGTCATTCTTTTGGAATGTTTTGAACAAATTCTGGCCATAACATACACATTGCACCTTTAAAAGTCCAATGTATTTTCTCAGGCGGATTCTTAACTACTACTCACCCATGCACAGTGTGTCAGAGTTGGGCATGCAGGCTCGGATCTCCACCTCGCTGTCGGAGCACTGGGTGCAGCTCTGGCAGGGTTTGGTGCTCCTCAGCTCCTCGGAAAAGGTCCCCGGGCCACACCTCTGGCACAGCGTGTCCCCCTGTAGGCCACACTCCCGGACAGCGCCCTCGCCATGATTACATTTGGAGCAAGGCGCACACTGGCCGTGGACGCTAAAAAAGAAGTAGCCATTGTCGCATTCACACTGTGTGTCCTGAGTGGCAGAGCAAGAGGCCACCATAGGGACACTGTATGGGCACTTGCCACAGGGGAGACAGGCGCTGAGGTCTTCAGATGAGGAAAACTTTCCTGGGGAATCAAAATCGGCGTCAGTGTGGAGTTTCTCTCACAAATATCAGCGGCAGAGATGAGATGCAGTCACATTTTCAATCTTCCAGCCTCTTCCACAGATGACAGGGTTAATGATAAGGCAGGTAGGGCACATTCTACTTTATTGGAGTAACACTAGATTATAATTACTTACCCTGTGGGCATGGTGTGCACTTGGTATCCTCTTTCCCACACTCTACCTCCACTTCAAAGCCCGCAGGACACAGACTGCAACACTGCCCTGACTCAGTGAACTGGCCGCTGGCACAGGCATCTCCAAGAGTGACCTACAGTAAACAGATGACACAGAAGAGAATGATTACCAAACAAAAACTTTCCATGAAGGGCATTTCAAATCAACCGTCGGGGAAAAAACTAAAGACGAGGTTTCTCTTTGTCCAAAGAGCTTTCTGCATTACACCACATGTGGGAAGATAATCACACACATCCCAACCCTGTGTGATTAAAGAAGCGAGGAACTGGCTGAACTGAAAATGGCCCTTTTATCTTTTCGATCTGCCTTGGTTTTCGCCCTTAAAGTGCTCCGAGTCCTTATCTGCAAGTGGGTAATGGAGAGCCCAGCTTGAGTTATGACATGAGGGATAGATCGGACATTCCTGACGGCTTGTGCAGCGGGGTTTGGTGCCTGACAGGAGGGGCTGGCTTTAATCATATGGCTTTAGACGGGTAGAAAGAATAAGACACAAAAGGGTGAAGGAAAAACAAGCCGAAAAGTAGGAAGGAAGAGGTAAAACGAGCTTCCGCGCTCCCACTCGTTCTGAAACGAGCGCGAACGACAGTGTGTATCAGTGCGCGCGGATACAGCGCTCGTGTGTGTGTGTGTGTGTGTTTCTCGACATCAGAAAAAAAAAAGCGGGGGAAGTATACAAAGGAGACGGTTCCAGCCTCGGGCAAGGGTGTCAGTTGACCAAGGCTAACCCAGCATGCGAGTGTGTTTGGGTGAGAGGGGGGCCTTTGAAGTCGCCGAGCCCCGCAGGTGTGTCTGTGAAGGTCAGTACTTCAACTGACTGCCCTTCTCCAGGCTCTTGAACGACGGCATCTTAAACATGCGCACATTTAATGGTGATTGGCCTCCTCCGCCTGAGGGCTGACAAGACTAAACAGATGTCTAACAACTAACCTCCTGCAAGGGGGAAAAGTAACAGCTAAACAACCCACTGATGTCTCTCTTTGTCTCTGAAGTCTGCCAAGAAACACGGGCGACGTGTGTGAACCTGTAGAGCCTGTGCCGAAAAGCTCCCTGCAAACACACACACACACACACACACACACACACACACACACACACACACAGACCAATCCATGCCCCCAGTCGCAAAACACTGAAATGTTCCATGGTGATATGACGGGAGGAACAGCTTTGAATTGGGGCTCGCCTCGTTCCAAAAACAACAGCCAGTTTAACTGCGGCGCTCACAGAGGAGCCTGATGATATCTGAGCACAGGCCGCAGAGCCCAGATCAGAGGTATTAGGGTATCGGGGGGTGGTAGGATCCAGAAGGCAGGAACCAGTAGGATGTTTGGAGTTGGCAGACTGTGACCAAGTCTGGACTGTTATAGCTAATAGCACAAGGGCTTCCTGGTAACACTCTGGCCGGCCCTCCATGTGACAGATGGAGCTCCTCTGCTAACCTCTCAACTTTGATAAATATTTGGTGACAGTGCTTTCTTTCTTCTCTTTTTTCTTTCTTTCTTTTTTTTTTTGAACTCCAGCTTTGATTTCTGTCATTTTACAGTGTGAGCCTACAGGGCCGACTCGGCTCGGAGCGGGAAGTGCCAAAAGGCTTGGCACTTCACTCACTAGTGCCCAGTGTACAATAAAATATTTAGCCCATGCCCACTGGAGACGAGAGGGAACAGTGATCTACTCAGTAGAGGAATGAGTAAATCATTATCTACTGTATATACAGCATGAAATAGGACTATATATGGATACCACCTTATTGGTTTATTGGTATGAGAATATATTCTAGGACACAATTCATATTTATGACACTTAATGCTGTAAAGTTCATGTTTACACTGTGTGATTTCAAATTAAACTCAGAATTAGAGAAAATGAGCAGGGTTGGGAGGGTTACTTTTCACTGCCACATAAATCGACTTACTTCACCATTAAAAGATTTCTTTTAGGGCTGCAACTAACGATCATTTTCACATTTTATCTATCAATCGTTTTGTCTACAATTTCCCAGAGCCCAAAGTGACATCTTCAAATTGCTTCTTTTGTCCGATCGACTGTCCAAAACCCAACGGCTCTTCATTTACTGTCAGAAATGGCAAAGAATCGAGGCAAATCCTGACATTTAAGAAGCTGGAACCCCAAGAAGTTAATGACACTGGACTTGATACTTGATACTAAAATTGTGGCGATTCATTTTCTTTTCATTACATGATTGAATAATAAACTAATATTAAAAGGCACACTATGTAGCTCCGGGGGAGAGATTTGACTCTGAAGAGAAAGATGAGGATTTTTTACGCCTGAACAAACTAAATAAACAAACTCTCTTTGTATTCATGACTGAATAAACTGAATAAACAGACTGACCTTAAAGGACAACACAGTTTTTATACTGTTTCACTTTGTTTATATGTGGCAGACCCTGTCGCCTTTCTAGTTTCAAACAGTGCTCTTGAGACCTTATTTTCCACGGAGAACGGCTTGTTCATTCAGTTATGGAAAAAAATACATATTTCTGAGTTTGTATTATTATCTCATTAAGGTTGTAAATATTAAAATCAGAGTTTGAATTTCTTCTCCAAAACTACACAGCGCCCCTTTTCAATCTACTCTACATAATTGTCAGCTACAATCGATCATTATACCTTTACCATCTTCCTTTATTTCTTGATGTTCCTACAATATTAAGTCACCTTCAATGACTAATTTGTCGCGCATGCACCAGACCGTTCACTCTCTTATCTGTTGCCTTGGGACAGAAAAGTCTGGAGGGACGAGGGGCTGCAGTTTGCTTTTTCCATTTAGGTAAGAAGCTGCAATCTGAAGGGATTCCCCAGTGAGAACAGACGGACCACCGAGGAGAAGTGCTTTCAATGGGGCTCTCAACTCCACGGCTGCCGGAGTCACTCAGTCAACGTGGATCAAACACACACACACACACACACGTGCACGCGCGCGCACACACACACACACACACACACTTCATTTCAGCCATGAAACATTTTCTGTGCCCCTTTGAAGTGAGAGCACTTTTGAAGCTCGTAGGCTGGAGTTTCCACAGTTAATCTAATCTGCGTGAAAATAAACACACAAAAGGATGCTCCCTCGCTCTCTCCCCGTGAAGACAATGACCCATGAGCCTTCACAGTCCGGCTGTGACAGCAACAGACACCGGCCTTTCAGCAGAGGCAGCCCCAGCTGAGGGGAAAGTTGCTGTCGAGCTGCACATCCCATCTCCACTGATTACTGTCATCAGTACACAGGGAGCATCAGGGACAAATTAAAGGACGTGGGTTTCTCTTTTTTTCCAGCGTCAAGCTCGCCCGAAAACTATGACCCTAAATCAAACGAGACAGCTCACGCTGATCCGTCAACTATTAATCTACAGATCCTCAACTCTCACCAAAGCGTTGAGAAGCGGTTCGAGTTTCTAAATGACCCTGAGGTCTGCCCTCTAACAAAATCTGCTTAACTACACCATGGAAATTCAGATGACTGTGGTAACAAACTGAACCATCCCCCCATCCCCACTCACCTCACTCATGCAAACTCATGCACACACACGCACAAACATACACACAAACACACACACACACACAAACACACACACACACACACACACACACACACACACACACACACACACACCACAAACTGGGAGAAAATGATGATAATTGCTTTGCTCCGGATATCCAGACTCAGCAACACGGAAAGCTAGGCCACATTTTCAACCAGTGACTGCAACAAATACGGCAGAGCACAGTCAACTACAGGCAACACGAGTACAAGAAAATCATTAGGAGTGCGCTCACATACTGTGAAGCAGCTCTAAATCTTCCAGGGAGTAATCGGACAACCATCGGAGAGCACAAATGATAATTTTTCCAGTGGGCTACTGAAACGAAAGGGGCAGACACTTACTGACTAAACAAACTAAATAAGTAAACTGACCTTAAAGGACAACAGAGTTACATGCTGTTTCACTTTGTTTTATATGTGGCTGACCCTGCCAGCTGTCTAGGTTCAAACAGTGTTCTGGGGAACTTATCATTCATGTTTATTCAGTTATGGAAACAATAAACATGTCTGAGGTTGTATTATTACCTCTTTAATATTGTAAACATTACAATGCTGAGTTGACTTTCTCCTCCAAAGATGCTCAGTGGCCCTTAACAGCAGAAGCAGAGGAGAAAACAGTAACTTAGATCCCAAAAGGGAGATCTTGCACCCTTCATAATAGGGAAGAGATACTCATCTTTTTTAAGAGCTGACGCTTTATCTGAACACTTTGATCTAACAAAAGTTCTTTTGACTCTGAGGAGCGTGTCCAGACAGGACTACAAGCCCCAGGGGCTTCTCCAGGGAGATGAGTGTCAAATAATTGTCTGTGACTGTGGAGGCTTTCCCCTTCTTTCCACGCTGATCCTGGTTTAATAATATGCTATCAAACCCCACTGAAACTATCATTTGTTCTTATGAGACAATCATTTATCACCCGTGAGGTGGGATAATCTTGGTAAAACTGTGTGCACCCCTAATGTTTCTCCACATATTTCCAGGATGTTCTGTATCCTGAGTGTGTGTGTGTGTGGGTGTGTGTGTACAGTAAGTCAGGCTTGAGAGAGAGAAAAAAAACTGTTTCTGGTAAGTAAGTAGTTGGACTCCACTTCTATCATGAGATACTGTAAAGGAAGATTTAATCAGAGGTCCCCCTACACTTATTCCATTGTTATTCACCAGCTACAGCATGACAGCAATATTCACCAACAGGGACTATGTGACACAGCCTTAAAGAAATATGACTCTGTGGTGTAAATCAGATCCCCTCTGGGAACAATGGTGTAAAAACTGAACTCGGCGGCTTCGGTTTAAAATGGCCCCTAATGTGATGTTCTGGTGATAAGAAGTGTGGAATAGATGCAGCAGGCACAGTGTGGAGGCGTCTGAGGAGTGGAAACATGGTGTCTCCGTGTGCGTAAAGCAGTAATTAAGTGTTGCTTACTTTGAGCAGCAGAAGCGCGCAGATGACAAACACTCTCATGTCTCCAGTCTCCGAAAATCCAACGAGCGGACGGATTGGTGCGTCTCGAAATCAGAGTCGGAACTTTTTTTTTTTTTGCAATCTGCATGAAAATGTACCTTTCGGTTCTCTAAATGTACACGAGTTTGCTTACAAAGAGAAACTTCTTCCAAGAAACAAACAAAAAAAACGAGCTGGCAGAAAAAGTTCGGCACAGTCCGGCAATCAGATGTTTCTTTTTTTTTACGCACGAGAAAGCGACTTTAAAAAGCAGCCTGTGTAATCCATAGATCGTCCCAAGGAACAGCTCGGTAGACGCATTTCCCTCCCTACACGCGTTCCCCCACTGCTTCTGTCTTGACTCCGCACAAAGTTTCTTCTGTTTCGGCTGGCAGGATGCGTCGACTGGGCCACCTCTCTCCAGCGGCTTTGCAGCAGATGAGGCAGGAAGAAAAAAAAAAAAAAAACAGCTCCAACGAGCTCTCCTGGGCCTTTCCTCCTCCCATCTCCTCAGCTTTCAGAGCCGCCTCCTGATTGGCTGCATCCCTGCGACGCGCTGCTGGAGCTGGAAGTGTAATGGAAGGCTGTTTGCGTGTGATAATGATTGATTTACCTCCTCAGACCTGCAGAAATCATCACATGTGCGTTCACTAAACACAGACTGCAATTTAATGCATGGAAATATGACCGAGCACTGGTGTACGGAGGCCCAGAGTGTCCAATATTGAATAAATGGAACAACATGACATTAAAAGTAGCCTACATGAATGAATACAAACAGAATAACAGCGGTGTAATATAACTTAGTGCTAAATTGAGTTACTTTACTGATATTAGTTAGTAGTCAGTCACCCAGGTGCACCCAATAACACATTTGAATCTCATGTCTTAAAAAATTCTCTAAATGATTGTGAACTGGAATATATTTGTTCAAAGCTCAAACTGTCCACACACCAGCTGGTGTTTGTTGAAACTGCTTTGATTGGCTAATTTTGTTTTAAATCTGATCTGCTGAACATCAGGCGCACCAGTGAAACAGCTTTTGGAGCATGTGAAACCAAAATAGTTGCAACCGGGGCCCTGCCATTAATACATCAGTGATAATAATTCAGTTATATAACATATGACACTCATACTGGGCGTTTTACTGAATTAAAACCAACTTTTCAATGTGAGGGGATTTATGTGCTACTTTTACTTGAGGACTTTTACTCCAGCACAGCAAAATACATAAAAGAACCATAAATTGTTTTTGATTATAATATGCTATTTTAAACCTTTTAATTTCACATTAATATTGTTTGTCTTTATTTATTCATGGGATTAGTTGTTTCAGTATGTCTTAATTATCTGTCTATTTAATACTGAACACATTGGATCCCGGTCAATAGGACGAATGGGTGCTGGCAGTAACATTAAAGGGTTCGAAGTAACTAATTACAGTTACTGAAATTATTGTAATGAAGTCATCTTTTTTCAAGTCTGTCATTTTACTTTCACCATGTAATGTAAATGGTTATGTTTAAAGTTATAACCATCAACAGTTAAAAGGTAACTTATAAACTGAGTAGTGTTTCAGAGAAATACTTTTACTTAAGCACTATTTCAATACCAGTAGTGATCAGATCTATCTGCACTCGTACTTTTGTACAGATACAATGCTCCTTCCCCCACTGGTTTAACATCTAAGTAAGTTAATTTACTCAAGTACTGTGTTTAAGTACTTAGACTTTACTTCAGTTATTCTGTTTTATACAACTTTATACTTTTACTCCACCACATTTTAGAGGTAAATATAGTTTTTTTTTATTCTCCAATACATTTATCTTGATGCTTTAGTTACACTGCAGATTCATATTATTAAAACAAAATATAATCAACAAATAAATTGTGATGTATTATTACAGAATTACACTGCCCATGATTAATAGAGTGATTATGATTAGATGTTGATGAAGGTCATGGTGAATCTAGGTGCTGTATCAAATTAAAACTGAAGAAGCCTCTTGGATGAGAGGTGAAACATCTTTGAGAAACTGAGTCCATTTGCCTCCGATAAAGCACCTACATTTTGATTGTGATTATCTGCACCTTAACCAGTACTTTAATGTATCAGTAATTATGATAAAATAATATAGAATTTAAACTTCTGCCCATTCTTTGCTTGTCTACTTGTCTTCCTGCAGGGGCACAGACTTTTTATATGTGGGCTGAGTTCCTCATATGTGGTCATACATGGGCGGGAACAATAAGGGAGCTGTAAAAAATAAAATAGAAATAAAAAAGTACTTTTACGTTTGGTATATGTCCACAACATTTGGTTACAGTGAGTAGGGAATAAATGAAAACACAGATTTGTATCCCAGGATAAATCCCTCCGGAGGTCTGCGACATGACACCAGTTTACAACCCTGAAGGGCCACTTACGTAGAGCTGTGATCCGTTGTTATCAGAAACAAAAGAGGGCACGTGAATCAAACAAGATGCTCTGAAGATGCAGCACATGTTTGATCTCAGCAATTCAAAAGATTAGAAAACCAACGCAGGCTAAATTACACACCTTGTAAATTCTAGTGAATGCATCGCAGGGGGGCCCGGGGACTTCAGAGGAAAACAAATGGAGAGATCTCTCAGACACAATTCTACTTGCACTTCAAAGCCTGCCGGGGACGAGAGGAGACGGAGGGGATGTTCCTGCTCTGATTAAACTTCAAGCTGCATTTCAGTATTCTCCTTGCTCTCGTTAATACACACAAGTATATAAAAAAGGGGGTGCTTCCTGATTTTGATTGTCAGTGTCTGCTCCTTTAAAATTGAGTGCAAAAACTCTCCATCTTACCAAGTGATTTTAGTTCAGTTTTGAGTCGTTAAAGGTTTTTTTCCCCCCCTCTTTAAAACAAGACGAAGAAAAACTCTGGCTGTGAGCGGATGACAATTTGCTTCATTTCATGGAGATTGTACTGTTTATTTTATTATTTGTTTGATGTCCGCTCCAGCGCACTGTAAAAATACTCATCCGGCCAAGTAGTTTTTATGAGTTATTGGGTCTTTAAATGGCTTCTATCAGCATGTTTCCAACACGAACCAGCTTGTTCTCGAATCAAGTGTTTATTTTTGTTATTTCCAGTGCAGCTATTTGCTTCGTTCTGTCTTGCTTTGAGATCTTTAGAAAATAATGACGGCAAGAGGACTTTTATTGGTTGTTTAAATGGCTTCAGGCACAAAAGCTACTTATTTAGAAGATGACTTTTTGCAGTGGATTGAAGCAAACATCAAATAAGTAATGAAACGAACCCAAGCTTATCAGTAATCAGAAAAATAAACAGTCCCCCGTCACTTCTCTCATTCTTCAGTTGTCTTCTTGTCTTGCTACAGGGGCACAGACTCTTTATCTGTGGGCTGAGTTCCTCTGTGGTCATACATGGGTGGGAACGATAAGGGAGCTATAAAAAAACAAAAAAACAACATGATTTTGTCCACAAGCCTGAGGAGAAACTAACCAGAGGGGGAGGAGAAGAGGGGGTGGGGGGGCGGGATGGGGGGCTGAGGTCACTGGCCTGTTTGAGGGTTGTTGCGGTTCCTGGCAGGAACAACTTGAACGACACCAAAAAAAAATTGCAGCATTTCACGACATCCATCCCCTCAGGTCTGCAGAGGTCGGAGGGAGATACTGCCAAGGTGTCAACCCCTCCCACCATTGTCAATGAGCCCACATCAGAGCGACCGCAATGCTCCTCACCCCTCCTTCCCCACTTCCCTTATTCACTGTTCTGTGGTTTGTATTTGACTGAGGGGTCTACAGGTCGTTTTTATCACCCTCCTCACCCCCTCCCCTTCCCCACCCCTACTTGAATTGTACCCCCGGAGGTGTTTACGGGGAGGCTGACAGGATGTTCGGCCCACCAGGAGATCAAAGTCTCCTCTCCGAGTATATGTGCCGTTGCTCGCCGTGACCTTTTCAACTCTAATGGAGTTAATATCACAGACGCATGCAAGGCTGGGATTACAGTAGAGGAGCTGGATGATCTACGTCGTGGCAGCGGATCGGTTTCCTTCCTGCTGTGGTTCACACACACAAGAAGAATCAGAGCTCATTTTTCAGTAACGGGCTGATCATCCTCAGGATATGGGCAGTGGTTCACAGAGAAGAGGATTCCTGAATATAAGTGTGCAGTCACGATTAAATGCCATATTAGGTCTGCCTCTTCTCGAGAGAAAGAGAGAAAAACACACAATCGCAATTCCTGTTGGTTTTTAAAAATTGTATTCTCAACATTTTCCATTAAACAATACAAAGGGCTAAATAATAGTGGTCGAAGAGACAAGTTCAAGGCAGTGCTGGCCTTCACTTAAGGCTTCTTGTGTCACTCAGCAAAATCAGGACATCCAAACAACAAATAACAACAAATACATCATATGCAGCATGACTTAAACCCAGAAACCATATCCACACAGCGGCCATTTTCCTCTGGCATCACACTCGCGTGAATGCTGAGATAATGTTGTGCTCGGGAGGGAAATTGACAAGTTGTAGACAATCTGAAGTTTTACCTTCATCAGCAATTAATTAGATGATGGACAGTGAAACTCTGGAGGGATTTCGGGCTATACTTTAGGCTAAAACATATTCGCCAACATTAGCATTCAACCACTTCCTGGCTAACATTACTGTTCGAGTCCATCTAGTGCATTTTACTCAGACGACTTTTAAATAAATGTGTCCAACATGTGTTAATTTTTAGCTTTCCCATCATATAACAACGCCATCAAACGGTAATGTTAGCAAGGAAGTGGCTGAAAATGCTAGCATTAGCTATTGTCCAACAGAAGCTAACCAGATGATCAAATATGTTGTTTAACCTTGAAATGTGGCCAGACGCCCCTCCAGATTTTCACTGTCCATCATCATCTTAGTCACTGATCAATCAGGAAGCAGTGAAATGATAATAATTCGTCAGACTTTCTGGAACAAAGCTGTACGACATTCGAGCTTCCCGCCCACAGTGTGATGGCATAGGAAAATGGCCGCCATGTGTGAATATGATCTATTCTGAGAGGAAGCCTCCATTTTGATTAAACTGAAGGCTCGGAGCGTTACTGCATTATCAATCATGTGAAATATTACAGCAAAACAGAGCAGTGTTACATGAATTGATACCAGAATATACGATAGCAAATCAGACTTGAACAGCTGCTTATCCAAACAAACCCTTTATATTCACAGACTCCTCTTACAGTGAATAAAAAATGTGATCTCACGCGGCCTGAATGCACTGATTTTGCGTATTTCCAGGCTTGGAGAGCAAGTAAACATTTCAAATATAGTTCCTTTTATACTTACACACAAGATTAATCAGGGCATCACCTACAACGCAAAGTTAATGTGTACGTGTGCACCGTGTCACGGGTATTGCATTTGCCCAAATAGTTCCCTTTGTCTGTCTCCCATCATGACACTGCATAACAACTACTTTGTTCCAAAACCACAGTAAAAGAAGCTGGCAGGAAGTGAATTCCTCTGAAGCTCACTCACAGGCTCTCAGCTGACATGTTTCGGAGTCATCAGACATTTTCAGCGCCTCATAAACAGCAACAATACCAGTACAGGCAAGCATCCATCCAGCCAACCAACAGTTTACCGAGTTCATTAACAATATCTTAGCCACATCTGAGTCAGAGTAGAGCGGTAAGGTGTGTTTGAATCTGATCAGCAGATAGTGATCATACATAAAAATGAATGATTGGAATTCAGTGTTTACACATGGCTCAAGCAGAAGAAAAGGCACTTTTCAGATCAACTAAAACAGGGGTATAGTCGTGTGTAACAACAAAACTAGCAGGGAAACATCTGCAGGGATCTCGACTCCACTGTGTGTAAGGCATCGGAAGGCTCTCCTATTGAGTTTCATTGCATCCAAGCTCCACGATCATGACAGAAAGAGTGAATGTATATCACGTACTTGACCATTAAAGCAGTTATTGCTTTAATTGTAACAGATTTACATCGCTTAGAGCCGAGAGGAATGCGGAATTATACACTGTGGTATTGTGGTGCACATCTGGATCATCATCAAGATCAGAAAACAGCAGTTCTTCCCCTGTGTCTTTCTTTAGAAAGTAAACCCTCTTGTGGTATTTACCAGTATTGCAATATGGAAATCTCGAGCAACATCTACAATAGCTTTCAAGTTTCCAGGAGTTTTAAGAAGGTGCCATTGCCAGACAATGGCTTTGGGACATTCATTAGCAAAGGGATCACAGCAGGAAGAAGCCAAGAACATGGAGTCTAGGGTGTTCACAGCGTTTCTTCTCTCCGTGTCTGAGGCTGCATCAGCGTGCGTCACATCCCTGGAATATGACTCACTGGATATACAGTTCAACAGCAGTTCACAACCTCAAACATCGAGCTCTCCTCCATCTCCAGAACAAGGCCACTCTTTGGAATGATGCTGATTAAAAACAGTACACAACTGTAAAGGAAATATGCAATAAAAATATCAAATCATTTAAGAGTTTTTTTTTTAAAAAAGTGCTCAGTGTATAGTTGCTCTCTCAGAGAGATCAGGGGCTGAGGAGGAAGGTTTCCCAGCGTGTAAAGGAAGTTGAGCGTGGCGAGCAATCTCGGCGGTGAAGTTCCTCTGCTCACTGCTCATCTCATTTGCCAGCATTCTCAGTGGGATTGTATTCAGTTTCACCTGCCGACACCTGAGAGATGCGGCGTGTGGAGCCCCAGAGGCGACGGGGGAATTGTCCCGAGCGAACCTGGGAACAGGAGAAAATCATGTAAATCCTCACTCGAGGGCTAAAGCGGAGATGTTAAGAGTAAAAGACGCTCAATTAGCATGTGAAAAACCAGGTTTTTAACAAGTACTTAGCATACGATTACCCAACGCCACCACCAACTCCTCACACACTCACGCATACAAACATGAACCGCCACCCCACCCCTGCATCTCGCTTCTCACCTCCTCTGGCTTCCCTGCCCCCACCACAATCAATTTCCCGTCCTCCAGTCCCACCAGGATGTGGCTGCACTCCTTGGTGACGGAAACACTCCTCACGGGAACCTTCAAGGCCAGTGGCGTTACTGCAGCATCCAGGCTGTCAAACAGAGAAGAGTCAGAATCACCGAGGTTGGTATCAAGACGCATCCCGCGCGACCCGATCACAAGAGGATAGATTCAGGTCCTTCAGTTCAAACTGGGAGTAACCATGCGTCTCTTGTGACGTCTTGCGATTGGATCTGGCCTCCCTACTCTATGTGCAAATAAAACCATGCATCCCCGGAATAAACCACGTTTTTACATGTATAACATTTGCCGAATTAAAAAGTATGCCCAAATAGTTACAAATGTGCTGTAGACAGGATTCCACAAGTTTAAAATGTTTCCCAAACACAAAAACTCACAAAATTGAGCAATTCTTTAAGGGAGTGTGGTGGACTTTCCCCACAGGCATCAAAGAAACAACATACAATGGTTACCGTTTACTGTATTTATTCAATTTAACATGTTTACCGTCAATAAAATGCTTTTCTCTTTAGTATATTTTGTGTAAATGATGAAATCTGTTGTGTGTTCACACAGCCGTTGGGAAGGAAGAAGCACTTTAGACACAGAAACAGGATTCACTTTTTAAAAAAGACAGAAACAACTGAATGTATTGGATTTGATGCCAAATTTACAGGAATGTGCCAGTAGCGGTACACACCTCACCTCTCCTCACACCTCAACTCTCAATATGACACGATTTGTAAGAGAGACTGGTCGTTATTAATGCTTGGTTGAAACAGACATGTGTGTTCGCAAAACTCTACAGGGACCCTCGCCCCTCCGCCTCCATTTTCTCATCATTGTGCTGTGTTATGGAGGCGTTTCTGAATGTCGGAAACCCCGGGGAAATCAAGTCGATTGTTGAGTCTCACGCCCACGTCGTCAAATACCAAGGCTTTGATTTGGCGAGCCACCAACTCAAACGAGACTCAACAGTAAACCATCTTTCATGCTTGCCGCATCTTTGAATGGCATGTTAATAAACAGAGAGCAACAAATTCTGCGTACTGTGCTGTCAAAGTTGTGTGTACATGCTGCAAATGACGCTCCCAATGTCCTTTACCTGCATAAATCCCGTATGTGGAGGCCGCCCTGCATGGTCCCCAGGATGATGTATTCAGACACCAGGTGGAGCGCAGTCACCTGCTCCTCCATGGCGAAGGAGGACAGCAGACAGCCGTTGACTGAGTAAACATGAATGGAGTACTTGCCCTGTAGGAATAAGCAGGATTGTGGTATTGGCATAAACGAGTTGAGGAACTTGTTTGAGCGTGTGTTTCAATACGCACCGACCGTACGTATGAAGGTACCTTTCTATGAGGGCGTTCCTCCAGCGAGGTCTGTACCACGATGTGGCCTTCCATGCCCACCTGGAGCTCAGAGATCTGGGCTGGCACGTAGCTGTCGCCGGGAGGCTGCAGTGTTCGCAGAAACTGGCCTCGTCGGACAGTGTGCACTATCACGGTCCCGTCCTGACACACAATGGACGGCAAGTCAGTAAAGATGCAATAAAAACAACGCTTTTCTGTTTCTACGATGTAGGCCGTTCTCTACATTTTGAGCACTGTACATTTTTCCTTAAACCAAAGACACATGCACTCACATGTAGCTTGTTTATTGCAACTTTTGGCAACAGAGAGACGAAACGGATCAATGTAGAGCCCTTAAAGCTAAAGCGGAGCGTAACATGTGTAGTGTGTACTGTCCCATGATTTTAACACTTGAAAGAAAACAGCTCAGACCAGACAAAACTGTGCTTCATTTTTGTCACGTTAAGCTTTTCATGCATAAACAACCGCTGGCTATAAGTCAGAAACATCTGTGTCTTCCATCCTATAAAAAGTGTGTGTCTTTTGGTGTCATTTCCTGTGGCTGCTACAGATTACGTTCTCACTTCTAATGAACCACATCACAGTTTTCTTGGAGAACATTCAGCTAGGATTTTTTAAATTATTATTTTCAAAGCATATTGTGGTTATTTAGGTCAAACAACGTTTTTCACACCTGCACAAACCTACAGAGCTCAAGAGCTTAGTGAGAGGGAAAATAATTTAAAAAAAAAAACTCTTCTGACATATAGCTTTACGCAGCTGCGTTTTCTTCCAAAGTACTCAGAACTTTGAGTCCCGGGAACTAAAATAAATGTTCCTTCATCCTGTTGTTGTCTGCGTTTCCACTGCGGTCTAAAGACCCGTGAAGAACAGGCAAGTTAGTCCGCTGACATATGAAAAAGTGGCTGTTTTTACAACTTTACAACAACAATGCCTGGTCTTCGTAGAAGGTCTTTCTCCCCTTTTCTTCTGTAACTCCATATTGATGTGTCGAGGCATAACGAACAAATGGTTTGGGGCTACACATTTTTCAAAAATGATGGCAGAAAATAAAAGTACACAACCGATCACACATGTTCAGCGGAGTAAAATAATGTTGCAGGAACTTAATTCATTCTTATTTACTCTGCAACTATCTTAATAATTGATTAAGAAGAAGATGTAATTTTTCAAGCAAAAACAGTTTCTTACTTGCACTAAATCACCGTAAGCTGAGTAACTTTAGGTTTTAGACAGTGGTCAAATAATAATAAAAAAAAAACTACTTGTAGACATTACTTTGGGCAATTTTGACTATTTTCTGACCTTCCATCGACAAAAGGTGAATAGCAGCCCTACATAATTTCCTTGTTACTCATTGGGCAATATGTGAGTCTTGTATGATAGTGTCAGTTCATAGCGAGAGTTATCTCTGACCTTTGACCCTGAGACAGCCATGTCCAGTTCAGTGCTGATGGCCACGCAGGTGACCTCCTGGTCGTGTCCGCAGAGAACCTGCACCGGTCGAGGAGACAGGCCGCTGGAGAAGCCACCCTGGAGGACAATGCAGCCGTTACTCTGAGGACAGCTTACAATTATGCGTGTGTACAAGCATGTGAGTAAGCCGAGATGTTTACCTGCTGTAGAACCTGCCACACGATACAGGATGTGTCCCTTGAACCAGAGATGAGGTAGATGCCGCAGAGATCCAGAGCCAAGCAGGTGACAACGTCTTTGTAGAACACACAAAAAAACCCACAAATAAATATGTAGCACTTACAATAAAGCATATATATATTGTAAGGTAGACATGCGACATTAAGAGCTCACCAATGTGCCGGCAGATCCTGCCCACCAGCTTGCCCTTCCCCAGCTGGGTGACTCGCAGACTGCAGTCCCAGTGTCCCCCACTGAACAGCAGACGGCCGTCGTTGGACACCACCAGCACCTGAGCGCTGATCTCCACCCCGGGTGAGAACGGCCCGCTCAGGAAACGCTGCGTTCTGCACAAAGCACAAAGCGGGGGTTTGGAAAGATCAAAGCGAGTTCGAAGCGAGAAGTGAGAGCGAGCGGGGGCCTAAATGTGGAGGAGATTTATAATCTGCACATTAAACTGTCACTGGCATCTGCAAATTACAACCTGCGTGAACCCCGGCGCTCAGATGGCTCGCATTCTGATTTATATTGTGTTTATGTGATCCACGTTCAAGGTCAGTTTAGAATAAGATCCATTAAAACAAATTGCAATTAATTAAACAGGCTTTGAAGCTTCGCAGACAAAGAAGGACAGGCGGACAGATGTTCTGCTTCAATGAATCCGACTGTCAGGAAAGTTTAATGCAGCTGAGGATGATGTATAACTGTGGTTCCCAACCTTTTTACTTAAGGGTCCTCTTTGCTTTTATTGAGTTAACTCGTGATTATAATTTATGTTATGGATATTTCCTATTATATTCAGTTCATAACAATAACAGTAAAGAACAATTGATAAACTATTATTGACTGTTATAGTGAATGCAATAACTGCAGGAAGTTTGTGTAAAACAAGCAGTTTGAATGATTTTTGAGCAGATTCCTCTGCCTATTACATCAGATGTGAGTTTTACTCATATTTTCAGTAACTTTTTACACAACTCTGTTTATAATGGCCATTCGGTCATTACAACCAAGATTATTTAGTGGAGAGTGAAGGCTCTGTCTGTCCGTTGTGTTCAGGCCCTTATGCTGTGAGATTTTTTTTTACAGTTCATATCTAAAATGATAATCTAAACTTTACTTTTTTATTCACAGACATGAATAAAATGCTGGGATACACTCCGACTGTATGGATACTATTTCAAAGTTTTCATACATCCCTTCAAACCAAGAAGGCCTCCTGACCTCCTGTGACGTTTTGGTGACCTCTAGTGGGGCTCAGTAACCCAAATTTGGGAACCAGTGAGTATATCATATTTCTTTCTCAGAAAAGCAACAAGCAATATTCATCTGGACCGACAACACACTGATCACCTTACAGATGAGGCCCCGTGTGGTCGGGAGATTTTGGTAAACTGATATTTACCAATCAGTAATTCTGGAGGTCAGATGATTGGCCTAAACTAAAAAAGAACTTAAGTATGGGGTTGATCGGGGTGTAGGTTTTCTGAGGGCGCTCACTTGGGATTAGTCATGGTGGGGTCCTTAGTGAAGGTGAAGTAGTTGGCGATGTTTTTGTCGTACGGCAGCCAGCTGTGTGTCCCGATCAGCCCGTTGGAACTCACGGTCACCTGCAGAGGAAAATGTGCCATAATGCAAAAATGCTAAAGCTCTACTGTTTATAATTCATGTGTTATTGCTCTCATGACTGTGTCGAGTTTTACATGCAGCCTATGTGTGAAAGTGGCCTTACCAACATATCTGAGCCCTGGATGATGAAAGAGCGGTTCTGGCTCTTTGGTACGACTGCCTGGACCAGAGGAAGGCCATCGCTTACCACCTGAGGCAGCAAACACATTTAAATACACACACAACCCAACACGATAATTCATTTAGAGGAATAACGACAGAACTTGGTAAGAACTCACCTCCACAAAGGGCCGGAGCTTTTTGAGCTGCTCAAAGATGTTCGGGGGCACGGTGTCCAGGCGGGCATGCCGCCGCACTGCATTCTCAGCGGACATGCGAGGAGGATGAGGCTCCTGGTTGGAGACAGGAGCATGATGAAGAGAACTTAACAACACTTTGTTAATAATAAAGGATTTGAGTCTGTATCTCAACACAAATATCCAAGAAAGTAGGATGCTCTATCATGTCAGGCTCACATTCAGCAACTGGTGCAAAAACTGAGGACACAAGTCTTGCTTTAAGTCCTTCAGAGCAAAGAAGTCTGGTTGTAGATGTTTTTGAAATTTGATGAATTGCCTTTATATCTTATGATTCTGTAAACTTGTTCTTTCTTCATTTGATTGTTATATGTTCCTAACTATGCCTCTGCCTGTCTTGGCCAGGACTCTCTTGAAAAAGAGATTTTTTAATCCCAGCTTTTAATAAAGCTGGGAGTGAAAAATAAAAAAGTAGCTGTGATTTAGCCCAGTGGTTGTACCTTGAGGAGCTGACAGGGAGTCTGACCAAAGTTGCTGATGATGCCTTCCAGGGCCTTACGCTCCGTCTCATTGGCAATTGCATCCAGATCTACTGCACCTGCAGAATAACACAAAAAGAAATACAACGCTGTTCATGCAGAAAGACTGGAGTATAATGGGACATGAGGAGCAGATGACAAGTCAACTGTTCATCACTAGTAAGAAAGAGTGCACGTGTTTTCCTCACCCTCATAGGTGCAGTAGTAGAAGACGTTGAGGGCGTTCACTGCCTCTTCTCCTCTCTGCTTGCAACCGAAGATCAGGTCGATCCACTCATGGAGGTGATTGGACACATGCTCACATTCCTGGAGTTTAACATACAAATGGATGTCGCCTTGAAGTCCAGGGTTTGTACCCCTTCTTACGAGTAAGATTCAAGCATTTCAAGGTATACTGACCAGAAATCTCGAAGTCTTTATCATCTCATCTGAATTGTTATGAATGCAAATACCAGAATTCCTTTATCGCTACAGCAATCGATGTACACTGCAACTTTATTTATTTTACCAGCTGTTTCTATGAACATTTATGAACAAATTTGACAAATAATAAAAGATTTTTGGTTTACATGTGTGACATTAGATTACGTATAGTCAAAACCTTAAAATTATTTTTGGCAACATGAAGTCTTTTCCAAAGCATCTTCTGTCCACTCACCAGGGCTTTCCTGTGCTTCCTGATGAAATCTTCCCTTGATGTGGCCCATCGAGGCAGCAGAACATCTGTCACTGGGTCCTGAGATATTTGTAAGTGTCCCAGGTCGAAGCCTGCAACATTCAAGCAATGTAGGAGGTTTAAATATTAGTACATGAACAACTTTATGACTAAAACCTTTGCATCTGACAATAAAACAAAAGCAGATTAATTTGCTTTCACACAGTCACTTTACCCAAAAGGTACAGTCTCTCTCACCGTTCATGTTCTGCAGGAACTCCGGGAAGTAGAAAAACTCGGGGATGAGCTCTTTGACGTCAGCTGGACTCTCCATGCGAGCCTGCCAGGCCGCTGCCACCGAGTGGAACTGCCTGTCTGCACAGTCGAACCTTAACAACAACGACATGCATCAATAAGACGCCACAGCATAGCAGGAAATATCAAAACACTACATACTACTCAGAGCTCCTACCTGCCACTCTGCAGCTGGATGTGCAGAGTCGTGAATGGCTCCATGCGGATCATGTAGTGCATGACTCCTGCTGCGTTAGAGTAGTGTGTGCCATAGTGGAATTTGTCGATGGTGCCTGTAGGGTCCTCAAAGCTCTCGTACCTGGTGACAAACAGAGAAAAAAAAGCTTGTTGAGTAAGGCCTACTTGTGTTATTAATCACAATTTGTTGCCTTTGTATGTTTTAGTAGCAGCATTATGCCATCATCGGTTGGTAATGCATAAACCTAATCCTTGTTGCTCCATTTACATGCTTTGAGACGTTGGCTCCTGATCTGCAACCATTCTAATACATGAAGCAACCAAAATCATATCTTTATACAACAGAAAAGTACATCTCTCTGTAGTGAAGCCTTTAAAAAGCATTAAAAGACAATATATATACCATTTTCTGATGTAACAATAACCAAAATCTGAAAGCTATTATCTAAGCACGTACTTTTCTCTGACATTCTGTGCATGGCGGGGGTTGACCACGCCGATGGGCTTGGACAGATCTCTGAAAACCGCCGGGTCGTCCAGATTCAGATCGGAGGAGGTGTAGTCACACAAGACCCATGGGAACTGGAGAGGAGTAAAAACACAAGGTGAGGCCGCTTCAAGACTATAAGTTTAATCGTGTTTCCCCAAGAAATTTAAGAGTATGCCACGCTGTGAGGGCAGAGTGAGCGTCCTTACCACGGGATACTGAGACAGGTCGTTGTAAGTGCGCCCAGCGATGGTGTTCAGCTGCATCAAATACTCAAAATTGGAGATTTCTCTGCAAACCCATTTCTGGTCAACACACAAGCATCGGTTTATTTAAACGCAATGAGCACACTTCAGATTTCAGAGACTCACTGGATAGAGAGAAGTGGAGTAAATAAATACCTGTGTGAGCCCCGATGCCTTCAGGAGCTCTTGAGGGGAGCGAGAGCCGAAGTAAAACAGGTTGGGCGGCCGCAGCCCGAGGATCCTCGAGTAGACTTTGTTTCGTACCTGACGGGGCAGCCAAACGATTTTATTTTCTATTTAATTTTAAAATCTTTCTCATTTCAGTTACAGAGAAGAAGGAGTATACATAGAACTGTGCATCACCTTCTTTCTGAAGTTGATGAAGTAATGAGCCTGGTCTATGAAGAACAGCTCCAGGGCAGATCGTCGCAGGTTGTAGCGCCTCAGATGGACTTCTCTGAGCTGAGACAGCGGTCTCTTGAAGTCAAACCCGATACCTAAGAAGACACAGATATCCACTGACTTCTGTAAGGATCCTTTGAAGAAGCTGGTTAGGTGTGATGTTCATGATCACAGATGTTTCATACCTTCCTCTGTCTCCTCTTTGTCGCTGCTGCCGTCATAGAAGTAAAGGTGGTGCGTGGTGACCTCCAGACGACCTGGAACGACCGCCACGATGGTGATGAGCTCACAGTCTTCAGACAGAACCAGTTTCTCTTTCTGGCTCTCGTCCTCTCCCTCCACCCTGACAGCATGGGGGAAAGACAGTTAATCATTTACAGCGTCTTAAATATTTGAAGGCCTGTTTGGTGAAATGTAGTGTGTCAAAATGTGAAGGGACTTTTTCTTCTCTTGGGTTTATGACCCATGGATAACTTTTGGAGACTCACTTGTCATCCAAAAAGACGACGTCCTCTTCTCCTAGCTGATCGTCCTCCATGTCGCTCACTTTTGCTTCCTTTGCGACAGCCAAAGGGAGGGGTTCGGAGCTCCGAGGGCTGTCGGCCCCTAAAAAACACACAAACAAACTTCAGACTTTTGAGTGCCGTCCATGTACGTATCTAACAAGTGAATATGTTTATATAGCCAGGGACTTACCCATGTTGTCCCTCTGGGCACTGGCCTCACTGTGAGGATCATAGTTGTAGTTGGGCACGAGTTTGAGACGCATCTTTGAGTAGGTCTCTGCACTGGATAATTTCAATTTCACCTCTGGCGGAATTCTGTCGAAATGGAAAAAAAGAGAGAAATTCAGCAAAAGGACGTTTTGTTTTGTCAACATGTCATCCAAAGATTGTCATGTGCTTTTAGCATCTTCTAACATGTTATTAACAAAAGAGACAGTGTAGACTGCAGACCAAAACACCTGCATGTGTGTGTGAAAGAAACTGAGGTCATATTTTGTCATACCTGTTGGCCCATGCTCCTCTCTCACTGGTCAGAAGCCTGCGGAGAGCTCTCCAATGCTGCCACACCACCCCCTGCTGGCTGGAGATCTGCTTCTGCCAGCTGAAGTGCCTGCCGTTCTCACTCCTGACTCGCTTCAGGTAGGGGTCCACGATCACCTCCTGCTTTCACAGGGACAAGCGTCAGATCATCCACTGTATGAAAAAGCAAGCTCTTCTGACGTCATGACAGTTTTCGTTGCATGAGGTCTGAAAGTTTTTATAACCTGAAACTTGGACTTGCTGTCTGATCTGTCCTTGTCCCGCCTGAAGGCCGTGCTCATCAGGTCGTCGAAGCAGGAGTTCCAAAAATTGGACATGATGTCGTGGCTCCTCCCAAATATGTCCTGCTCATACTGCTCCATGGTGGGCTGAACCTGGAGGTGGACCACATTAACACTTTTTTTCTGTATGTTAAGGTCACTTATTACTACTACTAACTACTAAAGGAAGATTACTGTGTGTTGAATGTATAAAACAGGACAATTCTTACTGTATAGAGGAGAAGAAATCCATATTCATTTATTTATCTATCATATTAAAAGAGATTTTTTCTTTTATGCTACAAACATGAAGCTGTGTTCAAAAAATAAATATACAAACACTTATAGAACAAGTCTGAACTGCAAACACACATACACACACTTGAGAAATCAGCCTGGGCCAAGTTTCAAAACTCCCACGGCAGCCAAAGTTATGCCACACTGGCTAATGTATTGCAGGATCCGTATACAGAAGCAATCTAAACAAAACAGATTTATGAACATGCACTGTCACACACAGCCATGATAAATCTGCTTCTCAGCCCGCGGTTAGTGCGTCCGGCATCCGTTCATAACGTATCTCAGCTTCAAGTCGGAGCATAAACTGATCTCTGCTTAAAATACACTGTAGGGTTAGAGAGAAAAAGACTTGGGAGTTTGGGGATGTTTCTTTCTGCTTTCTAAACTTGTGATAACGCCTTTAAAATATGGATTAGATTTCCACAAGGAGGTAGCTGGTCGGACCAGGAGGAAAGATTGTTAAACCCCTGAGTATACAAAAATGTGACAGAAAACAGAGCCAGCAGTCTGAGAGTGGATGGTTGATTATATCTGCTGGGTCACACCAAAGACCGGAGGGGAGGCTCTCTCAACTCCCTAAACATGAGCAAAATGACAATGAAACAGACAATGTCAACCAAAACACAGACCTGATGCTGGTAAAACCTCTGCCACTCCATCGTACGACAGAAAGCCTTCAGGTCCTGGGCAAAGGTGGTGCTGCCGTTGGTGACGGGCAGGTTGGGTAGCTGGCTTTGGAGGGTGATGGGGTCGGCATGCTGGTCGAGAAGCGTCCGCACGATGGGCACCAGATGGGGGAAAGCCTCTAGATGTTCACTGTCGGTGCTGTCCATGACACCTCCTGGCCACAGGGGGGCGCCCAGCTGCCCCAGCAGGAAGCATACCTCCTCCCAACTCAGACACAGCACCGTCTGGAGAAGGCTGTGGAGCTTCACGTAGGCCATGTCACACACCTGAAGAGGCAAATCAGAAGCAAATATTTGAGTCCAGTCATACAGTTTATTTAGAGATGATAAAAACAAACATTTGAATGTAATGGTGTTGTACTTTGTCTTCCAGGCGCCATTTCTATCTGCTTTCACGTCTCCATTTAAGACTATATGGCTGAATATACTTTAAAATAAAGGTTTGTCCTCTGAGGAAAACGTGATGCGATCCGTTTGTCTCTGCGACAGTGGACCCCAACACTAGTGGCCCTTGGAAACACAGACTTTAAGTGAAAGAATAAGCATCAAAGAATACTTTAAGCAGCAACAGTAAAATGTTTATTGTATGACTGGACTATCATTACTGATACATTAATGTGTTCCATGATCACTTTATTGTTGAAGCTGGTAAAGGTGGTTTAAAGGGGCTCTGTGGAACTTATGTTTTGTGTGCCAATACCCAGCCTTCAGTAAACATAATGATTTACTTTCCAACACATTTAACTGATGTATTTTCTGAGGAAAAGCCACTGTTTTTATACACTGATTAATCTTTAAAGGAGCAATATTTAAAAATGATGTTTAAAACATTCAGAAATGTACAAAGTTTATCAACAGAGTGTGAAGAAATAACAGTTTTGACGTTATGTAGTGTGTTGAAGAGATATCTACTGAAGTTAGCATGCTAACCAGCTAGCCCCCCCCTGCCCGGAAACCTCAGCAATTACCCCAGTGGTCCAAAAGCTCCTGTGCTTGTAGTGTAAACACCAACACTCCCCCAGTAGTTCGGCTAGCTGCACGGCAAACTGAGCTAACACGCTAACAGCCCAGTCTGCAGCAGAAGCTCAGTGTCAGAATCAGTATCTTCCGTTGGGTAAACAAGTACATTACTTCCCTCTGAAATGTAGTGGAGTAGGGGAACAAAGTAGCAGAAGCGCCTTACAGTTATACTTCAGTACAGCACTTGAGGAAATGTACTTAATTACATTCCACCGCTGGAATAAAGATAGCTCTGTTAGTGTTTCTTTTTCTTTTAATTTAATTTGTACTCACTCAACTTAAGTAGAAGCAGGCTTGTTTTATTTCCAGGAGACCCACAGCTGTGATGTCACTATGCAATTAAAGTTAATTTATTTCAAACAAGACACTCTGGAAAACAAAAAAAGGGGGGGGGGGGTTGTACCACTTCGGGGATGAACACAATCAACAGTATGTGGATGAAAAGCCTTATGGTCAGTTCATTTACGACCACCATCTCTATCCCACAATCCCACAGCAAGAGCAGCAGTCATAACTCTGCGAGGAGCTGCCCTTTCATACAGTACACTCCCTGAAAGAGGAATGACTGCAATGTGTTTGAAAAGAAACCCATAGAAGGCCTGGTATTTCTGAGCTGGCTTTATCTGAGAGAGCTGTTATCAGGTTAAATAAATACTGTAAACCCTTTCAAATGTATTTCCTGCAAAGTTCAGTCAGGTGTTTGGGCTGTGGGAGACGTGTACGGGGAGAAACTGTGGTGCTGACCGGTGAGTGCTGCTGCTGAATGTATCCGGTGATGATACGCAGGCCGATCTGTGCCATCTCTTTCAGTTCGGTGTTCCCGGGGCTGCCAGGGGTGCTGTGCCAGGCCTTCAACCTGTCCAGCAGGTTCATCACCCCTTCAAAGATCTGCAACACAACGAGGACAACTGTCAACAGAGGACAAAACAAAAAAAGGGTAGACCTGTTCCCACACCTAGGACAAAACATAAAAGCCATTCAGTATTTTAAACACAGCTTAACGTGCATTTGAAAAGGTGATTCAGGCGCTACCTTCACCCAACAATGACTCTCCACCCTCCAGTAAGGCAATCGTCTGACGTAAGACACAGTAACTGACAAGAACCACACCCAGTTCAAGTCGCTAACACCTCCAATATCAACAAGTTGTATTTTCCTTGAGTCATTTAATGGAACGACAAAATGAGATCATCACATCTTGATACTCAAAGCTTTACTGTGTATCTGCATAATTGTACGTCATTGCCCCGACACTGATGTGATAGTTTACTTAAAAATATTACACCGTTTGTCTTCAAGGTTCTGCAGTATGTGCGACAACAACAATAATATAGTCAAGTGAAACCCATTTCTTTGAGGACAACACCCTCGACTGTGCCGCTCGCAAGGTTTCACAATGTGTGCCACCAGCGCAGTCTCAGCAGAAAATCTGCGGTGGGGCTGCAGATAATGATCACTCTTATTGTCGATTAATCTGTTGATGCTTGTCTGGATTCATCTATCAGTGTCTCCTGAAGCCAAAGATAACGTCCTCAAATGTCTTGTTTTGCCCACAGGCCAAATATATTCAGTTTACTGTCATAGAGAAAGTAAGAAACTAGAACCCACATTTAAGAAGCTGGAAACAGGATTTTGACTTTTGACATCTGATTAATTGTCATCTAATTGTTTTATTTGTTGACAACTAATTGAGGAATCCATGAATCATTGCAGCCCTAATCTGCTGCAGTGCTCTTTGGCAATGAGATGTTTGAGAGAAGAGGAAACGAGTGTTGCTGAGCGCTGAGCATTTGTGATTCATCAGTAATCTAAATTCCACTGGCGAGTATTTATAGATAGCAAACGTGCAGCCTGCATTGTACTGGTATGTCGGCCTAGTTAGAACTGCAGAGATAGTGAAGTCACACAACTGCTTCTGTCTCTCTAGTGTAAGCTATTTGAAAGGCCTAAAGATTAGGAAGGGTACACGTCATGGTGAAGATGTGCGATTTGCCATCTTAAGCAGATCAAACAAACTGACTTAAAGCAACAGGTGCAACAAACATTATTGTTTTCATTTAAGAATATCGACAGCCACCTTAGTTTAAAGTTTAAAAATGACTTTTTTGCGGTTTTACTGAGCTAAGCTAACTGGCTGATTGCTGCAGCTTCATATTAAAGCGTCTGTAAGCGCTGTCGTCGTTTTAGCTAACTTCCTGTCTGTGTTGAGGTTAGCAATCTCCTCCCTCCTCTCTACGTCATCACACTGATCTCTTTGCCTCTTTATTTTTTTCAGGCGCTTTTCTGCTCTTGGGGTGTTTGGTAGTGTAAATCGTCACTGGGAACACTGGAATTGGTGGATTTCACTGTTCCAGCCTTGCCGGTAAAAAGGAGAATCCTGCTCTCTGTGTGTTTCCCTGAGCAGACAGGACCTCCTCTTTATCGAGTTCCCTGTTCTGATTGGATAAAGTGGAAAGGGATACCAGAATATTTCTTTTCTCTTTTACTGAATGAGCGGGAGGAGAGTCATTGACCAAACACTCTCTAACAGTGCCACTGTTAAGAGTACGGAGCTATTTAATACTTATGTTAATCAAAAAAATCACGTACAGCAGCTTTCATGGACAAACATGAGATTGGCATAGACTTTCTCATCTAAATTTCAGCAGCAAGTGTGACAAACTATTGCTGGATTTTAGACTGTTCTGTGCATGGTGAAGATAAGGTTTAAAGTGGAAAGTATGAATGAGGAATTAAATCCAAGGGAATTTTAACATCTCCAGATTCTTTGTGCGGTTTTAGATGTTACTGAGTCCATATTGTGGAAATTTCATCAGTTGGTTTTGGTTTGGTTTGATCTACTGACCACGTACTTATATTGTTGTATCATACAACAAATCACAATAATAAAAACTAGGGCTGTCAAAGTTAACGCGTTAATAACGCGTTAACGCAACGTCCTCTTAACGCCGTTAATTTTTTTAACGCGCGATTAACGCTCAGTATATAAAAAAAAGCGCATTGTATGATTTACGGCCGTCGGCGGCACCCGTAGTCTTGATACAGAGGGTGGCAGAAGAAATAGAATAAGAAAGGGAATCAGAAGAAGAAGAAGAAGCAGGGTTGGCGGTTCGTTAAAAACACGGCAGACTGAAAAGCAGCACTCGCTGCAAACTCCTCATCTCTGCTGTCACTCACGGTGGCGGACATTTGTTTCGCCATCGCCCTGATCACTTTGCGGGACACTCTCTCGTGGCATGCCCGTTTGCTGATAACTCATCCCCGCATGTTTATCTCAGGCTCCTCGCTAGCCTTCTTCCTCCCTCCAGCAGGCAGCCTGCCGCTGCTGTTGTCCTCCTCGGACAGACGCTGAAGCTCCGTTTCTCTCACTCTCGTTGGGTCGACAGAGAAACGTCTAGCGGCTGCTTCTCCCGAGTTTTCCTCTGAATATATCACGACAGAAGGTTTGAATTTCAAGTCGTACTTTTTATTGTTTTGCTGCACCGGAGCCATGGCGATCATCAGTGTGATACTGACTGACAGAAAGCAGCACACTGCGTGAAAAAGGCGAAGAAGAAAAACGTGCAGTCTCAGTGGACACCACTTGCAAGCCAAACAGACGGCAGATGCAGAGAGCCCTGGATTTATTTTCCTGCATGATTTGAAGTGTTGAATAAACATTTTCATAATGCAAGCATATTTGCCCTTTCTTATGTTGTTAAAAGTATTAAGAACATGAAAAAAATGCACTAGGGTACATTTAGAACAGAAAAGAAAGTGCCAAAAAAAATTGCGATTAATTTGCTATGGACAAAATGCGATTAATCGCGATTAAAAAAATTGATCGTTTGACAGCCCTAATAAAAACTAATTAATATGATAATGTCCTGGGCTTTTTGTCCTTCATCGTCGCCAAGGATTCCACAGTCAACCAACCGTAGTCAAGGAGGAGGAAGACGATAATCATGGTATTACCCAGAGCACGAACAAAACGCATCAGCGCTAAATACAGTATGTTTTAGGCGGGATGTTATTTGCCATATACCTTCTCACTCCACAGCGTGCGGTTGTCTGTGCCCTCAGCAAACAGGAAGTCCTGCAGCAGCCTGAGGAGCCGAACCAGACTGGGACAGAAAGGCAGAACCACTCCCTGGGCGTCCCTCAGGTCTGACAGAGACGACTCCAGCATCATCTCCAGCAGACTGGGACACAGAGTGGCAAAAAGTGTGACACAGCTGAAGGTGTGGCTCAATTTGGTTTTCCACTGCGAGGCACTGTTTGGATTCTGTGGGGAAATGCGTTTGAAATCTTCGTCACTAACCTGCGTTTGATGTCATCGGGAGGGCGGACCAGTTGGCAGGAGGAGCCCAGCTTGGTGAGAACAGAAAAGACCTGTCCTCTCTCTCTCCACACCACGTCCTCTGCCCCATCCGCCCCACTGCGACTCCACAGGATGGAGAAGACGATGTTGGTCAGGAGGTTGCACAGCTCCTCCTCTGGGGTCTGCTGTAATGCAAACAACACTTACAAAAAAGATCCAAAACACTAAACTTTCCCAAAATGGACTCTCACATCATCTGAGGGAGCAGACCCACCTGTGGGTTGGAGGTGTTGGAGATGGTATCTCCAGTCGGAGGGTCCGTCCCGTAGCTGGTGTCATCCAGCACGTTTGACAGGCTTGAGCTCTTCCTCGGTCTGAGTGGTGGAAAGGGTTTGCAGTGCTCTAGAGGAGACGGTGTGTTTGTCAGACTTCCTGCAGGAGTGTGCGTGCCAGTCTCCCCCATGCCCCCTAGCTCCAAGTCAAAGGGTGAGGTACCAAAGGGAGAGAGAGGCTGGTAGTCCCTCCCCTCCTCGTCGGGGCGAGGCGAGGTGATATCAACCGCATTGGAGATGGAGGACGAGTGGCTGCCCTGGTCCACCGAGTCAAACGACTTAAAGTGAAGGGAGCCGGTGAAGTTCTTAAGCGTGCCTCCTCCTCCACTTGGAGGTGACTGGGATAAGTCAGAGAATCCCTCAGAGATGTCCCGCTGACCACCCTCGTCCTCCTCCTCATCCTCGATGTCCTGCGAGGTGCGGTAGCTCAGGAAGATTTCTGTGTTTGTGTCCTCTATGATCAGAGCTGGGTCCCTGCGCAGCGGCGGCCGGTAGTTTGGTTCAAAGGAGCTGTGGGTGCTGGAGTCTGCGATGCTGGCAGCGTGGGACTCGTACGACTCCTTCACATAGAGCTTTGTGAGCACGTCCTGCCAGCCGGGCTGCTTAGCAAGCTGCTTCACATAATCCTCGTTGGAGTAGATCAGATGAAAGAGCTGAGGGAACGGACGGAGAGCTTGTTTTCATTACTGAGACGATAAATATGCTTATGAAGGCATTTCACGCAAAGTGCACTGGTAGATCTAGTTGAGTGTAAGTGATGTGAGCAGACCGACCTTGCGACAGACATCCAGGCGGACAGTGAGCTCAGCTCGATGAGACAGGCAGACCACAGCCAGGAGGTCTCTGAAGTTTGGGCTGGCATCTGTGGAGCAGCCGCCAATTTTAAAATGTTTATTCCTTGGAAATCCACTTTTTAATTAATTTGTGTGAGAAAGACAAAATCATGTATTTCCACCATATGCACCAATAAGAACTGAAAGGTCATACTTTATTTTACAGGTTGGATATTTCCATATTACAAGTTGTCATTTCCTCTGGAATCTGGATCTTTTAGCCACGTTGCAATTGCAGCATCTTTCCCCGGGACTTGTAATCTTTGGAGAAACTGTGCTTTTCTACCGCAGGGACCAGGGTCTAAAATATTTAACGCCACTGAAAATCCCTGCTCAGGGGGATAGTATTTTCCAAAAGTTCAGGAACCTAGTTAACTTTGAGTGCTGTCTGTATTCTATCTATAAGTGCCAAATTACATAGTTCTTCTCAAGAAACATCCTTGAAGAGTTTTAAGAAAATACAAGAGATGTATAGACCTCTAAATAACGTTTTAATGAATTGAACAAATACAATAATCCGACTCAGACCCTGATGCCAGTTGCTGTGGGGTGAATACAGAGAATATACACTAGAAATACTAGAAGCTTAAAATCAAATATTTTCAGGTGCTTAAACATTTATAAAGGTCTCTTATTCATTCAAGGTAACTGGGAAGCGGGGCACAGAGCTTTTTTTGGCCTCACCTGTAGCGAGGACCTGCTCGTACAGGCATCGCACGGTGGTCATGGTTACTGGAATGTCTTCAAGGAAACACACCAGGCCGAGATATCCGAAATCCTTCAGCTTAATGCGCTGCTTGTTGCGCTCAGACACTCGCTCGCTTTTGAGGATTTTGTACAGAACCTGCAAAATAAAAAAGGGAGAGTTTATGTTTTTTTGTTGAATCCGTTTTGATAGTATATCACACAGGCAGTGAAGCTGAAGTAAGTTGTTCCTCACCCGGAAGACTCTCTCTCTGGCCTCGTCTCCGAAGCTCGGTGTGAGCAGCAAGCAGTACAGCTGCTCCACGCCCCACTCCAGCAGCACGGCCTGCACCTGCTCGCGAGGAGGGCTGCTCCTCAACAGCTCATACAGTACATCCAAGGCCCTCACCGCCTGATCGACAAAGGAGACAATCATGAGGAAAGGGGTGAAGGAGGAGGATGATGTACCGAGAAATATGGATTAGGGAGAGAAACGTTTTAAGTGGTCACAATGGGAGTCTGGAAATCAAAACCCAAGAATAACAAAGGACATGTGGGGATTGAAAGTGAAATATCTCGCTGAAAAGGTCAGATGATAACAAAATTGAACCTCCGAAAAAAAAAAAAAGATAGATAAAACATACCTGCTGCTCCTCTCCGACCGTCAGAATGTAGGCGAGGACACTGTGGAGCTCCTCTGGTGTAGGAGATTTGAGGAACTCTTTGAGCAAGGCGAACAGAGAAGTTTGAATCGTCTGCTTTTCATCAGACAGAGAGCTGCCATCTTTCTCCACACTGTCACCAAAGAAATCAACGAATTAATACATCAATTACCTTCTTATGAGCAGACAAAATCATGATTAAAATAGAAAATATAGATTGTCTTAATATTTATCATATCTATTTTGGATGTCAAAGGTTCACCTGTAGTACGTGCGAATGGTATCCAGAATGTACTGGACCCCATACTTCCTCTTCAAGCGCTGCTTGCCTTTGTTTATCACAGACGACAGGTACTGCACGTGGGCTTTGAAAGAAAAAGAATGCTTTTGTCATCTTACTTCAGTTTGACATTTAGAAATGTCACACCAATATGCAAGGTTGTCCCGAAGAAGTGCATCAATTTGCAATTTGCTGAAGTGCATTTTCAGACAGTTTCACTTTTAACCCTTGGACTTTGAACATTGATGTATTGTCTCTCAGCTCTACTTTGCTTTTAGCCTGAATATGCACATGAAAAGGGACAAAAAAACAGCTGCGGCAGACATGAAAAGGTTCGCAGGTGCATTACTTGACGACACGCGGGTGCTTGTGAACTTACCCAGACAAACAGCGAAATGGCTTTTGGTCCAGATGCGGAAATCAAAGAGCAGGTGCTGGTAGAGCTGCTGTAGAAGTGGGCTGTTGCCCTCGTTGAAGACCTGCTCCAGCAGCAGCTGACAGGCCATTAAAACATTCAAGTCCATCATACTGCCGGGAACCTGCAGGAGAGGAAGCGCAGAGCAGGGGGGAGTTTAATTATGTTTCCAATCATTTTGATTGTTACATATTTGGCTTCTATTTTAGTAACACTTAGTGGCTGATGAAGTAGCCCATTCACTTGAGATGTAAGGGAATATGTTTAATTGGTACCGACCCCATAAAATGTCACGTCATCATCATTTCTTAATTCGTTTCAAAATGAGACTCCCACTTAAACCCTGACTCATATCTGTCAAATTAATCGCAATGTGATTTGTTTTTGCGTGTGGGTTCAGCCCTACACTGCAAGTGTGTTTCTGTCTTCTCTACTACCAAACCTGGCAACCCCATGAGATTATTAGGTCATAGTTTCCTTACAGGATGCTCCACCTCAACGTCACATTTCAACATATCCTGTCGGGCAGAAAGCAAGTCTGTGCTGCAGAAATGTGACACCTGATTGGCTGCAACTGTCCAAGAATCACATCAGCTAACACGGAGTAACCCTAACCCTAACCCTAACTTTTGATCTCAAACACATTTATCATGAATCTGAAGAAATCATTTCTACCACAGACGCTGAATCAGACCTTCTGCATTCCTAGAAGGCTCAACACCGATCCCGTTCGCTCTAAATCAAAAAGCAGAAGAACTGTGATGTGCATCACAAAGCAATAGTAGTGTCAAATACAGCTACTGTGTATTTAAACCTTTGCCCTTAATTAATTTTAATTCTCAGTTCTTAGCAGCAGTAAAAAGCTACAAGATCCAGACCAGTTATGCATGCATGAGACACAATCTAACATCACCATGCTGGTGTTGTTCCGGCATATTAAAATGTTGCTCCAAGGCCATCATTGCACAATTAATATTTATCATGTTGCAACCCGGGGAAAGGGCTGGGAAAATACCCACATTGGAGATCTTTTCTATAACATGGTTAACGTTCTGATAGGATGTATTGTGACCCAAACCATTTTTTCCTGAAAAAAATAAAATTAATAAGACAACAAGTCTAAAAATAATAAGCCAATACTGTAATGGTGAAGAAACCAAGCCATGTCCAGTGCTTTACCCATTCAATACCGATGACAGGCTCCCCGTGTGAACATAATAAGGTCATATCAGGTGATATCAGATAAAGTCCTGCTTGAAACTCATGAAGCAATCTAGAAACTAAAATGTGCCCTCAAAATCTTGGTGGCTGTGGCTTTCATTTCTTGTATATGATTTCTTTTTCTTCGATTTTGTTTTAATTTGCATATCATTTTTCCCTAGAAATCGATTCAGCGTTTTCAAGCAGCCGATTTCACAGCTGATAGCCTTTGTTCTCAGTCAGAGAGAGACCACACAGCCCGACCAACTCTGCATAAATCCCCCCACACAAGCATGTGATACTGTCATTCTGAAAGAGCTGCTGCTGATTCTAAAACACCAAACCCATTCATTTCATAGCAATTACGCAGCAGCAATACAATGAAAAAGGTCAAGTCTTCACTGTCAGATGCTAATTGGTTTCCCGCAAATAGTTCCCACTTGCTGGAGCAAAGTGACTCGTGGTGCGGGAGGCTTACTTTGCTGAGCATGGCTCCGATGATGCTCGGCCCGTGGCAGTGCAGCAGGCCCTCCTGATTGACGGGGTGATGGCGTATGAGGTTTTTCACCATCAGCAGGAAGGCAGCAACGCTGTTTCTCTCTAGTCTGCCCTCTGAAAGAATAAAAACAACTTTTGAGATTTCCTGTGTTACCCACAATCATGTTTATACATTACAAAGCACTTTACAGACATTATCATATTCTCAGGATGACTCATTAGTCATGTGTTGGAGTATTTGTCTCGCTTCTGTTAGACTGCTTGTGCCACTTGTCTCATTTAACTCATGTTAGAAATTATGCAGACTGATGTGCACCGGGGCTGCTGAGCTCCGATTTTTCAATAAACTGTTATGACTTATTATGCTGCCTCTGACATTTAACTCATTAGCAATGATTTCACCATCTTTTCTGTTTGTCTGCTGTATATTGTCGTGTGTGCTTCTTGTGCCTTGCACTTCCTGTTTGTCCTTGCATCACGCACCGTGTGTAGACTCTGACTCACTGCTTTTCAAGACGTGTCCTGAGTCTGAGCTGCACTGAAAATCATATCTAGCATTTTGCACTAAGGGTAGGATTACTAACTAAACAAAAGGAAAAAGGAACAACAACACAGTTAGTGCTCAAAATGAGCAAGAAAATGTCTTCATGATACCTAAAGGTTATTTTGCATAATTACGAAAACATTTCTCCCTCCAACCCGTAATGAAAAATGCAACGAGTAGAAAAGTTGAAAAGTAAATTATGAATTACATTTATTAAATTTCAACAATGTCTGTAATTATTTCTTTTTACCAGCATACTAAAAATCACACTAACTCAACAAGAGCTAACCTGCAGACTTGTTCAGTGGCAGCAGCATGGCAGCAGGGCCTCTGGACGAGGTGAGCTCTGGCCCTAGCAGGTCTGAGATCTCCTGACTGCCGTTGTAAACTGGCTCGGCCTCACATACCTGCTCGAGCAGGGGCAGTAAAACCCCTACACCTCCTACCACATTTACAACATCCTGCAGGAGAGAAAAAAATACAATGTTCTGTAACCTTTCACATTTGTCTCATTTAGATCTGAAATGGAATTAGCAGAGTGGGATCTGCCCGAAAAGGAAGCAGCACAACAGGAAAACTACATACAGTAGAAAAAATTTGCAAAAACAACTTAAAGGAGACATATTCTGCCCATTTTCTGGTTAACATGCTAAACTTTAGTTACTACTAAAAAATAGGTTAACACGATTTAATGCTCAAAAACACATCAGTTGTATCATACTGTCCAGTGCTACAGCATTCAGTATTTGCCCTCTGTGTGAAATGCTCTGTTTCCGCTCCTGTCTCTTTAAGACCCCCCTCCTTTATACCCAGTCCGTTGTGATTGGTCGGCTTACACACGCCTGAGCATGCACCGCTTCCTGTGCCACTGGTCGGCTCTGTTGTGTTTTCAGCTTCTAGTTAGCTTCACTTCTACTGTGAATATAGGCCTAAATTATGCAAATATGTAACATGGTGACATAGTGATGTCAAGAAGTCACAGAATTAAAGGCGGGACTAAAGACGAGGCATTTTGGGGGAATTCGGGAGCAATGTTTTCTTCGGGAGAGAGGAGCTCCCGTTTGATCCAGACTTTGACTATTTTAACTTTTAAGACCTTTTACACGCACAAGAACATGCATAACACACTGAAGGCAAGGAAAAAATAAACAAGCATAACAGGTCTCCTTTAAATCGGGTAATTAAACAGTCAGTAGCAGCATCAGCATTTACAGTTTAGTATGACTGTCATATGCAGATAAAAACAAAAGGAGACATCACAGCAAAATTCATAATAACAAAATATCAAACTGTCTCATATCTAACCTTGATGTCCCAGTTCACCACCCTGTGTCCTGTAAGCCTGCCATCGTATTGGTGATTAGGCGACAGGTCCAGACATATTTGGCTCTTGAAGGCCTGTGGAAAACACACACACACATGTATGCGTGAACAATAACATTTTCTTGGTTTTGTTAAGGATTTACATAACAAAAGCAGTGTAGTAAAATACACAAGTTCTCCTGGGTTTTAGTGGCTCACCTGTGGAGTGTAGTAGAGCAGGAGCTTGCTGTTGAGATCAGATAACTCTCCATCTGATTTGAATAAGGACACGTGATTGGGGCCTGTGATGGAGAGCACAAACCAATGTAGGTCATAAAACAAGCAAACATGAAACCACTAGAATATGGTAACAGTATTCTTTTGGGTGATTTTCTTTACTACACGTTTTCTGTACATTGTGACATTTGCTTCAACATTTGCATCGCAGCAGAGCGTGACCCACCTGCAGCATGCAGAGTTCTCGTCTGTGCCTGCTGCAGAGCCTCGTGGCAGATGAAGGCGGTGCCCAGGAGCCCATCCAGAGACGTGGGTGTTCCCCACTCCGTGTCCTGCAGTCCTGCTGGGATGGTGTGCACCGGGGAATCCCCCATAGACCCCCAGCGGCCTCCTGCGAAGGAGGCTGGGAAGGACTGGGAGCGGATGAGGGAGGGGGCGTGGTTGGGGAAGGCAAACTCAGGTGATGTCGGGTTGGAGTACGAGGACATGGGCAGGTTGGGCGAGGTGGTGGTGGTAGTGGTACGGTGTCCTGCGGAGCCGATGCAGCAGGAGGTAAAAGGCTTCAGGAGTCAGGAGAAACAGAGGAAGTTAGGTTGATAGAGGAACAACAGGGTAATAACAGAATAATATTCATGGATACATTAGAGACATTAGTCACCTCACTGAAGGATGGAAAGCGAAGCTGAGCAGTGATACGCTGCTCGCCATCGATGTAAACTGTGACCAGGTTCTGACCAAATGGACGACGGCCCGGGATGTGGACTATAGCCACTGAATGCTGCAATGAGGAAGATATTAAAGAGGCTTTCTGCTGGTGTCAACACTGGACAATTCAAATTTGGTGGTTGCACTTACAGTAAAAAAAAAAAGAAAAAAAAAAGGGTACATTTTTATACTGAGACACTGAAGCAGAACAGTCTGACAGCTTTAATACAACCATACTGATTGAGTTCTTGCAGCGACTTGTCTCAGGAGGTACACTCTTCAATTTTCCACAATAATTATGCCCCAAGGTCACCGGCCCACACAACACCGCTCATAAAAAACGATGTGTTGTTTTCTCCTCGATCAAATCTATTTTTGTTTGAGACGGGCTAAATGTGGACAAATGTTGGACTGAATCCGAGCTGAACCATTTGTGTCCAAACTCACCCAGCATGAGTCAGCTAGTGGGTGCTCAGGCAGTGCGACGGCCATGTAGTCTTTCTTAGTGCAAACAGCCACCACCAGCACACCCTCCATGGTGAAGAAGGCCTCCAGCCCGGTTCCACTTGCTGTGAAGAAACTTTACACAAAGAAAACACATTCTGTCAAAAGCTGTAAAAGGCAGTCATATATGTTAAAGGTGCAATATGTAGAAATCGTCCCCCTGTTGAATTCAGACTCAACAGTTAGGGGCAGCAAACTGCAGCCAACTCTAGCTGCCATTAGCTAGTTAGTTCAGTTAGCTGTGCAGCTAGCAGTCCCGACAAGCAGTAAAGAGCACCAAGGCAGTGTTAGCGTTTCCACCACTAGCACAGGGGCTTTGGACCAGAGTGGGTCGAGCCTCACTGCTTAGCATGCTAAACAAGTCTCATCCATTCCAAGTATGGATACATATACAGAGAATTTAGTTGATTGAACAGATACAGACACAGATAATGTTGTACTCACTCAACACTAATATTGAAAATTGAAAACATATCTCTCTACCTGTAGAGTTGTTTTCTGCGTGGTCCTTTCCCCAAGTCATGCTGAGCCCCTGTGGGAGGAGGTTTACGGTTGTTGGAGAACTCCATGTTGAGGCAGAGCCAAGCGTGAAAGGCAAACCCGCTGCCTGGCCAGCGCTGGACCGTGGGCACCATAATACCTGCCATGGGGGGCGTAAGATCGAAGTACTGCAATGCACTGTCCTGACCTTCTCTGGCTGCCATGGCTGAGAGCACCCGGATACTGCGAGTGCAATAGGGGTGCACCTTCCCCACAACTGCGCCATTGTCCTGATCCACCCTGAGCAGTCTGAGCAGGCTCTTCAGCTCCTCTGGCCTCAGACACAGGGAGCCCAGGTCCTGGAGGAGGCCCAGCAGGGCGTCTGCACAAAGCCTGTCCAGATTCTGGGGCTGTGACAGTACCTGCATCAGAGCCCCCACCATGCCCGCCTTCACCGCCATGGTACGACAGGGCAAAGAGCCACCACAGACAGCAGCAAGCCACTGGGCCACCAGCAGCTGAAGGTCCCTCTGACCCGACAGGTCAGGCAGCCACTGCAGGAGCAGCAGCAGAGGCTGGTCGTTACTGATGCCAAGGTGATGGGCATGAACATGCTCACCCTCCACCGCCTGGAGACAGAGAGGGAAGGAAACAGTGAAGACAGAGAATGAAGATAAGTCATAGACAAGGTCACAGGTTAACTAGCATTGCAATTTAAACTGGAACAAGGTCATCATCAGGAATTGACTTCTATTGTCTCCACACTGAGTGGGGCTAATGAGGAAGTGTGTGTTTCACCATGTTCATCAGCTCCTGCAGCAGCCGTTTGGTGGGTTGACCTTGACTCTTCAGCACATCAAATAGCTGGGAGTAGCCAATCCTCTCCTTGAAAACCTCCTAGGGGGGGAAGGAGACAGAAATAGGCTAGAGAAAGCTGCTCCACAGGGGATAACTAGTTGGCACACTTCCATACATTGGAGAGGAATACAATACAAAAACAGCGTTCCTCATCTGGCTCTAATTTTTGCTGGCAGTGTTGGCTTTATAGTATAACCTGCTTATTATGAGTAGTAACGACTACTTTCATAATCATTCATTCTTCATCTGCAGACTGTTTTCATGATTAATTAATCAGTCGTTCGTAAAATGTCAAAACATTTTGAAAAATGTTCATCACAATTTCTTCACATTGATTCTGTTTGTCCAATCAACAGTCTAAATCCCCTCAAACTCTTTATTAACTATTATATATAACAAAGAAAAGCAGCAAATTCTTACATTTTAGAAGCAAATGTTTGACATCACTCTCAATGTACGAAGATTTTAGGGTTATATGATTTGTTCATAGAAGGTCACAAGGGTCTTACCTTAGCATTGGGCGAGTTACTCATTATAGCTGTGAGGACTCCTAAAGCATGGACTGTAATACTGTCTGTTCCTTTGTCCCAAACCTACATCAAAATAAAGAGTTCTAGTTGATTGGGGCATTGCAGAGTTTCAAATGTGCAAGAACAGGAGTCAAAACCGAACCCTCCCAAAAAAGTGAACACTTAAACATCACAAGAGAGACAAATAAATTCAGAGGAAATCTTCCACCATATGAATCAATGAGGCATTTTTTGCTCTGATTATCTGTAAAATGCATGAGGAAGTACAGCACATTTCCACAGTTATTGGAGCAGACTGGCTCAAAGTAAATGAACTGCTGTACCACTCACCAAACAATTGCCTCTTTGTCAATTACTGATAGGTCCCAGCATGCAAAAACCAAAGCCAACCACCAAAAAAAAATAAAAAAATAAAAAAAGAGGAGAGACTGAGGCAACCCCAAAACTATTGCTGGAAATGAGGCAACATCAAAACCCAGGACACGAGCCAGGCCTTTCATACAAGCACAACCGGTCACACGACACAACAGCCAAAATACGAGGAGAAGAAGGAAAGACATGCATAGTGAAAAAACAACCATTTCATGCGCCATGAAAAACACAGCATGCTCTTCTTGCCCAGTGTTGTCAACAGGGAATTCAGCCTCTAATCATGAGCATGATACAAATCAACACTCCCACACAGGCAAAGCCTAATCCTCCAGTTAATAATCTGAACGTTCCATCGTGCACAGAGCTAGCGGTAACGGTAATGACGTACGACTGTAAGTAGCATTGCATTCTAGATGGGCAGATGAGACACATGAGAAGGGAACTCCAGAAAATTATCATGTAATGCCGTGCTACCTGCTTTATTTACAAGTGAGTGTGAGCCAGACTTCCTGCCTAAAGCTTCCTGTTTAAATAGCTCAGAGCTGTGAACAAGTGGCGAGAAGGCTGAGTTTCCTGCTGACAGACCAATATCAACACCAAGTTGGGGAAAGTACCTGGTCCACTTCGACCTCTGAGAGTAAACATGTAGTGAGGTCACACATAACCTCATGCTCCGGCCTGCGCCTGTCGCTCTGAAAGAGCTACACACGCAGGTGCAAACACACAGAGACACACACACACACACACACAACACAAAAAGTCAGACAGTTAGGCAAAACAAAAAAAGGTAATCTGTGAGACGTAATGGACACAAGTGATCATGGTCTTCCTGCCAATGGAAGCTCCTATCTACCAATATGATGGGAATAAGATGCTATAACTCATTATAATGAGAACCTTTCATGAAATAACGACACAGTATCTGAAAAGAAATTTTTGAAACAAGTTATTTTGAGATATTCAATCATTATTTGAGATACTAAGTCTTTATTTTGAGACATGAAGTCACTATAATGATCTTTTTTCCCCATCACAATGGCGGAAATTCGCTTCCATACCCTACAGCTGTAGAGGGACTTGTGTGGTAGCTCTGCGAGGTAAAATTGGAAGCAAATACATTGTGTAATAAATTGGGACATTTCATGTTGACAAAATAGAAAGAGGTTGGACAGCAGATGTGGCACCTCAGGCAAATGAAACAGGAAATAGACACGACATGAATAAAAAAAAAGGTGACAGACTGATGGGAGGGCCAAATGACAGAAGGACAGACATATAAAGAGCTGACAGAGCAGACAAACACATCGTCGATGGACAGAGGTCTGACCTTGCTGTTCTGTATGAGCCTGAGGATGTGTTCAAAGCAGTTGTTGTTAAGGAACACAGCTTGAAGGACGGGTCTGTCCGAGCACTGCAGGATCTCAGGAACAGCAGCTAAAATTGGCAACAAGGAGGATGTTGACTCACTTATCAGACACTGGGGAAATCAATTATCTGGCCTCCATACTGACTGAGAGAGGAATTCATTCTATTCAGCTAGACTTGAGACCTTGTGGACACGCTCTTACTTAGCATTTGGCTTTGAAGGGCGATAAGGCCATCTTCCCAGCTCTGCCTGTCCTGCTCCTCACTGCTAAGTGGACGGTTCCAGTTGAGGAGCTGGAAGTAGCTGTCCAGTATGGTTCTGATCTCCACCTGCCGCTCTGCCGGGCTGCTGGAGTGAAGGAGGTGGATCATCGCCGTCAGGCACTGCAAGGTCAGCCGAGGGAGCCCATTGCTCTTGGGTTCTGGGGAGGTCCGGCAGCACCACGCGCGCAGAACTGAGAACAGGTCCTCAACAGAGTGAGGGGTGATGGAGAGCAGGCCATTCTTCTAAAAAAAATATCGGCAAAGTCACTCCTCTGCAATAAGGTCTGATGTGCACTTGTAGTGTTTTCACAGACCGCATAATCAGTGATGAAGAGGACAGATAGCAGACCTTTCCTCCACTGATGACAGCACCCTGGAGATGAACCAATCTGAGCGCGAGGGGCTCTGGGATCTGTTCGCTTTTCCGGAGACTTACTGTGAACAAGTGGTCAAGCCAAGAAACAACGTCAGGCAGGAACAGCCATCACTTAACCACACTACAGAACACATCAACACTGGCTGTTAAATACAGAGATACAAATCCAAAGAAAAAGAAAGACATTGTTTTTTGCTTTAACCGATCATTTAAAGTACGTAAATGTTGTTTGCACAATGTGATGGCTACGTACATGATCATGGTACAGCGACTCATGAAAACACTCCCCTGTATGTCATCCAGAGCTACGTCATTAAGACAAGCGTGAGCCTTGCTGATTGGCTAGGTGTTACACAATTAGCTCTTAATGTTTCTAATTAAAGCCTGCTATTATGCTATAATCTTCCTAAAATTTGGACGTCCTGAAACTTGCCCGCCTGAGATTTCCCACATGGCTTATAGATTAGTGCTCGCTGATCAAATGGGCTTTTATAATTAGAAATGCTTGGACTGATAACCTGATAATTACATGCTGAATAATTTAGTTTTCAGCTCAAAACTAAAATTCTGACTTTTGGGGGGAAAACAAAAGGTCCCAGTTTTTGGAGTCGAAGATGACAGATCTAAGCTGTGTTTGGGATCGGTTTGATTCTTGTGGTTTGTGAGGTCTGACGGATATCAGAGTGGTAGAGCAGACGAGAGGGAGCGTCTCACCATGGAAGAGTGCCGGCAGCTCGTCTGGCAGCGCCAGCGGGGAGAACTTATACTTGTTCCTCTCCAGCAAGCTCACCTCCTCCCTGCAAAAAACAAAGCCTCAAGTCACCACGTTGACTCCTACTCACATCATGCCTAGTCAGTCAGTGACTGCCGCTAATACTGCCGCCACCAATGAGGCTTGACTTCAAGACTTGGAGACAACAAGACTGGGTGTTGTTACACATCACAAAAGGTTGGGAAACATGTTAAATGCATAAGATGGTCTTTTGGTCTTTGTCTGACTAAATTCCACCACCCACACACTTACGCAGGAGATTCATGCAGACAGGGTTACACAGCACACACTCACCCTGCCAGGCGTCTCCTCCACGTCTGATAAGGGTCAAAGAGACTCTCACACAACACAAGTCCATACTGCACAACCAGCTGCAGTGAGGACTGCTCTCCTTCACCCATCTTCAGCTGTACAAAAATAAAGTTTGGACACACACTTATCTTTAACTCAGCCTCAGCGCAGATACACCTGTTTTTGACATATTTTTTTTTAGCACGCAGCAGATACAACACATTCCAATAGACTGAATAGAAGGTCAGCAACACACCCACTTCTCTTTTCACTCTAAACTAGTTCTGTAACTTCTGTGTGGTGATGTCACGTAATGTAAACAGAATATATTCTGCATAGTCTCACTGGCCTCTATACTGTATATCACATTTCTGTATAGTTTGGCTAAAGTAGCACTAAATAATCTGCGCATGAATGGTAAACTGAGCAAAGCTCCATCATGAATCACTGAGTTTATAAGGGCCTTACCTGATCCAAACAGAAATTCAAAAGCTTGATGGTTTCGAAAACAAAACCAGGGGTCTTGTCTGGGTCAATGTTCTCCATATTCCTGGAACCAGAGAGAAACTCGTGCAATTTAGTGTTAAGAAAATCAGCTGAATGTTTACCCAATATGGCAATCTTAGGTAAGAACGTAATTAAAGTGAACACAGGGAACGCACAATTTCCCGACACTGACTTGCAGTCGCTTTGCACAACCTGAATCGTACTTCAGGAAAAGTAAAAGAAAAAAAATGCAAATAATCTGGTTCCCTTCATCATCATTCTCTCTTGTTACAGATTTAATATTTAATAAAAGCAATTGAAGCGAGATAAGAGCAAATGAGCTCATTTTGTAGAAGTCAACTTTTGTAGATGAAGGCAACTGACTGTGTAATTTCTCTTTCGACAAATAGGAAAACTGCCACAACTTTTAAAAAGGAGACATGTTTTGCTTTTTCATTTTTTCCTCTCCTTCAGTGAATGTAAAAGGTTTTTTGTAAGTCAAAAAGGTCAAAGTCCACACTGATGGAGGCTCCCCTCGCTCTCAGAATGCATCTGCTCCTCAAGCGCACTAGAGATGAAATGTTAAACGACCTTCATCTGGAGATGTAGTCCAGCACCTACCCGTTCGCCGCTGCTTATTATCGTGACAACAACAGTTCCACTATGTACCATGTTTACAGTCATGATGATGAAGTGTTGTTGCGCAGCAGGGAGGGCCCTCACCTGCAGACGATGATGAAGAACTTGATGAGGAGCAGGGGGTGGGGGGTGTTGATGTTGTGCTCGCCGACGCCGGAGAGGTGCACCGCACTGTCCCATAGCTGCGTACTGAGGAACACCAGGACCTCCCTGGGGAGCAAGGGCACCTCCGAGCTGCACTCCTCCAGCCTGCGAGAGGGGAGGGGAGGACGAGAAGAGAAGTGGGGAGGACAAGGTAGGAGAGGGGAGGGGAGAGGAGGCAGTGGCAAAGAGGCAAAGGGCGTTGTAATAGAGGCTGCGTTTAAGCAAAACATAAACATGTCAAAACCGTATCTCCACAGAGGGTCAAAGGTCATCCTGCTTTGGGGGAATAGAAACCAGTGGGTGCTGCTGGCCGTGTAGTGTGTGTGTGAAATAAACAAGTGTTACTACTCACCGCCGAGGCCCCAGTGACTGCACATCTATGAGCCTCTCAAAGGACGTCACGAACGCCTCCAACCACTGCTGCAGATAGCTCACATCTTTCTGCAGGAGGGAGGAAAGAGCATGTGAGGCAATAAAGTCGCCTTTTGCGCCTCGAGGCATATGAGCAGTGAACGTAGACGTTTTCTGCAGGTACGTATCAATGCTGTATCCTCTCTCTGGATGTTGCACTGCTACGTAAAAAGGTCGAGCCTTTATCTGTGACACACTGTGGCTTAGAACATGGCACTGACTAAACCATATGACCTGTTTTTGTAACAGGATGTTGCGAAGAGATGTAACTCACAGAGAGGAACGCATGAGCCAATTCTTTCCTTTTTCGAAACAGCGAGGTTTAAAGAAAAACCCAATCGACACGTTCCTTTCTTTTTCAAGCTCACAGTCATAAGTTAACTCAGCACACAAGAACAACTGTTCCCTGTAGGCCACCGTCTTGAACAAGATGTTCCTGCATCACTGTGTCCTTTCACTGTCATTTAACGCGGCTTCATTTGACGAGGATGTTTACATACAACAGTCGTTATCTCGGCTTTAATCAGCCTCTGCAGTGCAACATATCCTGCCACTCTTCCCTCCTCACATCAGTCTCTCAATCTCACATAGACTAAATAACACAAACGACTTAAACTTTCCAGGAGAACACTTCTGTAGATAAAACCTGACGATATTTAAAAAGTCCTGATGACTGGGAAACGTGATGCTCCTCGTGAGAACCCACTGTTCCAAATTGCAAAACACAGAACATCTAGAAATGTTCCCCCGATGCGCTGTGTGATGGAACAAGCTGAACATTTTAATTAGCTGAGCCTGCAAGAAGTTACTGATTTCTGATGCAGCCTCCAAAGAGGAGGCAGCGTGCAGCCAGACTTGATTTGTTTCAGACTGACTGACTCAGTGTACACAAATACCATAAAGAGCACATGGTATAACAATCACTCAGGTGCTTCCCCTTAGCGGGCGAGCGAAAAACGAGCCATGCCAAGTGTGCTGCAGTTGATGTAGGTTACTTTAAAAGCTGAACCTAAAAGCACTGAGCTCCAACACGCGTACTTTCAACTACACACTCAAGCTCCTTGCATCTAACTGCCGCAGTTCCTCTGCTAAAGAGAAATGGAAATCTAATGCGATTAACTCTGAAAACACTGTATCCACATCTTTTCTAATGCTGCATTAATGTCAAATGTACATTACCAACTGGCATTGACTTATGTGCCAGTCCATCTCTCATTGTATGTGGCTGAGCAGGGTTGCCAGGTTCTTGCGAACCCAGTCTCAGATGAGCCTTCAGTGTAGTCCTCAGCCAGCAGCTCAGAAGCTGCACATCACACCAAACCAGCACCAGCGTCTGACTCGCTCCCTTCTTGTCTTCCAACGCCAAACGAGCAAACCAGGAAATGACATGTCACTTTAACCGAGGGTAATTTCCTTCATGCTCTGCCTCCTCGTCGAACCCCTTCCTCTTTTGTTTCAAGTTATGAGCTGATACCGCACAAGGGAGGCCTCTATAAAAACTTCCCACTGCAACAATGAAGCACCAGGACTGAGTTTATGCATTTTTAAATTTAACATGACAAAAATATGTCACGGGAGAAAAGATTGAAATTCAGTGTTCTGTGTTGTGTGGGAGCACAAACAGACGAATATGTGACAAGATGGAGCTATGAATGCATAATCTAAGGGAATACTGTATTTCCATTTGAAGAGACGTTACTTCACATACATTAACCTCAGCGCTGCATGCAACATCTGACAAGCAATTTATTGAAAGAAGATTTAAAAAATGACACAGGTTCTTTATAAAAAAATCTCTGCATGTACTCTGAAAACAGGAAACTGCAACCGACCTATTGTTTTGTGCCTTCGACATCTGGACAATCAGGTATTCAACACTCGAGTAGGAGAGGCAACGGCACCGACAAATATTTGCAACACCCCTTTAATTTTGTTTTATTTTACAGCATCGAGAATCTGAATGAATGAATCCTCCCTAACATTAGTGCCGATATAATAATAGGCTTTTTTGGGGATGACACTTAATAAACTCAGTGTTGATGATGATGATAGCCTGCACAGGGCACGACATCAGTTCTCATTCTGCTCACTGGAAACACATTAATAGGGGTTAATTAAGTGATGCACTTATTTTTTATGATCGTACAACTGTATGTAAAGGGCGTTAACCTGAACATCACTAAACGCAGCTTCGTTTTCTACTTTTATGAGAAAGGAAGCATAATTTTTTTCTGTTCCCCATCTAGATTTCTAGCTCCATTTGTGGTGTATCGTATAAAGAGATGAGATCAGAGATGGGAAGTGAATCTGCTATGCCAATGAGAAGTAAAACCAGGTGAAAAATATTGTGGTTTACTGCAGCAAAATTGGTTCAGACACCTGGTTCATGTCTGTACTCTTAACAAACCCTTAAAAAAACATCCTGTACAAACTCAATATTGATCTCTCAAGACTCAAACCCTTTGATTTCAGTCCTATCGGCTTCTTTTTCCTAGACATCGCCCGGGGCAACTATCTCGCAGTTTTGTTTGATGCGTTCAAAGCAAATTAAAGCCACTATTAAACAGATGTCACAAACCAACCGTGAGGTACTGACCCCTAATAAACTGTGTAATTTATCTCCGTTTTCCCTGCACATGGCCGAGCAGCTGTGCCGCTCTCTGCTGCTTGGCATTCAGCTTCGCTCCAGCTTCCTGCACAAGTGAAAGCAAAGAGCACTTTGATTTTCCTGGTTGGCCCCTCTGTTGGTAAACAGGGGAGATGGAGGCGCACGGGGGAATTCAGTCACAGGGCACACAGGACATCGTCATCGTGAGCTGCAGGGATGTGTTGCCGCCGTTGTTGTGAGCTCAGTGCAGTGTGCTGATGTGAATCATAGCATGATCATTAACTGAGACAGTAGGGCGACTGATGGCAACAAAAGCCAGGAAGTGTGACTTGTTCTCTCTTCATAGCAGTCGGAGGAGGTGGTGCTCACAGCTGCGTGGATGGGTAGCAGTTGGGTTGTCACTGTGGTCCGTTTCTACCGCTGCAGGCCTCAATTAGTCCCCCTAATGGTCCATCCCGATAATAATCACAGAATAATCACACACTTTTCTTTATCAGCCTGGAACTGAAGCAACTTGTTCTGAAGCAGTTGGGAGAAATGCTTCTTCCTTTCACACTCTCATCCAGAATTATGACACCTGGAAGGTCTGTAGTTTACCAAAGTGGGTCCTGGCTTAGGGAGCTTCAGACCTTCTTACTGCACCACTGAGATCATTTCTTCCTGTTTATCTCAAAATTTGTCCTGACAGCACAAATTGATGTTGTCAAAAAATAGCTTGTTTACAGACCAGAAATGATCAATATGCTTTCAACACAGGACAAAGAAAAGCAGCCAACTCTCACAGCTGAGACGCAGGAGCAGAAAGAGCTCGTTTCATATTCTGGCTGAAAATTACTTGATGAAACAATGAACAGATTGTCAGAATAGGTGCCTCAGCGTTGCAAGTCTATGCATACTTTTGCAAAACATGAAACCGGCTTTTATAAGAAATTATACTTGAAAGGAAAGTGCACTCAAAAAATAGAAAAATATATGCTTTTCCATGTTGGCCGTAGAGATGTCTGCCTTCTCTTGAATACAATGGACTAGATGGCATTCAACCACAGTTTTTGGTAATTAAAGTGCCAAAGAAATAAATAAAAAAATACATCTGAAAAACTCAAAAACAATTGTTTGTAGCAATCATGGAATCCACGGACCTTGTTGTAAACAGTTTCATGTAGGACCTTATGTAGGTTCCTGACATCAGCCAATCTTATCACCAGGCAGAAGGAGAATGAGTGCATCTACTCATGGACGAGTTGCGAGCTAACTAAGCTAACTATGCTAGCTAATGTTACAGCTCAGCCGAAGAGGACGCTCTCAAATACAGGGGCTTGATTGTTTTTCTCTGTTTTATAGAACTGTAAGTTGAACATAGTTGGTTATTTTAGCAGTTTGGGCACAAAACAGTTAACTTGAATTTGTAACTTTGAGCTCTGGTAACTTATTTCTAACACTGATTACAGTTTTGAACTAAATTTATTAGTTACAAAATTCGGCCTCAAAGTTGTCAGTTCAGAAAACGACCCCTTGGTGCAGCACTAGACCTAGCACCTAATGAAACACAACTTGTTAAAGCGTTATCAAAGTACAGTTGCTGTATTAATGTATTCTGGCGCAGGAAGGTGAATGAGCACATCCAAAATCAATAGCCTTTCGGGTGTCCTCGGACACGATCTGACAAGTTCTGCTACTCCCTCTGTGATTAGATCAGACTGTTCTGTGTACGTCCATATCTGTCATGCATGAGCATTTGATGATGGTCTGAAACACATTCTCAGATATGAGATATGGAGCTCTGAGACTGGCCCAGTAGGGTGGTTTCTAACTCCGGCAAATGAAAGAGACGGGAACATTTTGCTCATTGCGAAATTATCCTGAGCTTCGCTTGGCTCAAAGCGTTCTCAACACATTTAGACTTTTGGAAAACTGAAGCATCAAGTGAATGAACATTGTATTCGTACATTCACAATACAGTTGTTTATAGGTTTATATGATGAAATAAATGCATGACTATGGTGATATACTGTGTCCATATAATTGTGTCCCAACTTCAGCAACCATCTGGTCTAATAGGGAAAATGTGTCCACAAACTCATCTGCTGATCTATCATTACCTGCCTATCATTTGTATAGGGGATGCATTTCTTTAATTCTAGCTTTAGTGCAAGTTACATCACAATGACTTTTCAACATTTCACATCAGTCCTCAGACCTCAGCTGATCTGAAAGTCTTGCGAGGGGCGTGTGATTTCTTGCACAATAGGAGGAAGCCGAGCGCCTTTATCACCGACAAGCCTGAGCAGGCTTTGCTTTCTTATTGCAGATGCAGAACGATGGCTGTGATACCCTATGTATTCAAACATGCTGGAATCAAATGTTGGGATTCATCACAGATTTATTATATCCTGTAAAGTCCCATAATCCTACATATACGTTTACTGAATATATGTATAAACATGCACTGATGCTGTCAGGGTTTATCTTGCACGCAAACTTAAAGAAGTCTGAAACTATTACATGAATGAGTCTGGTGTCACCAGCAGGGACGCACAGGACTGAAATATTTACAGTCTTATATTCAGCTCTGTTACAGGGTGCGAAGACAGCTGCAGGGGTGTGTTTGTTGGGACTCAAACAGAGAGCATCAGGTAAAGCTTGTTTACAGCACTAACAAAAAGCCCAATAAATCGAGCTCAGGTCTCCTGTCCTGTTTGATTTATTAACAACAGACACAGCTCGATGTGTGATGAGTCAGAAAACAAGGCCTTTGAGCCCTAGATGGGACGTGTCCCGTCTCTAAAGAAAAGATATTGTAGGTGCCAACTTGCCAAACAGGCACAGAACAAAAACATCACAAACAGCGGCATGTTGATGTCTATAGGAGAGGCTAAGTGATTGTTCAGTGGAGTGGTTCTGCCGCCTCTCTGCAGCCTATTGTTTTCCCTCTGAGTCACATAAGGTGGTGACGTTTAATACTGGGCTCAATGAAATCCATTTCCTCTGCCATCCTTCACCGCAGCAAGGCAATATGGGCAGGTCATTTGCACACATGCAAAGAGCGCACTTGCGAGAAAAGCTCGGAAAATCCATGCGTCATTCTCTGGTGAGAAATTTGGACAATTATAAACGTTGTTCCTTTAGTCTTGAGGGCAGCTGAAGAGAGATAGCTGAGAGCCAAGAGGCGGCTTAATAAGGAATTGGTCTCGCACATGGAGATTCTCGACAGCTGTCACAGCCAGACACACACAGTCACACACAGACACACACACACACAAAAACACACATCCCTGACTTTTTCGAAGCAATGGATAATTCATGACAGATCCTACATCTTATTTTGTTTGTTAAAGACTACGAGGTTCAGTCAATCTACAGCTGCACATGCAGCAGCAGCAGCAGCAGCCCAGAGGAGGACGACCTGGGCGGAGTGCACACGTGCTTCCTCTGGGATGTGCCTAAAGACACCCTACAGGCCACTTTGATAGTAAACGCTTTAAGATGTGATGCATTTCTTGTTCACTTGTGTCTCTGAAGCACTTAGGGGATTTCTGCAGTTGTTCCAGCATTGACTTCTGCCCTCTTTCAAACCTTTGGCTGATTTCCCAGTAGGGATTATCCCCAGTCTGAAATTAAACCAATTTTCAACAGATACATGCGTAATGAAAAATGTCCTCGTCCATGACCTGACATTATCGTCGTCGAGATGAGGCGTGATGATAAGAGGGGAGTCTTCATGCCCCACAGTGAATATACAGCACTGTGCAGGCAAACTTGGAAAGAAGTCTCATCTTGTTTTTCTCTGTCCTCGGGCATGGAAGCAGATTGCACCAGCATGAAATAGTAATAATTTATTCACAGCCAAACTTTCTTTTCTCCTTCGAGAGGAGGAGTGACATGAATTCATGTGCAGTGTCCTTTTACTATTCATTTGTTTTCCTCATTATTACTGAGTTATTTCACCTTCATGAACAACCAAAAGGAATGAGCTGCACACACCCACAGGGAGCAACATTAGAGACCAAAATATCACACTCAGTTTAGGATACTGCTAATGAGGTTAGGTTTTCGTGTCAATATTGTTTCTTATTTACAGTATGAGTAACAAGCAATGTGCTGCTGGCACCGGGTCAAAAACAGATGCTCCTGGTGAGAATATGTTTCCTAAACACGAGCAGGCTCCGTTTTAATATTAAAGGATAAGTTCACCCAATAATGAATATTCCGTCATCATCGAGTCTCCCCTATGTCTATGGAAAGTCAGGGAAAGTTTCCTATTCGGCAAAACATTTCTGGAGCTTTACAGCAAGACAGGGTTGTAGCAGTCTCCTAAACAATTGAAGCAGATGGGGACCTGTTTTAAAAAGTAAAAAAACAAAACAACAACAACAACAACAACAACAATGGAAAACAAATATCATATACATTCATGCAGCTCATCTGGTGTACTAGAAATGTCTGTAAGCACAGAGATTCAAAATTGATTTTAAAAAATGTTACTTGCACCCCTGAGGCATGGTTGAGCTCGCGCAACCGCTTCAACCCGCGTGCTTTTAGCTCAGCGGCCACGTCAAATAAGAGTGCAAATAGCATATTTTCAAATCAATTCGCCCGAGCTGCGTGGAACCATCTCTTCTGTACTTTTCTTTACGTTTTAAAACAAGTGCCCATCTAGTGTAGGTGTTCAGGACAGAATTGCTGCAACGCCGTTTCACCGTAAAGCTCCAGAAATGTTTGGTGAACTATAAAACCTCACCTCACTCTCCATCGGCATAGAGGTGAGTAGACAAAGACTTAATTTTCATTTTTTTTTGGCTGAATTTATCCTTTAATCGCGTAACTGTTTAAATTGAGGAAGGCAGAGGAGGAAGGAACAGGAACAGGAAGTAGCCTCAGTGACACCTGCACGGCAGGTACACGATCAAACACGCTTGGTTAAGTGAGTTATTCTGCCTCAGTGATCGCCAATTGCTCTCCATAACCTGAACGCCTCAGTGACAGGGTCATATGACAGCCTATACGACATGATACCCCCTCTCTGGTGCGCGCTCATTGCAGCCTAGGTAAATAAACAGCTACTGAACAAACAGGCGACTTCCTCATAAAAACCGATCACAACAAACGACACACGGATCTCACAGCCTACCACCGTGTGTGTGTGTGGGCTCGTGTTGTAAACTTCAGGCTGAGGACCTGCTGCAACAACAGGTGTCACCGTCAGGTCTTCCGCACTCGCACTCACCTTTGTGTAATACAACATCCACAGCTCATACAGCCTTTCCTTCGATGCCATCCCGCCGCCCTTGTGGTTGCTCATTATTCTCTCCCTCCTCTTGTTTTTTTTATTTTCTTCAGTAAATCATAAGCGCCAGGGCTGTCTGAAGTTGTTTCCTAAAGGCAGGAGGACGCGGCACGCTCATGTGAACCATTCCTGCAACAACCCTCCTCAAAAAATAAAAATAAAAATTCGGGGCGCAATAATGCAGACAAAAAAGTGCCTTTCCGTCTCGGCACGCCAAAGTTATCAGAGCGGCGTGAAAAAAAAGCCCAACATGACGGTGTGGATGCGGCCACGCTGCGATCACTGTCGAAACAGTGAAACCAGGAACACAAATGCGTGGAAATGCATGTCTGGAGAAACACCCATGTCCGCATTTAAAGCGAGCTTGTTGCTGTATGATCCCTATTGGAGAGAGTTCCCACGGAAGCGACAGATGCCATCCAGCTCCTCCACGCCGAGAATAAAATGACTGCGCCGCCCGTGTGTGGCATCCAGTCTGCGGAGGTGACCAGTCCTGCGCGGCGAGGGGGGCAAATCACCATCAACTAGTGTCTGACTCTATTAACAAGGCAGGAGATACAGTGAGGAGTTGATTGTAGATCATGCTCACAGGTAGGCTGATCTTCTTAAAGACACACGGACGCATAAACACACAAGATGCAGCCTTCCTCGGGAGATCTCAGACAACCGAGGTGGTCTGTCTACATGCATGAGCGCAGATAGAGTCAGATGTTTGTTTTGTTAAGTTATCATGAAGAAGATATTAAAATATATGCTTGAATATGTGCATTTGCATCATTGTTGTCTGAATTAAAAAAAATACATTTGTTGTGCAATGTGTGGAGACACATTGCACAACAAATTACACAAACATAATTACACATACACAGGACTGGACTTCAGACTACAACAGCTACTTATGAGGGTTCATGGTGCCACAGTGGTAAAGTAATAAGTCATTATTACCCCAACATTTTATTGCATCCTGATGAAAACTGCTGATCAACAATCCTGAAAAACAATCATGAGAGACCTTCATTAGTAAAAGTCGAGCTGCACAGAGTAAAATATAGGAATGCGTTTAAAATGTTACTCCAGTAAAAAGTATCTTGCCCTATCCTGCTGTTTAAATTCAGTCTGATTTTATTTTACTGGTCTTTAGTGATTCATCATAAATGTTACAATTATCCTTGTGGTGCATTTTATATATGAATTGTGACATATAAATAAAGTTTCTTGTTGTTGTTGTTGTTGTTGTTGTTGTTGTTGTTGTTGTTGTTGTTATTATTATTATTATTATTATTATTATTATTATTATTATTATTATTATTATTATCAAATAAGTGTCAGTGGTCTTCATATACTGTAAACCTACAGGGTTTGGCAACAGTTTACCCATTTACCAGAAAACAACAATTATTATTCTTGAATACAACATATATGTATGACTATGAATAGTTGTGTTTGTTTTACATAGGCCTATGTGTTATAAAGAAACAGTAGTCAGGTTAATGGCCCAACTACTTCTGGCTTTTGAAGCAGAGCCAATGCATTTTTTTTCTAGAAAAGTGGTGTGTCCATTGCACTGAGTGGATAGTTTGCAGTATAGACAACTGTTCCCTTTCTGCTTTGGTAGTCAATACGGTTTATAGTGTCTAATCCATCCAAATGGGTAACTTATTGATTTAGCCAGTCAGTGCTTTTATATACCTTGACATCCTCAACACAACCAGGTTTGTGTTGTCACACACACTAACGTTGATCATTAGGAGGATGGACACAGTGCATCTCGAATGGAGGCAGCTGTATTACCATGGCAATGGCCTACATTCCTAACCATGACCAGACAGTGTGACCATCAACAGACAGGACAATGTGCCACTGTGTCCTATGTATTCCCCTTAATGTAAAGATGGGCTGATTGTGGAAAAGTAAGTTACTTCAGTTCTTCAAAAAAATAGTCTTCACAGTGAGCTTCTGATAGTTGAATCAATGGAAGTATCACCCCATGTGCCAAAACATCCATTTAACCTTAAGATAACTTTTTTACTTGTGCTTACATTTCTGGAAATCTTATTATATTAAATAGGAATTTGATTTTTGATTAAGAAAATGTATACGCCAGTCAATATAGTTTACAATTCAGAAGAAATGTGTCAAGAAAACACAAAAAAAACATCATAAGAGCAAGCAACAGGCCACCGCAATCGATGTGCTCGACGGTCGATTTTACCTCCTCAGTCAGGCCCGCCAATGGATGTCAGATAGAATTGAGCGGCGTGTAGATATAAACATGGAGAAACATGTCGGGTCACTACAGGAGCAGGCCCTGAAGAGAAAAGAGAGGTTAAAAGCACTAAGAGACAAACAGCTTCATGTAAGTATCTTGTCTGGTGATGTCTGGTGTCTGATAAATGCGACACAGCCTGTTTAAAACGCTTCATTTTGTTGGTGAGGTCACGTTAGCTAACTTAGCTTGTAGCTAATGTTAGCATACTCAGGTAGTCAGCAAATCATTCATACACTTGGTTCGCCTTTTTAGTGGTGCTGTGAGAACATGCAGGTTTTGACGTATAATTAAGATTCTCAGTTAAGTCAAGTATGTATTTGTTAAATACTTTTGTGGTTATAGTTTAGCTAACTGTTTCGCTCGTGCAGCTAATTTCCAAGCTAGCTTGGACTCTCAGAGACAGTAACAAAGTAATGTATCCTATGGTCATGTGTCAGAGTTATTGTTTTAGCTACGTATTTGTTAGTTAATAAGAGTGAATGAGAGTTCGTGGCTAGTTTACAACAACAGCTCAGTTTTGTGCATGCTTCAGTTCCACGTTGCACAGTGTTTATAACATGCTGGTGGTATAATGCGCTTTTTTGCTGCCACTACAATGAAAAGAGTGCCTCTGGCCAAATATGATTTAGCTTCACATAAAGTGGTCAGTAACAGTACATCACCACAATCAGTTAGCTTATAGTTCCCTTGTGACACACAATGATCAAACAGAAGTCACATGTCGAAACATGTATCTCTACTTCTAATGCTCCCAATCGTATTTTATATTCACTGGACATGTTTCTTGAAACCAGAGCTGAAGCAGTAGGTGTATTTATTTGCATTAAGGACATTTAGCTGATAGTCAGCACGGTATTCAACAGGTAGGGCCTCTATCATGTTGACAAGCAGAGGAACAGGATAGATGGTGGATGCAGGAATGAGAGCCCTGGCCCTATCTTTGTGGAAGGATGTCTGCTGCCTCAAAGTGATGGGAATCATTTTTTTTGCCTGATCACTATTGAATGACAATCAGTCATTTAAGTCTTATAAGGAGCAGATAAATAGGGCCACCACTGGTCAGATAGATCTTGGACTGTAATGGAACACAGAGCAATATTTTTCAGATGGGGCAATGTGTGGAAATATAATCGGCCAAAGCCTGAGGACATCAGGCTGTATTGGAAGAATTTGGTAACTTCCCTCACTAATGTTTTGCAATAAGTACTAAATAGGCCTGGTTTTATGTATTTGTGTTCAGAAATGAATCATTGTGGTTGACACCCATTTATTATTTTTAGCAAATAGTAGAATTATTAATGGGAGAAGAATTGATGTAGCAGTAAATCTTGATTTCAAAATTATGAAAGGTCATAGTATAGTTACAGTTAGAGCTGCAACAATTAGCTAAACAAAAAAAAAAATGAATTGCCAACTATTTTGATAATGCATTAATCGTGTCTCAGTTTACAGGCAAAAATGTCAAACATTTGCTGGTTTAAAATCTTAAATATGAGGATTTGCTGTTTTCTTCGCCATTTATGACAGAAAATTTAGAGTCATTGGTATCTGGGACAAAAAAGGCAATTTGAAGACCTCTGGGCTCTGGGAAATTCCGATGACCTTTTTTCAAAATTATCCGACATTTTATCGACTAAACAATCGGTTAATTGTAGAAAATAACTGTGATTACTCAGTAATTAAAAAAAAATTAAAATTGCTGCTCTAGTTATGGATATATTTAAAATCAGCTGTGGCTCAGGGGTAGTGCCAGCTCCTTGTTATCAGAAGGTCGCTGGTTCAATTCCCCCTGGTTCGCATGCCGAAGTTTCCTTGGGCAAGATACTGAACCCCAAACTGCTCCTGATGTGCTGGTCGGCACCTTGCATGGCAGCCACCGCCATCAGTGTATAAATGTACATATGAATTACTGTAAATTGCTTTGGACAAAAGCGTCTGCTAAATGCCCCAAATGTAAATCAAAGAAACTCACAGTAGAGAAGGACTCTTATAAACTGCCCACATGTCAAAAGACAGAAGAGAAACTGAAACTTTCTTGGCTGTAAAAGAGGATTTGAATTATGTCTTCTGTTGCATGAAACGTGCAGATCAGAATCTGTGAAAACATGTTTTAAAGTAGCAACACAACAAAATAGCAGCAGATCTTTGTGACCACTACCACGCACTGTATCTCTAAATTTAAGTGATTAGTAAAACGTGTTTGAAAACTCATCATTTCAGTAATTATCAAGATGAGATTGTATGCCGAGCAAATATTGCCCCATGATAATTTTACCATTAGTAAAGTTCCAGATCAACACACACCTTTGGTCTTGACCCACATACTGGATTGAGAGCAGGTTGTCGCAGCAGAGTTTCAGTTGTACTTAAGTAGGGAGGCCGTCTGTGTTTATCTATGGAAACATGACACTGTTATTCCAGTTTGACAATCTTTCAGTTCTGGATATTAATTGCTTTTTCTCCAGGAAACCCTGTTCAGTGCGTAAGCCACTGTTCTGGCTTTTAGATCACAATGTGTTTCACTAAGCTGGTGTTGGACAGAGGCATACTGGCTTGGCTCACAATGTTTGATAAACGATTGTTGACATTCGTGAGGCCGAGGGTTGTTTTCCTTTTTTACTGCACTTCAAGAATGAGTCAATGCCCCGAATTGTTCTAACAGGTGGAGAGGAAACCTCTTCAGGAAAATGCAAGATGGGAGGAGTTCAGTGGTCTTTTGTTCCCAATCTTCACTGGGGGTTTATGTTATTTTTGTCTGAATTTCAACAAGCCATGTCATAATTTGTTCTCTCCATTGTTTAAATTAGGGAACTTTAGTAGAGGCTGTTGGTGTTCTGGTATCTCTTGTTGCAGCTAGTCCTGGAGCAATTTAGTAATCTCATTTTCCTAATTAATTATGTCCAGTTTTCAAAGTTCTGCATCTCCTAAATGCCTTCAGTAATAATTTAAGTGAAATGTAAATTTGTTATGAGTCCCAAATAATGAACTAATGCAGAAAACACGTTAGCCCACATTTTCCTATGTGTCTTCCTACAGTGCCAGATCTCTGGCTGATGCAGAGGTCATCTCTTTGCATTTCTCTTGTGTCAGTTTTTATTCAGTTATTCACTGATTCTTTTTTGCAGAATACAATAATAATCAATGCTAATTCTGAACAATGCACGGACTGAAGAGTAATCTTTGTACGTTGAGAATAATATATGGTAAATTAATGTTATTTTAATTATGATGTGATGATATTTTAACAGGGTCGAGAGGAGGAGGATGGGGAGCCAGAGAGCAAAAAAGCTTCACTTGAGGAGACTACTGAAGAGAGGCACAGGTTGGTTCATCAAACCTCAAACAAAACAGATGTTATTTGTTAGTTTTTTTCTTCTTCTTAATAAAAGGACATCATGATTTATTCAGCTGTAGCTCACTGTGGCTCTCCCCTTTAGCTCAGTCTTTTTAAGCTGCAGAAACGGAACTGAAACTGATATGGAAGTACATCATGAGAGCATTTATCTGCCCTTATCTGAGCACCATCTTCTTGTAACACCATGCATGTCTCAGTGTAAGTCATGAGATACAGTGTTTACACTGAGCTGGATCACAGTCTTGTGCTATTAACTGCTTAAATATCCTGCAGGTTGCTCAACTTTGTGTGTTAGTCGGTAGGAAGGAGCAGCTATCTTTCCTGTCCTACAGGACCTTTTTTTTCCATTGTTTATATTTAATGAGTGCTCTGAGGGAGTGTCGCTGTGTTTCCTCCAGTCGGACAGGACAGATCTCTCTCATTCGAGAGAATGGAAAATAGCTGCAGAGTTTAAAGGCCTAGTTTAGACATTTGTCAGTGAAGAGAAAAGATCAGGGTTGGATGTACTCTGGTCTTTTTTAATCTGTGTTTTGCTCAGTCAAGACACACATCTGTAGCAGGGTGTGAGTGTAATGTATCTTGGAATTGGTATTAAAATTTCATGGGAGATCGAATTGCCAAACAAAGGCATGACAGAACACAACAATCAACACGTTTGTCCTTTAGTTATTTTGATCCTCAAGTTTGAAATCTCGGACTGAAAGTTTTTTGGGTCCCTTTGTGTTATCATACATTCCTCCAAGCCTATTCTACAAAAGGCACCAACCACCCCATGTAGCTTTTCCTGTTACCTCTTTAGCTGTTGTTAGTGCTGCTGTTTTTGGATAGACAGGCAGGTAAGCAATTTTAACATAACTGGAAATGGCAACAAGACTCCTATAAATTCAAAATCTTAGAGATGGTGACTAATGACATGTTGGCTTTAACTGTCTCTGTGGCTGATCTTTGTCTGGTTATTTTTACTCTGTTGAATGGAGCAGGTAGCTTGATATCAGTGTGTAAACATTTGAACACTCGGCTCCTCCTCCTCCTCCTCCTCCTCCTCCTCCTCCTCCTCTGCCGACACAGTTCACTCTAAACATTTCGAGAGGGCCACACTCCGGTCAGTGCTCTGAATTTATCTCTGACTGTCTTTGATGCCACAGTGTGCTTGAAGTGGAAATGTGTAAACACACTCTAAAGGCTTGGACGCATCCAATAAGAGATAGTTCAGAAGAAAAGGAGTGATGTTGAACTTTAAAGGGAGAACATTTGCATGTACAGTTTGTTTTTTCATGTCCTGCTAGTTTTAGGACTTTCAGCATGTTTCTGCCCAAGTTTTTGGCCTCTAAAAAAAATATGTCGACATTTACCGGCTATGGAGGCGTGAAATTTCAGTTTTGATATTAATGGTATGAAGAACATCCTTATTGATGTTTGAGACCTCCTGACCTTTTATTTAGCACCCCCATCAGGTCACAAGTGTCTTTTGACTTTTCTTTGAACTTTAATTGTTTTATATATATATATATATATATATATATATATATATATATATATATATATATATATATATATATATATAACATTTAAATGTCTAAAAAAGAGTAGAACCTTTGTTCTGTTATGTTTAGTTTCCCAAGCATTTCCAACAATGATCAAACCCAGAGAATTCTGTCATTTTATTTAAGTAACTGCATGGTTTTTCATTTAGTCACCTGTTTCTTCTGGGGGAACATTAGATGATACATTAGAGAGTGTGGCAGGAAGTTGTCAGACCTGACTATGTGAAGGATTAGACTATTTTACCTGAGTCAATTCAGTGTTGTTGCACAAGTGCCACGCTTACACCAAAATTTCTACTTTCACTCAATATATTGCTTAATGCTGCCCAATAGAAATGAAGCAATGGTTGATAATTGCTTCCTAAGGGAAGAACCCTCTTCAACGTGGTGATTCAAAGACACATTACACACTACCCTTTTTTAAATGTTAATTTTATGAGATCACAGTTTGATATACTGAAGGTGGATAAATGATGGCCTTTAGTCAGCCTTGGACTGGAGCCTTTAAACTTCTCCAAACTATACTTAGAAACTTGGTGTGATTTGCTGTCAGGGCATCTGGACTTTGCAATCCTGTGACTGTGAAGCTTAAGATTGCAAAATTATCTAATTTTTCTTTACGATTTGATGTATTATTAATTTTCTTATAGTCAATGTTTCAATTCAAGTCATATTTATATAACAGAGGATTTAGGATTGTTTCAATAACATTTTTGATACATAATGTTATGTGACTGAAGTAAGCACAGTCAAATGCTGTCATACAGGGTATCCAGAAATTAGATGGGAGGTATTTTCAGGGGTGAGATGAGTGGCATGTTAACTAATGATTATTTTCATTTTAGGTTGATCTGCCTTGTTTTTATTTTTACGATTAATTGAAGAATCCTTTAGCCTATAAAAAATAAAAATACCAAAATTTCACAGAGCCCAAAGTGCTCTCCTTGTCGACAAAGAAAAGCTGGAAATTATTACATTTAAGAAGCAAATGTTTGACATTAAATGATGACAAACGTGTTAAGTCGATCATCAAAATAGTTGGCAATTAATTTTTTCGATGGACTTATCCTTGCAGCTTTACAACATATTCCTCCTCAGGACAGTCAGGAAGCCGAGAGAAAGAGATGTGTGAACTAGGAGTGGCCTTCAGTCAGGGCAGAACATGACCAGCATTCCAGCCCATACCCATACAAGGCATCGGTCTGTCTGTTGGCAGTAGGGGTGTGATGAATGTATCAAGGGTGGACCCTCTTGAGCCTCCTCACAAATCCATGTTAAGCTCACAACAGCTGATAACTCTCTTGGTCCGTGCCTGGTCAGACAATAGTTTACCACTGCCCCTGGACTTTGTGTATAATCTGCAGATATGTCAGCTACAGCTTGCCAAGAATTTAGCCTGTGTGGAGATGTGATGAAAGACTGCGTAATTTAACATCAAGGAGTGCATTCCTCAGCTGTTTGCTACTCCCCAGGAGCAGGTGGAACATGTTAATCAGACGTGTTCATAGGAATAAAGAGGGACATTATACCCGAGCCCTTCTAGACATTAGATGTGCAGCTGTGAAGTGTGTGCAGATGGTCTCTTTACTCTCTTGTGGAATATATTTGCCAACACTGCCACCTCCTGGACTGCCAAGAGAGTGGGGAAAAGCGTGAGGGAGCATTGTTGACTGATTTTGTATTCCTCATCAGTACTAAAACTTAACTTAGACTCTGATTATCTGTATTTCTCACCTCAGAGAGCTGAAGCTGAGGAATTACACGCCAGAGGATGAAGATCTGAAGCAGAGGCAGGTGCCTAAAGCCAAACCTGCATCAGGTGAGAACTTGTCAATCATTAACAAGCTTTGAAAAACATGAACTCGGATGATTTTAACATTATAGTGTCGTTCTGTTTGAGGGCTGGTAATGCCATACTGTTGTTGCTTTAAAAATAATAATTATAGACATGAACTATATAGCTCTTTTCAAAACACACAAGATTGAAACACTGAGACAAATAAAAACAAGCAAAGAAAAATACAGAGAAAGCAACAATAGAACAGATAAGTCATGCTGGTGATAAGATGGTGCTAGAAATAAAAGACATTTCATGTTCACTTTTTAAGATTCAATCATTTAAAAGAAGATATTGCTGTCATTGATTATTTTGCCTCCAGGACAGTCATGGACATTTTTCTCCTCATATCATGTGTCACTTTTTACTTATAATATTCTTTGCTTGCAGTGGAGGATAAAGTAAAAGACCAGTTGGAGGCCGCTAATCCAGAGCCCATAATTGAAGAAGTGGTGAGTAATCTTTTCTATCTAAAAGGTATTTAATTTATTCAAGGAATGTAGTTGTAGTTGCCAAATGTAACTGTAATGTTTTCTTTCCTCAGGATTTGGCCAACCTTGCCCCAAGAAAACCAGACTGGTAAGACCTTCCTCCAACCTGTGCTGTGCATAAAAATCTTGGTATAATCAAAAAAAAAATATTTACTTACTACTACTTATTCTCATTCTAGGGATCTAAAGCGTGACGTGGCAAAGAAACTGGAGAAGCTGGAGAGGAGAACACAGAGAGCCATCGCTGAGCTCATCCGTTAGTATTTCCCACCTCATGTTTTCACGTTTTATCACAGAGTCTTCCTGACACCACAGAGACAGGCCTGTATCAGCCAGGCGTGAATTATTAGGCTAATTGCTTTGTGGTTTCATGACTCCACTGAGACTCGAATCCTTTTTTGATAACATCAATGGTGTGATTCTTCCACTGATGTGTGATCCAAATTCTAAAAATAGACATGAGCGTTCATGGAGAACGCTCAACGTGCTAACACTGAAAGGTTGTCCCTCAGTTTAATGTGTGACCGTGATTACTATTTCCCCATATCTGCACACATTAAGAGTGCATGTTTTTTTATTAACATGTACTCGCGATTACCAAGTTCATGAGTTTATAGTGGCATGTAACCAAAAACAAAAGTCCCTTCTTTGATTGTTTGCTGAACGTAACTGCTGTTTGAAAAATGTAGTGAATTACTGACTCAGACTGACTGTGTGTTTGTTTTCGTCCAGGGGATCGTCTCAAAGGCAGCGAGGATGAATTGGCCGGAGCGGTGGGAGCAGTAGGAGTGGAGGATGGAGACTCGGATTGAACCCAAGATGCGACAGATTTAAAAGAAGGAGACTTCCAAGAGGGATGTCCACGGTTTACTGCGACTGTACTGTCACATCAGTGTTGTGCTCAGAGAGACTTTCATCTCCGCTGGGAGTAAAATAATGTTCTGTCAGGTCTTCATACTTCCACTCAGAGTCCTCCGTTGTGTCATTGTATTATTACATAAATATGTGGTAGTACATTGACGTTATGTGGTGTATTGAGGTGCATTGTTAATGTAATCAATAGTTTGTTGTAATTTTTTATATTTTCAAGTAAAATAATGAGAATTTTTCAAATGCCTAATTGTTTTCTTTATTTTACCTTTTTACTTAAAACTAAGGTGATATTGACAAAATCCTTTATCATGATATTTGAACCATACATCATGCTGTCAGTACGTAGTATGTTCTTGATAGTGTGGTATCTTGATTTACTGTGATTCTCACCCCTAACAATCAGTTCAAGACCCTTCTTGATGGAGTACAGTAGAGAATCAGACCGGAAATGTCCGAACAAAAGTCTCCTGCTGGGTTTGAATGATGGACGTTGTGGTGATGTGGCTTATTATGTTATTTACTGCCATTTTCTCTGAGCATCCAAAAAGAGAAAAGACACATTTTAAATACATCATATTTATTCAGAAAATCATCTGAAAATTCACTCAAATCGTCATGAAGTGACCCCTACTGTAGTTACTGCAACAAGAACATCTTTGCTACACTTGAATCAAAAGTTAGTGTTGATTCAACAGGTGATTAATAGAGGAACAATGATGGACGGATAACAATACGCTGCTTTTGGTATGACATTCACAAGTGATATCTATTGCAAACACCTAAATACCTGTTCCGATCTGAAACACTCCTTTCACAGTAAAGTGCATCTTCTGCCCACGTAGGCCCGAACTGTCACCTCGATAAAGAGGATATTGCACAGTTACTACTCTTAAATACAAGGCCGCCAGCTCCCTTCAACAGCTTTCTTCTTCCCCTCAAAGGCAAATGATCAAGGCTCCAAAGAGAAACGGAAAGTGCTCTTCTGAAGTTCACGAAAAACTAAACTAACATGTGACTCAAGTGTCATTGAAATGCTTACAGCCCATTCTTTAGCTACAAAACAGACTCTCCTACACACTACAACCTTCAAAAATATACCACATTGGGGATGAAGCTCACAAACTACATTTATAGCGAGATGATTAATACTGCAAAAAACTGAAGTGTTGACTGTGGTTCTGGAAGCTTATTGAACCTGTCCGAACAAGATACTGCAAAAAATTCCTTAAGAGGCTGTTAAGATAAATCCTGGATTTTGGTATTTATTCAAAGGGAAACTGAGATATTGTAGTCTTAGGAAGCATCAATCTTAGACTGAGTCAGGGGGTTGTTTTGGCACTCAAGAGTGGAAGAATAAATACTCCTGCATGCAGATTATCTAATGATAAATGGTTATCTCATGTCAGAAGCAGAAAATGGCACGGAGGAGGCCGAAATATCCTCGACACCAAACCTCGATCAAAGGTCGGTATTCGGGGGCCTCCACAGATTTTAGCCCTTGAGCAGGATTGCTGTTGATCTCGTTGATAACTGTATGACCGGTTGGTAGGGCGGGTGATAATCTTGACTGGTGCATTCATGGCTTCCTGGTGATCGCTGGGAACAGGAGGTGGCTGGATCGAGGCTGTCAGTCGCACTGTCCACCACCAGCCTCGATCTTCCTGGCTGCAGGGCCGAGTTCCACCTTGCACACCCTCTGGGCGAACTTCAGCGAGCACAGTGTCTCTCCCACGTTACTCTCCAGAGCAGACACCTTAAGGTAGAAAACAAAACAAGGCTCATCAGAAACCATCAACAAAGACTTCAAATATGTACATCTGGCGCAGTAATCTCACCTGCACCACCATGACAGTCTTGCTGCCTTTTCCCAGGGAGTCTTGTAATAAGTACGTAAGGCGCGAGTTCCTGAAAGGGATGTGAGTCTGCCGAGCTCTCAGTGCCTGAATCACGTCCCCCAGTGCCAGCAGGGAGCGGTTGATATTCTGGGCCTCTTTCAGCCTCTCTCCCTCGGCGCCAGACTTCCATACCCTCTCTGAGCCAGCCAGGTCGACCAGGTTCAACTTGCCTGAGGACAGAAATGTTAATCCAGAGTTAATGTTGAAGTGATGAAGACAGTCTCTGACTGAATCCTAATCCGAAGCTCTGTCTCCACCTTCCCGCTGCTTTAAGACTGCAGATATTCACAGTGGCATCCCTCGGGAAATGTTTTGATTCAGACCTCATGACTAGACTGCACTCAGCTTTAATAAAACAGAGGCAGATTCAGTGAGGAATACCAAATCAAATGTAGTTATTAGGAAGCAGCATTTTTTGGTAGCTTCCTTGTAGACAGAGAAATGCAGGTGTGACTGACCGGTGGTTTTGTTCCCGGTGGCGAGGTCAGTGCCCTGAACGGTGATGCAAAGCAGAGCATGGGAGCGGGAGCTGTGCTGGTTCATCTGAGTGCCGAAGGTGATCCTGTTCCTTCGGGCTGTGGCTAAAATCTGGACAAGACCAAGAACCATCAGTGTGATGATTTGTCTAAAACCATTGCAATATTATAGATGTAAAACTGAAGTATCAGAATCAATAATATGTGTATATACTGTATTGTTCATGCATTGCTTACTGCGTGAAGGTATGAGGAAACCCACACATGACATCACTTATCCAATTTCCATGCTACAGAATAGAGCTTAATAGAGAATAAGGTGGTATTGTTTTGAAATAAGGTGGCAAAAAATCAAACTGGGGTATGATCGGAAAGGAGCAGTTCACCCAAAAATTAAATCTGTAACCATCCACTCAGCCTCGTGCTGATGGAAAGTTGAGTGACGTCTTCAAAAAACAGGAGCCTCACAGTAAAATTGCGTGGCAGCGTTTTCTTAAAAAATTGCTGTCGATGGGGATTTGATTTAAAACATCACAAAACAACCTGAAAAAAATTAAATAAAATTGCTCCGCACAGCTTGTTGGGTGTGACTCTGGTCGTTTTTTTGTCCCCATTTACATCAGATGTTTAGGAGAATGCTGCAACAATGTTTTGCTGTGAAGCTCCAGAAATGCTTTGTGGACTACTAAACTTCCACCATTCATCAGAATGGAGGTAAATAGACAATGACTGAATTTAAATTTTTGTGTGAAATTATCCTTTAATTGTTTGTAAAACATTTGAAATGTGTGTTTTGCTTGTTGTTTTTGGGAGGCTTCTTTGTTTTGTGTTTATTCCTGTCCTGAGACTGTCTCACCTTCTTGATGTGCTGAAAGTTCCTCACTTCGATGACCCTGAGGCCGGGGACGTGCAGCTGTCCCGTTCCATCCGGGTTGATCTTTATGTCCAGTTTCTCTCCGTCCTTACTCAGCAGGTCTCTGCGAATCAACATATAACACTGGCAGTGAAACAAGCAACGTCCAGTACTTGTGAAATAGGCCATATGAGGGAAAACTGCAGCGCGCCGTACCTTAGCACCTCGTTGTAGATCTCCACAGAGCTGACGGTGACGGTGTACGACCACATGTCCTTCCTCTCCTCGATCACACTGAAGAGTTGTTTCAGGGCTCGCTGGTTGATGCCTGGGTTCTCCACACTGCCCTGAAAAATTTAACAATACTTAGCCCGCAGCCTGTATTATGTATCATCACTCTGTGGCTACAAAAACACTTTGAACTTGAGAGTTTACCTCCATGGTGTACGTTTTTCCAGAGCCAGTCTGTCCGTACGCAAATATGCAGACGTGGTAGCCATCGATGCACGACGTCACCAGAGGCTCGATCTCCTGAAAGACCTGATGAAACCAAACGAAGGGTTATGAGTTCTTGTCTTCACTGTATTTCCTGCACGTGCTGTTCATTTTCGTACCTCTTCCTGTGAGGCCTGAGGGTGGAAGACCTTGTCCAGTTCAAAGATGCGACCCTTTCCTTTGTTCAGCACATTGAGCGAGGACTCGTTGTTGGAGTCGGTCGTCACCACCACAGACTGGCCCTCCTCGTGCTGGTCCTCCTTCAGCACGGGCTTCACGCGGCACAGCACGCGGATGTTGCCTAAAAACAGGACACCCCGGTTAATGGCACAGATTTCATCAGCTGCAGTGACTCTTTTATTTCTCTGCATACCTTTAAGCTCCACTAGCTGCTCGTGGTACTTCCTGCGCAGTGCGACCTCCTTTCTGTATTTCTCCATGAGATCCTTGTTGGCTTCAGACATCTCACTGATGGCTGCTGAAATCTGCCAAAAGACAGCAACAGTTCCTCATCAGGCGTGTCAATTTGGGTCGGATCAGTTGTTCTGCTACAAACAAGAGGACAAATTGTACACTGATGTCACCCTGCGTACCTGTTTTTTTGCATCATTGATAGCTGCCCCGTAAAAGTCGGAGAAGTTTCGGACCTGGCTCCTCAGACTGGTGTAGTCGGTCTTCATGGAGCGTAGAGTTGGAGGGAGTGCTGTCAGACGCTTCTGCAAGCCTGACAACAATTAAACCGTTGACTCACGCTCAAATGAAATCAATCTACTTAGTCGGAGTGGCTTGACATTTTTGGGAAAACATGCTGTATAAAGAGTTATACGAGAAGATTTATACCATTCTCGTATTTGTCCTTTAAACACAAGATACAGCTGGTTAGCTTAGCTTAGCATAATGACAGGTTTGTGCAGGTTTAAGGAGGTGGTGTAACTCACCAAAGAATTGGTCCTGCAGGCTCTGAAAGTGCTCGGCGGAGCAGCTGGCGGCAGCCTTCACTGCTTCCTCCTTCCTCTCCTCCAAGTGGCCAATCTCCCTCAGCAGCTCCTCTCTCAGTTTACTGATTTCTCTCTCATATGCTGCAATCTGTGAAGGGTTCAGCACAGCAGTTTGTCAACCTGTCAGCTCGACCGGTCCAATCTGTGCAGGTTCAGCTCAGTAATGAGTTCGTCTGTCAATGGTATCGATCCAGGTTGTGAATTTCCAGCAGCAAAAGTGGAAACTTCCTCCTTCTGCCTTGATTTTCTCTCCTTTCATCGTCTGTTCTCTGAACACAGTGTGGTTAATTTACCCCTCTGGACTTTGTCGACGCTGTCTCTTCCATTTTATTAAAATAAGAGTCAGTGGCATTGGGTGGACCATCTGGGATCTGTTTCTTTGCCTCTTTAGTGGCGAGTAGCCACCATTAGTAATTTGTGTGCTGGCGTCATTATGGAGCATTATTGTTAAAAGCCCACATGTAGGTTCACCTAACAATTTATGTCCAGCCTGATAAAAAACTGCTGGAGCACAATTATTTACTTGTAAAAACATCAGTCATCATCCAAGTGAAAATTATTTTAAACTACATCAGTTTAACCCCATTGTGTGTTTGTGTGTGTGTGTGTGTGTGTGTGTGTGTGTGTGTGTGTGTGTGTGTGTGTGTGTGTGTGTGTGTGTGTGTGTGTGTGTGCGTGTATAACAGTGTATGTTTAAGACAGAAAATAAACAGCCATAGTTAAGCCTGAATCTGCGGCGTCCGGTACCTTGTGCTGCAGGTTACAGCTGTATTCATCGGACTTCCTGATTTGCTCCTCCAGCTGTTTGCACCGCTCGTTCTGATTGGCCAGCTTTTCAGACAGCAGCTCATTCCTCTGCCTGGCTTTAGTCAGATGCTTTAGTGTGGCAGGTGATTCCACCTCCACAGTCTGGGTGACATACTGAGAGAGAACGCACATGTGACTGGTGTCATTTAAAAACAGGAGGCTATGTCTATGCTTCTGTACATCTGTCCCTTGCAGATAAGACCTACCTTCACCACTGGCTCCTTGCCTCTCTCTCTGTCCAGCTCCAGCTGCAGCTCCCTCACTCGCTCCTCTCGTTTCCTCAGCTCCTCTCCTCTCCTCCACTCACTCTGTTCGCTCCGTCGCTCCAGGTGTGACAGCTGCTCAGCGCGCTGCTGCAGAGACATCTCCAGCTGCTGCACTCTGCTGCGGAGGTTCTCATTCTCCTAGCGAAGCATTTAGTCAATGATGAGCATTTGTGTTTGAAGTTACTAATGGCTTCTTTGGTAGCACATCAGTGCGGCCTGTGCTGTGCCAGTGTATCTCACCTTGATCAGCATGGTGCTGGACTGGGAGGGGATGGTTGTCAGCTGCTGCAGGAGGCCTTGGGTGAGGCTCAGGTTCTGTTTCAGACTCTCGTTCTCCGCTGACAGACACAGAACGCGCTTCTCCGAGTCCGTGGCCCCCTGAGGAAACGAAACGTGAGGTCCAGCATGACAATAACAAAGATGCATCAAAAACAGAATTCTTCGCCATGTGAATTCCTTATATAATATCTTTGTAGATGACTATTTATTCATTATGGATTTATTTTTAAAAGACGTGCTGAGCGTTTTCACACCATGGCATTTTAGTCAGTGGGAGTGGGAATACACTGTGGCAGCTTTGCTGATGACGTGCAAAGTGACCAAGACTTGACAAATGATTCAATCAATAGTTCTCAGCGCTTACGGTGGCTGTTCTCAGTCTCGTCAGCTCCTCCTCACGCTCCTCTATGCCACTCTTGAGCTCATCAATCTGTGGAGGACATTAGAGCAGTTAAAGTTACAAACACACATGATTTCATAATATAAACATACGTTCAACTCCTTATTCAATTCCTTTATGTGTAGCACAATGTGGAGTAATATAATTCTACTATTTCTTTAGGCAGGAGGTCTCTTGAGACACACTATCTCTGTTGCATGAGAGAGAGAGAGCTCTGGTCAAAATGGCAGCATAGGGTAGATTACACAGAGTCACATAAATAATTTAAAACATTCACATATACAGTATACACAGGACCCGAGAGCCATCCTACATTTATGAAGGTATACATGTGGAGTAATTAAATGTGTATAATTCATCACACACTATATAGAAAGAGAGATACCTTTTCTTTCTTCTGGACATAAAGTAACACAAGCACAACATAAATTCTAAAAGGTTATGAGTCATTATGGGGGAACTTTGCAATAAATAATTTTAACAGAGGAATCTGTATTTTCCATTAATTGTTAATGTATTTCAGGTAGGCTTTTTATTTTTTTAATGGCTATATCACGCGGGATTTGATTAAAGGAGACCTATCACCTATTTTTTTTTTTTGCCTTTTCCTTTCCTTCAGTCTTTTATATAGGTTCTTGTGTAAAAAGATATTGTTAAAAAAGGTGAAGTTCCTCATTGAGGCTCCAGCAACATAAATTTGAGGAAGTATGGGAAAAGTGGAAAGCGTATATAGCCCTGAAACGCTTTTGTTTGTTAAACTCAAGGCACCCCTACTTTATTTTAATTTTATTTTAATTTTATTTTTGTTTTGTTCTGTCTGTTTTCCCCCCAAAAAAACTGAAAAGATGGTTCACTGTATGTAAGGTCAACCTGAAGGAGGACTATGGATGGTTTGTGAAAATGTGAAACCAAATAAAGAAGAAGGTGAAGTTCAAAAGGTCCATGCCTACAGCAGCTCCTCTCTCCCACAGAAAACAATGCTCCTGAAATGCCCCATCAGTAGTCCCGCCTTTAAAGCTGTGATTTTGTGACATCACACTATGTCACACTGTCAAACATTTATGCCTAGCTGCTAGTTTGGTATAAACTGATTTAGCACAGCTGCTCTGTTGCTGTAACTGATGCTGGCTCAGGTGTATGTGAGCTGACCAATCAGAGGAGACTGGGTGGGGGGGGACAGGATCTAAAACAAAGCGTTGTTTTCTCTAAAGCACGTAAACCTGTACTAGCAGCAACCCAAAATAAAATTAGGAACCTTGAAAATGATGTGTGATATGTGACCTTTAAAATCCAGTGCCGTACCTGCTGTTGAAAGGCCTGTATGCGAGAGTGTCTGTCTTTTTCCTTCTGCTCCAGCTGTGAGTGCAGCAAACGGAGCTCTCCTCTCAGTTTACTCCTCTCCCCCTGCAGGCCGTACAGAGACTCCACCAGCATGTGGACCCCAGCTTGTGTCCCTGCGTCACTGCTGGACTCACCTGGGAGACATGAATAAGAAAAACTTCATCATGTTCTATCATCTTTGGATCCACACAGAAAATCACACCAGCCACTATCCTTTGGACTTTCTCTGACCTGTTTCTATATGTGATCTTTTCAGCTCTGACAAATTTCCACTTTACGCTTGAATGCTTACAAGCGGTGTGTGTAATATTAATGAACATTAAAGTTTGCACGTAAAGCTCTTTTACACACCATGTAGTAATGCATTGCAGGGAGGTTATCGTTGCTTTCCACTCTCAACTCTCCAGGGCGACCGCACAGACCTTTAAAGGATTACTGCGGCTTCTCACGTGCAGGGTCAAGATTCACATTTTTATATCCGACGCAACAACCTGCTTAAAACTCCTCTATCGTTCATCATGAACCTGAGTGCCGTGCCCCACAGCATTTTAATCGCTTTCTTCCTCCTCCTCAATGATTCATCATGCTCTGCCACCTCTGATTTTTCATTGCAGGGCCTTATGCTAATTTTATCAACACGCCATGTCAGGTTCGCAGTGTCACAATGGTGCAGGGAAGGATGGTGGTGCCAGGGAAGAAAAATGAAAACGGGGAGGCTGTGCATCAGGAGTGTTGGTGAAAAAACGTGCTTGGAAGAAACGTGAAAGCCTGGGAGCTGGTCTGCTCTCCGGAGGCACTGAGATCCCTTTTTAAAAGCGGCAGCCTGAGATGAACCCAAAACAAAATCCTACAACTGAAAAAAATATATAAAATTCTTCTTGATGAATGATTGCTGTAGGGAGAACCAGACATATATTCAAATCAAAATGGACTTAAAAAAACACAACACAGCCAAAATGCACAAGTGGTGGACATTCTGCAACATCCAAGAGGCGCAGCATCACTCCTCCACTTAGTCCTGTACGTTGCACTACAGAAAACAAATAGCGGAACAGCCTTGTAACACGGGGACACCGACTCCTGCCTATTTTTAGTCCAACACAAGTGCACGTGGCACCTTGCATGTGCCAAACCTTGTAAGTGCATTTGCAGGGAATAAAACAGCACTCTCAGGCATGTTTTATTCATGACAGAGAGCCGGAGAGTCACTATCCGAGAACTAAACACACTTGCTGTGTAATCATGTATCTTGGTCCTGTGACTAATGAGAGTAAGTGTGCATGATGTCCTCTCCTTAAACACACCTACACACTGAGATTCATATAAAAACCAGTCTGGTTATCATACAGGCTATCGTACATATTGACAGATTTCTCTGAGGCTGCGTCAGTCAGCCTGAGGACAGGAATCTGATCCGTCTACAGCTTCATGTAGTCGTGTACTTGTTAACAAGCTGTACATATGCACAGGAAAGTGGTGTAAGACAGTGCAGCTGGCGCATCCGCCCGTCTGCTAAGAGGTCAAACAAGCATCTGGTCAAATCTGAAACACCGCAGACCCCGACATCTAAAGCTCTGAGGTCAATCGCAGCTGTACAGTGTCAGTCTGGCCGACTTGACTTAAACCATCACCCACGTAAATCTAATCATTCTGCTCCTTTCTGATGACTGTATTCGTCTATAAAAGGGTGTCCACAGTGCCAGTGGAAAAACACTGAAGTGAACTACGCAAGAGACCGTTTTAAGAATTGATGACTTCTATGAAATTAGTGGAGGAATCCTTCCCATTGAATAAACTTTCCTTCTCCAGTCCTGCTCACATTGGTATACAGTAATGGAAAATTATTGGATTTCCACAACTCTAAACGAAGCATAAAACATTCTCATCCATATTACATTACCCAGTGGATATACACCTATTATGACAAGCCTGTATGACAGCTTTCTGTATTTATAGTCCTCCTAATTCACCTTCCTCCATCCATCAGATGATCTCATCCAGTCCGGGGTCTCGTATTGATTTCAATCCACCCTTAGTCACCTTTTCACACCATCTACCCCTGTGTGGTTATTGAAAAAGCCCCATGACCTCCACTTCTCTCTGTTCTCATCATCCTCACACCCACCACCCCCTCTTGCACCTTAATTTCACCCTCCCCCACCCTTTCAGTCCTTTCTCCTCCCCCCTCTGCGGCCCTCTTGTTCTCCCTCACCCTCGCTCAGTGGACTGGGTGTCTGCTGGCTGATGGCCTCCTCCAGGCTGCTGATGATGCTGTTCTTGTCCCTGAGACGCTGACGGTAGGAGGCCCGCAGAGCCTTCATCTGGCGGCGATGCTGGACGCGGTGCCTCTTCAGCTGGACCCGGTACTGGTCGGCCTGCTGCTGCAGCTGCTGGAAGTGGGAGTACTGCTCCAGAAAAGTCAGCAAGTGGGACATCACCGCCACCAGGGGAGACTCTGACAACTGGGCAGCACAGAAACACGCACACACACATATGGTTTAGTGGAGCTCCTATTTGAGGAACTTCTAATTCACTTGCATCCTGCATCAGGTGAGCAGCTCGGTCAAGGTGATGACACAGTTCTATCACCTTTCCTGTCGTTTCCAGCTGAACTTGTGAGGCCCTCCTCTTTTCAGACTCCTGCTTGAAGGACAAAAACGCAGCCAGAGGAGTGTATGCTGGGATGTCGGGGCTATCCCTCTCATCCTCATCACTCAGAGGCGTTTCATCGCTGTCACTGCTGCTGCCTGGATGACAAGAAATCACACAAACAATAGAGAGTACAGGAATGTATGCACCAGTCGAAACCATCCACATCATCAAGTGTTGTTACATTCTCCTGCATTATGCGACCGCCTTTCTGTTGGACTGCAATTGTTGTGAAAAGCTATCTGAGGACTCACTTGACTCACTAAGCCGAGCACAAGCCTTTTTCCTCATTTTGGAGGTGTGGCCATCTCTCCTCCTGCTCCCTGTTTCCATGGAAACAGGCCCTGGCTCCTGAGCACAGCAAAGAAAATGAGGGTCAGACGGTAAAACACACACACAAAAATATTTATACATATTTTACATGAGAGCACACCACATCAAATATGACACCACCGATTTCTATTTATTTTAGGATTATAGACGATAGTCTTTTTGCACAGGTATGTGTTCTGTCGGTGACGCATACATGTTCCTCGCAAAAAACAAATACAATTCCCAACAGAGAACTACGCCCCCCCCCCCCCCGAGGCTGGATATGATGTGGCTAGACATACTGCTGAGGAAGCTCCACATGCCCCCTCCAAGGCATCCTCCTCCTCCTCCTCCTTCTTAAAGACAGTGTAGAAGATGTAGACTAAAAGGGAGTAGAAGGCGTACATCTCCACACCTTCGCAGTCCCTGTAAATGAGAGATGAACTCAGTAGTCACACACACATTTATCATCGTGCAGAAAAGCAAAAACAATTGTATTTCTTACCCTACTTGAATTATTTAACACAACTACATTTATGATGCCACTTCTCCAGAGCTTCAACGTTTGTTCCCTCTCTTAACCATCACCTCATCCCATCACGCATTACGCTTAATTTTTCTTTACCTTATCTCATATCTTCTCCTCTTTGGTGATCAAAATCCAACCTTCCAGTCTTCGGTATCCCCCCTTCACACTCCATCTGTGCTGTCAATGACAAACCTTCCCATGCAGCCCCTGTTCTGCGAGCTGCAACAGCCTCTCCGTGCTGTGTGCGGCTCCTGTGTGACTCCCTCTCCGCTGTCCACTCTCCACCCCCTTTCTCCTCCTTCTCCTCCTCCTCGCCACTTTGCTCCATCCACAGGCTGCAGCTGCGGCGAGCATGCTCAGTGCAGCTTCCTGAGCCGCTGCAGTGGTGGAGCAGCAGAGACAGGATGGGGACTGAGTTGAGGGGGGAAGAAAGGTGCTGATAAGAGTGGACAGAGGCAGAGGTGGATGAGACGTGCCAGGTTCCGGGTGGACTCGCAAATATTGAGGCGTTTGCAACACGACAGTAATAAGTTGTACAGCCGAGAGACAGGTGAACACAGACAAAGAAATCTTCGAAATGTAACATTACATCATTTATTTAAGTAGTGTTGATTTCCTTTAGTGAATATTAACACCTTCTGTTAGCAAAAAGCAACTGAATATAATAATGAACAAAAAGGAAAAATATGACATTTCTAAAATGTTTCCACATAGTCAGAGAAAGACATAACACACAGTTTTCATTAGACATTGTGGCATGTTAAAATCACAAATGTGCACAGAACTATTAAATACCTTGAAATAAATCCTGGTCACCTGTGCCTGACAAAGGCATTGCCTGACATATGCTTGCACGTACACTGCAGCAAAACTGCTGAGGGCAGCTGCTCACAACTCCTGAGAGAGAATCTGCAGTGTCCACCACAAATCTCTTTAAAGAATATCAATATCTCACAAGGACACCGTCGTGGACTAACCTCCAGCAAGCAACAGTGAGTTAAACAGATGAGGTCATTTGATGTAACCATTAGGGCTGCTAAAAATCAAGGAAGTAATAGAAAAAAGTGTAATGATAAGTATCAAATGGGCAAGATGAGGTACGGGCAGGGCCAAGAGCTAAGGCCACTGCAGATATTTAAACAGTGATACTGCTGAGGCTGCAGAACAAACAGGACCCAGACTCGGAGGCAGCTGGCTGTACAACACTAAAACTCTAAGCAGAGAGATGTGAGGAGGATGTCAGCGGCCTGAGAGATGATCACAGAGCAGAGTAAAATGAACACATGGTGGCCACATCACAGGTAAATTGAATGGCTTAGTAAATGTCAACCAGGAACTTCTAGTATGTAATAGTGATGCAGAATGTCACCCAGAGCTATCAGTTGTAAATTATGGTCACGTACTCTCATGCAAATTAGTTTCCTCAGTGGTGTCCCTGTTTTGTTTAATCAAGTGCTCTTATTCAAATTAAGTTCATATAAAGTTCAGCCGCGTTCCTGGTTCAGCAGCTACTGTAAATTCCATCAAAACAGCCGATGCAGGACAGGAAGTGGTAATACAAAGACATTTCTGTATCAGAGTTCTGAATTATTTCTGAAATACTTGGAAACGCCACCTCCGGTTTGACTTTCTATCACAGTGCAGATTAATTAAATTGGTCTTTCACTTTTAAAACAAAGTTATTGCCATTTCATTTTTTTCACATATTTGAATCCTGAATGTTTTGCTTGACAGTCATCTCTTGTATTCTGCCCTTGAACATCCGTATGTATATAAACACGTTTTATTTAAGTGCATATAGCCCCCAACTTGGAAACTAGAGCTGCAACAAATTTTTATTTCTTATTAATCCTTCAATTACTTTTTAGATGAATTAATGATTTATTACATCTCTAAGGTTTGAGTAAATAGTTCAGACTGCTCATCTTTACCCAGAGCCCAAGGTGCTGTCCTTAAACTGCTCGTTTTGTATTCATGACATAAAAAGATGAAAAGCAATGCAAAGATGTGAGAAGCTGAAACCAGCTACTAGGCATTTTTGCACAATAATTAATAACTGCTCAACTGATCCATTATCAGAATTGATGCCTTTTTATTTCTGTTGATTAACTAAAATCATTTATCAGCTCATCACTTCAGAACTACTGGAAACTTACATTAATATATGAGTTAAAGGTGCAATATGTAAGAATCTTAGTTTATAACATTTAAATAACAAATAATAAGTATGACTTATTACTAGCTAGCTCTGGGCCTGAAAACATCTTTCTGCTGGCGGCCCAAACCTCCTGTACTCTGACTAGCCGCCCCCTTTTTATGTGGAATGTGAATTCAACAGGTGTCCAATTCTTACATACTGTGCCTTCAGATGGTACTTTGCGTGTTTGTATTTATTTTGCATGTTCTTAACGCTTTCATTATGAGTTTTCTGTGTCAAAGGTTGTCCTATGTGTTCTAATGCACTATAGGTGTTGCCTCAGCAAGGCAAATTTCCCACAACATTTGTTAAAAAGGCAAGAAAGTTAACTCAAATCTTCCTTAAAAATGTCCTGAAATGTAAGGCACATTTATTTTTGCATAGGTCCAGTGTTGCTCTTGTACTAAATGCCTATATGACCTTGGTCAGTCACATCCAACAGAAACTTGCCGAGGGCCTGCGTGGAGGCCAAACAGCCGAGAGACATGGATCCTTTTAGAAGCCACTTGGTGGGACAATCATTTGCAGCCACAGAGATGTGTGTTGCAAAAGTGTTTGTCTCGATGCTCGGAGCCATAAGCAACGGGAGGCTGAGGGCCACGCCGCCAAAGGCCCCTAAAGCATTACTGGCAAACAGACACACGGTCAGGCAGCAGGACAGCGAAGACAGGCCGAGGCAGCGTGTCATCAATGTGAGAGCATCTGCTGAGATCCAGTCACACAGTCCAAGCAGAAGACAGGAGCCACACAGGAGGATATGTGCAGTGTGTCGGTCTTCGCTGAGCCACAGGAAGTCGAAGGAGACGAGCGCTGGAGCCAGAACCTCGCCAGCCCACTCTGCTTCTCTCTGGATAGAGGCAAAGTAAGAGCTGGAGGAGGGGAAGATGCAAAGCGCTGCAGAGAGTCCGAGCAGGAAGAGGCCGACTGAAGGAGCCCTGTGATCCTGCAGAGGGAAACAGTGACATATAACAAAGTTGGACGTTTTTTATACTTGGATTTACTGGTTGCCTAATTTTCTAACTAAAGTAATAAAGATCTCAAAATAACAAGTAGATTAAAAACCTGCAACAGGAAGCAAATGTGGGGGAAAACACAAGCTGTAGGGCTGTTACCTATAATTTTCATAATTATTTACATTTTTAATTGATTTTCTTTATTGTTTAATAAAAAAAAATCAAAAACAAAGAAGGTCTGACATTTTTGCTCGGAAGAATTATTGAAAGATTGCTAACAACATAGTTATGGATTTAATTAAGGATTAATCTACAATGGTTTTAGTCCTTAAAAGTTCGTTTATCGGCACCACACTGAATGACACCTACCTTAAAAAGCCTGTAGGAACAGTGCAGTGCTGTCACAGACAACATGATGTTGGAACAGGATGTGATCAGCTCTGTTACACAGGACGCCATTTATCCTGAGGACGAGTGACACTGCTGGAAACATCCGCGATGTTACCAACGATACCGCTAAGGACAACAGAGAAGGTTGCTTCGAACGAACGTGTTTTAACTTAACTAGACTGCAACAACTGTGGCATAAATCTGACTGTAGGTTAGTGTTTTATTGAGTCAATACCCTGCAAACACAAGAGCACAGAAGAGCACACTTCAGCAGGAACACTTAAACGTTTGTTTTGACATGTGACAAATCCGGACATGGGCAGTGCGCATGCGCTGCAAGATGCCCTCTCGTTGCTCGGTCGCTGTTCCAGCAGGATGCAGCGCTGGCTAAAATGACTTATTTTGAGTTTTAAATCGTGACGTAGCCCACACATAATGATAAGCCAAAATATATTTCTATTCAGTTAAAAATTTAATCTGATTTCGGATCATTATAACATGCAAGACCGTATGAGCATCTAATGTGAACCAAGTAAAACTCGATTTTCAACGCTTTTTTTGGTCGGTACCTGAATGCAGCTGAAGTTCGAAAAGCATGGCGGCGGAGTGTTTGACAACAGTAACAGAGCAGTGGATACGGGATAGATTACAATTAAAACATCCGTGTCTTGGTAATATTATCTCATGGTTATACATACATTATACAGGAACAAATACCAGCTAACAACCCGTGGCTTAAAACACTGTAAAACTATTGCAGCTAACCGCTCGTTACTTCTCTAAGCTTCATCGCCGGTTGCTAAGCTAACGAATGCTAACATAGCCATCAGCAATAACTGTCAACTGCTGCAAACCAGACGCAGTGCTGTCTCATCTATAGTGTTATAACGTTACTCTTCTAAACAGGTGATGTCCGCTCACTGAGCCTCCCGGGGACTCATGAGGAGAAGATCCGACATCTGGGAAACGCACTGAATAACTTTGTCCGTCTGAAGTCTCTGGACCTCTCCTACAATGCTGTTGTCTCTGTTGAGGTAGATGTATGTCTCAGTTTTCAAGCTGTGAACATGTTTCTAGGTGTTAAATTCCCTGATCATAAAACTACTGTACAGAACTGGCAATTGTTAATAATGTGCAGCTATCTCCTTTTATTTCGTCTTTAAGTAACATTAATATTGTAGAAAAGTCAGTAAAGTGTTCATGAACGTATCTGATACAAACTGCTGACTGACTCCTTCTATTATTTCCTCCTCAGGGAATTAAACATTTGAAAGTGCTGGAGAGGCTGATCCTGTACCATAACTGCATACCTTCCCTCGAAGAGCTGAACGAGCTGTATGAGCTGCCAGCTTTGAGAGAGCTGGATCTCAGGCTCAACCCTGTGACCAAAAGTTACCCACACTATCGCCCTCACCTGGTGCATGCCATGCCCAACCTGCGCAAACTAGGTGAGAGCAGTAACGTGCAGATTGCGCTAATCTCATGTCAGCTTTCAGAACAACTGAGTCTCTTCCGTTGCTTTTCTAGACGGCTGTTCAGTCAGAGACACCGAACGCAAAGCTGCCATTATGCAGTTCTCCTCTGACGTTCTGCCGCAGCAGAGGAGCTCGGCTTTGAATGAGGCTGTTGACCGAAGGTACACTGATTATCAGATGAGTAGCTGTAATGAGATTGTGTGTTTCAGTCCCTATTTGATTCAGTCAGTCTGCCAGTGATCATGAGAACATGGAAAACACACCAAAACTGGTTGTGGCGTTGGGGATAGAATAGTAGGAAGAAGGAAAGAGACACTTTGGGAAAGTTTTTTTTCTATCCAAGAACTACATTTCCAATGTTTCTCAAGAAATCCTGTTAATAGAGAACAGTAATAACTCCATGGACTCCACAGAAATGGCTTCAGGTTTAATTTTTCATTTCACCCTCTTGGGTTTAAAGTGCCCCAATTAAAAATCCAGAATGCCTCCTTCTTAATTAACTATTGATTAAGAGGTTAATTATCCTGGCTTCATATCAGACTCGTCACTCAGATGAAGTCTTGCAATAATTAAGTTTACAGAAAAAAGTGATCGACTCAGGTGCTTAATTTTGGTCAGTGTAAAGTCTTGAATGAAAAACATGTAGAAACTCTGACAGAAACATCCACAAAAAGTTTCCATCCTCAAAATGATCGACTGTCTTGCTTATGGTTTCCAGAAGCAGTGACCAGAGAGTGGCTTTAGTCGACCACTTAACCAAGAGGCTCCCTCTGAGGACTGGCACTGATGATATTGTGTTGAATTTTGCTGTGACGAATCGTGGAGGCCAAAGTGACTCTGTTCAGAAGGAGGCAGAAGGTATGATGTCCGAAAGCTAATTCTCGAATCAAAAGCAAACCAGTAAAATGCTGTTGAGGTAATGTCAAGCTGTCTTCTGCCCCTCAACCACCAGGGGAAGAATCAAACGACTTTACAGAACTGAGAAGTTCTACTCCCATACAGGTGACTCCAATTCCACAGCCAGTTAAACAATATTGCCAGTATTCCATCTTCGTTATCATAAAGCATGTGCTTTTTATTTTTAGGAAACTGCTAAACCCATCCTCAGGTATCCCCATATGAAATATGGTAAGTTTTTGCAGCTCTCTGGGTTTGTAATCATAGCTGTTAAACACAAGATTTAATGTTTTCTTTTAACAGTAAAAAAAATAAATAAATAATGGACATGAAATTGTGTAAAACCGACCACTAGGTGGCGGTAGATGGCAATACTTATATAGGCCCATTTTAATCATGAACACATTGTCTTTCAAAGGTCAATTAATCTCAGTGTTTTATTATGTCATTTGTAATTGAGCAGATAACACAGAGTCCAAAGTGCTGCACTCAAAGGAACCAGCTCATAAAAGAAGCTCTACCTCATTAAAAGGTACTGACGGACCAAAGGTGTCTTTTGGCCCTTATGTAGAGAAACACAGACCTGTGTCTGGAAAACAAAAGCAAAAGGACCTTCCTAAACAAACTCGACATGAAGCCAAGGGACATTATACCCCCAATCCTGGTAAGAGCTGAACATCAGAAGTTATAAACGGCCGCAAATACCAAGTCTTCACTTTCTTGGCCAGTTGTTGAATTTCTGTTTCATTTTTTTCAGATCAAAGTCGCCGTCACAGCTCTTTGTTTATTAATATCCGCCCTCCCAGTCCTCGTCGTCCTGGTTTGAATCTGTCTGACCCCTCCAACCCCATCTTACACCCTCCAAGACTGACTTACTCTAGCTTCAACAGGACTGAAGGGGGCTCCAGCCTGCCGCAGCAAGGAGAAAAGAAAAAAAAGGTGGGAAATTAATTCAGTCTTCTAAACCGTTATGAGTTTGTTATTTTTCTCATATCAACTCATCTCTGAATTCCATCTCAGGGTAGTTACAGGAAACCCCTGGAGATGCTCCTGAACCTTGTGGACAAACACTGGACGGGGGAGAGGTCGCTGCATCATAACAACAACTTCCTGTGTGAGTTGGAGTTCAGTTTTAGGGAATGTGGTATCTGATTACAGGAGCCTGAGATAATGAATGTCTTCTCATAATTTCTATATTTGGCTCCAGCTCAGGCGGTCCAGATCCTCTCTATGATGGAAAACGATATTTCCTGTCGAGAGGCTGAGGTCAGGACATTAAGACGGGAAGCCGACGCACTGAGGTTTCAAGCGGCCGCACGAGAGGAGGAGCACCAAACTGAAGTTCGTAACCTCTCTGGTCAGCTGGAGGAGGCTCGCAATGCAGTTGTGAGTGGATACAGCACAAGAACACAATGTCCAGCTTCATATATCAGGATGAGCTTGCTGTAATACCTGTTTTTTACCCAAACACAGGGCAAACTAAATGAGCAGCTGAGGATAGTTTTGGAGGAAAACGTGGCTCTACAGAAACAGCTCATCAAGTTAGAACGACAGTATCTCAAGTCTATGATGAAAAGTTCACCTATTACTCAGATCAAAGGTGGGTGTAAATGCCAGTGGGAGAAACATTTTGAGTGAGTATTTCGCTGGTTGCCTTACAAAATTCTCAAACTCTGTGCTTGCTCAGAGGCTCAGACAGAAGTGGAGGAGCTGAGGAAAGAGATCGAGGGGCTGAGGGAGAAAGTGCAGGAGGCCGAGAAAGTAAGGGATTTGTCAGAAATGCTGCAAGAAAGCCACAGGTAAGAAGACATATGGCCATCTTAGTGTTGACACCTGGGGCTGCATTCCAACACTTATACTGTTTAGTACATCCCAATACATAGCATGTCAAATACAGTATGCCAAAAATATCAGGATGGCCAACTGCATTTGCTCACAAATCTTAAGTTATGCAAGGCAACATGTGTTTCTAGCTATTCTGACCCACAACGCCTTTGCAGTGGAAGATATGTAGAGCACATACAGATGATTGGCTGTATTGCAAATTGCGTACATCTCTTATTACATAAAATCTGGCACGACAGACTGCAGCGGATGGTTAGACTTCAAAGCGTAATGTTATGACAAAGTAGTTTAATTAAGAAAAAAAAGTGTGTGATTTGGAATGGTTTTGACTGTATCTACAAGCCCACAACGAATCAGTCCGTCTTTGTTGTTTGTGTGTGATTTGTGTACATACTGCAGGTCCCTGGTGGCTACCAACGAGTGTTTGCTAGCTGAGCTGAAGGGAAGTGGGGAACCTGAAAAGAGGATTTGACTGAAAAGATGCACACAGGGATGAAAATATCATGAAAAAGCAAGACTACGCAGAGCATCATTTTGGCTTTGCATTCGCTGCACGAGGTCTTCAGCTATGGACTGTTTTTAAATCATTTGTACTTGACATCACAGCAGTGTACATTTGTTTTTTTGAGTGTGTCCTTGTGTGTTTATATTATTGCATTTGCTATTTTAGAAAAATGCGTATAGGCTGCGTTTGTTTGATGTAAACAGTAACGGGGAAAGGCAATTCATTCGCCAAAGTTTGTGTATAAGTGTGTGACAGCACTGTTCTGTTAAATGATTATGAGGGGGAAAATGTTAGTGAGAAGGTCATAATGTGTTTCCTGGATCAGTGGCAAGATTGTGTCTCTCTTAGTTGTTTTCCCTCTTTCTTTTTTTTTTTTTTGTAGGTCACTCGTGTCTCCATCTGCTTTGTACGCTGCAGTGGAATGAATGCATCTAGATTCCAGCTGCACTGTGACTTTATTTATACTTCTGCCTTAGGGCTGGAACGCTTCGCACACACCATGCACTTTCCTCTCACAAACGCTAATGCAAGACCTGGCAAAGCAGGTTAGGATGTGGATGCTACTGCGTAAAGTGAACGCAGCTTTTGGTTTTATGTGAATTTTACAGGTCACTGGTCGGTGCTACTGGCGGGGAGTTTCACAGTGGTCCTGAAAAAGCCATAAGAATGTAAAACAATGTGTTTTGACTGACACACCTGTAACCTACTCAGCCGAGGTTCAGAGGTGTGTTTTTTTTTATTTTCAATAATGCACTACAAATCATGAACACACATTAAGAGGCCTAAAGAACAAGAACAAAAACACACTGCATGCACCGGGGCACGATAGTACATTAAAAGTTATTTTCAAAGATAATAAAAAAAAAAGACAATATTGTTCCTCCACATTGAAGGTGCACAGTATTTGGCAGTAAGCACAGAAAACAGATCTTACTCAAGCTACTACAGCGGACAAAGATTAACACACTGATAGCTGCTAGTTTTGCACTCGATGCATGACTCTTCATCAGCTGAGGCTACAGGTAATGTGAGACTATCACTCACTATGCTGGAAAAATATTTTACAAAAGTATATCACTTTGTTTGCATTTTTCCCTTTATCTCATACAGATACAACAGTGAAACCCTGCTTTTGTTTTCAGTTGAATTTGTGCCTTGGATGACAGTACCACACCTGAAAGATACTTCAAATATTTTACCAAAAGACAAATATAGTAGCATTAGTGTGCAGCTGACTTTGTACATGTACAGGTTGATGCATATTGATTTCAAGCAATACACAATGTTATCATGATCCCACAATTTCAACACGTAATATTTTTGTTTTTTGAGCAAGAAAAGATGTAAGTCTGTCCAGTAGTCTATCCTCACAGCAGGCACGGCTTTTCAGATAAGATATGACAGAACTCCTACTGTCATCTAGATGCTTCTGAATCAAATGCAATATACATAACATGCACAAAGTACAGCAATACAGAAAAAACAACAACATATGAAGCCAGTGTCATAAATTAAGCCATGTGGCTATAACCTTTTAGAATATACACAATCTTACCACAAATATATTAGAACTACTGTATAGAAATCATCTGATAAGGAGATATAAGTAAAATGTTAAAAATACAATCTTGTACAACTGAGCTCATTGACCGTAGTTAGAGCGTCCTTCAGCTGAATTCACCAATTTAAAATTCAAAAAGCATGTCAGCAAAATGGTTCATATGTAGGTGGATACAATAGGGTCTGAATGGCAAAAGTGTAAGAGAGAATAAGGAACTCCTGTAAAGATACGGCAGTGGTAAGAAATGTTCAGTCTCTCGATGAGCTTAATTGTAGTTGACAAAACCCTCAATGTATTTTTCTTGATTTGAGCTGAAGGCAAATTATTGAAATGACAGTGTGAGCTTGCAAAATTCAAACAAATTAACAGCAGATTTTCCTAAAGACTCGTCAAGTAGGGGCGGCAGACGGGACAAATAACACTGAGGATGGAATTAACTATTTTAAGTTTTCGAGAGTAAAGAAACTGATAATATCCATGTCAAAAACATGTGCCAATTGTCACTGGACCTCTGCGAAACACATTAAAAATGCATCGCTATGGCTAAATATGGGAATAGAAAAGCCTCCATTAAAAAGTGTTGTTAATCCCTCAAACTCTTGTCCCACTTTTGTTTTTCTTGGCATGTTGTTTCAATTGTCAACAAAATATTATAAGGCCCTATCATAACAACAAAGCTTCAATATTCATAGCGTAGCAGTTTCTCTGTCGTTTGTTCTCTTCAGTGTAACTCGCTATCAGACAGGAATGTACCAGCTGGTGATGACTTTGTAAAAATAGATGTAAACAGTTTTCCAGTTCTCACACTTCACAAAGAGAGGAACTCAAAATCATCTCTCTCACACATACGCACACACACACACACACACACACACACACACAAATATAGATGGGTGGGAAAATATATGAAATCCTATTCTTTTGTGCTTTCTTTGAGTATTCTTTTAATAGAAAATTATCCTAGTAATTGATCAAATGTTTATTTCCTCACCCTTGCCCTCACATGGGTTTGCCCACGGTTGGTTTATTCACTTTCTTTTCGTACGTCCCTCTGTGTTTGTATCCTGAGACATATCCCGAAGTGTCAACTATGTCTTCTCGTCCCGCCTTACCCTTCCCACGGCCGGTGGGGTCAAACCGCTCCTTGTGTGACCCTGTAAACTTGCTGGTGTCCGTGAGACGGCTCACTGTCGGGGAGGCCACGGCTCTCTGTGAGGAAGCGTTAAAAAAAACATTTGAGTTTCATGTTTGACCGCAGTTAGGATGTCCGTAATATTCACGCTTTGATTCTTACCGTGACTCCTGCGATGACAGGCGCCTTCCCCTCAATCAGCTTGAAGACCTCGGCCTCTGCCTCCTCTCCAGTCTTGTCTTTGTACTTCTTCCTGGCCAGCTCTGCTAGTGCCGTCTTGAACTCGTCGTATGTGATGTTGCGAGCGGATTTCTTCCTGTAATGTAGGTGGAAAAGGAGCTTAAGTATGAGATCAACACTTGTCACAGCATGGTTCTTAAAAACCCCACAAAAATGATGACTCCCAGTGGAGTCTGAAAGCCTGAAATGAGAGCGGGCGGTAGTTTACACAGGGCCATGTGTGATCACTTTAACATGGCAGATGTAAGACAGCACGGAGATGGTATCCCGCTGAGATAAACAATGAGAAAACTCTTGCTGGATCTCGTCTCGTCTGAGTGTGTCTCAGTACTCAGCTGTTGTCGGAGCAACTACACACACATCTGTAGGCTGTATATGTGACTGTCTCTTCATATCATGTATCATATTGTGTTCAGCTGCAGTAGTCAGCACCCAGAGGACTGATGTTTTCATTCCAGCTAGAGACATTTATACCTGCTGAATCTCTGAATTCTCATATAAAAGACTTGTATACCCCTGAAGTTGGAAAGTCTACATCATGTTGTGTTTTTGAAAACGGAGAAGGGATACAAAGCTGCTGCAGGCCCTTTAGGTGGAAAGTTAAAACGACACTCGAAAGTGGTCTACAATGACAACCTACAACGAAAGAACTGACGCAAAAACTTCAGTGTGGTGGTGCCTGCTCAGGCCTGTGAGCGGCGTTAATCAGAGCAGACTGAGGCCTTGAAGAGACAAGAGCTACAACTGAGCATTCAGACAGACGGTGGATAGAGGTGCTGCATCAATGGGCAGTATAAGAAAAAAAAAACTGGCAATGAAAGGATGTAAACATTTCCTAGTCAAGTATGAACCTGAAAATGAGCATAATATGGGACCTTTAAAATAGATAAATCAGTCACATTTATAACCACAACTGACTGTAAAGTTTCCTGAGGACTGAGTTATGACCAACATGGACTGTGGCTTTTAAATACCCCTTTCAGTGCATATGAATATATACAAACTGTATATTTGAAACTGAAACAATATCAAAAAATTTCTTTACACTCAGCAACTTTGCCACTTTCGATATAAATACACATTTGAAAAAGATCAAACTGGTGTAACCACTGTAGGTAACCTACTACAGATCATCATCCATCACTCTCCTTCTGAGAGTGCTCTACTTGTTTAATTGGCCACATGCCCGTTTCACTTCCATGTTAAAAGTGCATAGTAACACAAACATAAACAGCCATTGCTGTGGTGATAAATCGCATAAACAACAGCCTATAAAGCCTGAAGTCTCCCCGGGCAACCGGCTGTCATAGCAACAAGTTCCAGTAAACAGGGATGTTTGGGTAATTTTTAATTTGACTCATCCAGTGACCCTTTTTTTTTCTTTTTTTTTTTGATTCGTTTGGGCAGTCTATCAGTGTTGAACATTTGAGAGCTCCATTCCTCTGCGCCTGTTCCATGCTGTCTATTGTCAGGAGGGGAAACTGGATCTCCAGCTGTCCGAAGAAGATAACTGTGTGTCCTTGGCAGATCTCTCCATACTGAGCCAATAAATCCTCCAAAGTATACAAATAGTTAAGCCGCGTAAATAAGCAGCCCATCAGAATCTGAGAGGGCTGCCATAAGGGTTCAAAAGGAGAAAGGTTAGAGGCAAGTGGAACTTCATTATCATTAGGCACACTGCAGTAGCTGACCTGCTGTTTATTTACATAGTTCAACCATCTGCAGTAGATGATCCACATGGATCAGACACAGTAGTTGTCTGAATCTGTTTAATGCAAAAATGCTCCCGCACTGCCTATGATCATGTTCACTGATGAGGAAATGCAACCAAAGCCACCATAAGACAATGTTTATAATTAATTAGCCCATGCCAGATTTCTACCTCATCCATAGTTTATACTGTGGTTGTTCTGGCTCCAAGCAGGCAGAAAGCACATCAGAAACTCAATGTGGTGCAGCAGACCTCCATACCCACAATAAATAAGGCTTCATTCAGCCATGCTGTGATTAGCCAGTGCTCATTAAGATGTTTAATTTTTCGCGTGCAAGCAAAGGGCTTTGACACTGATTAAAGGGAAAGCAGAGATCTGCATCTCTGGCATGGCAGCCCTCCCCGGCCCAGTCACGCCTGGAGTCAGAAACTACATGAAAATGAGCCCCTCCCCCAGTCTGAAACTCTTTTTATCCTGTGGCTGCATCTGAAGTGTAAGCACAACACACGCTTTATCAGATTCTACTGATTCTGCTGTACGATCCTCTCTGATCAGGCAGCTCGGACGACAGAGCCTGCAGTCACACGGCAGACACACATATCCAGGTACCTACAATGTTGCACGGATTCACCACGAAAATCAAAACGACAGGGATCTACTTCACCTTAAATCTTTAAAGTGGTCGCACCATATTGTTTACACATTTCTAAATATTGCTCGCCAATGGAGCGTGATGTAAACAAGCTTAAATCCCACAGTCAGCTGGAAGTTCCCACTCTTGTCTTGCCAAGAAAAATGTTCACGGCAGTGAACACGAACACCCATTGCCATGCCAACTGCGAAGGTGTTGATGTGGGTGACTCAAAGTCGAGAAAAACAGGGGTTCGGTAATTCTCTCGCTTTCCTGTATGAAGTGTGGCTGAAATAATGAAGGTCCATTCGGACGCTGACTCATCTTACAGAGTTCTTTAACCTGCATGACACAAAGGATATGTTGTTGGTAAAGTCGCTTATTATCTGTCGGCAGAGAATTTCCATTATGTGCAAAAAAAAAAAAAAAAAAAAAAAAAAAGTGTTAAATCTGACTGGTTGCTCTGTGTTACACAATGTACACAAAATCTGGTGTCAGGGGAGCTTGGAAAACAGGAAAAAGAATATTTAAAAAAAACAGAGGCCGTCCAGGCACTCTAAATAAGAAAAAAAGTATTATATAACTCATTATGGGCGCTTATGGCAATCATTAAAAAAGCAAACATGTTTCGACCATTAGGTCTTCGAATGAAGTCTTCTCTTTAGAAGCCCTGATGAAGACCTAATGGTCGAAACATGTAAGCTTTTTTTAAATGATTTAGCAACTATGATAAAGGCTTTCTAATATGTCCTTCCTCGTTTGGAGTGCCTAGATTACCTCTGTTTTTTTTCGAAATGCCTTATTAAAAATCATACTTTATTATGCAGAGTTTGTAAAGATCATTTTTGCAGCTTTTTGCCTTGGTTGAATAATACAACATAGGGGATGACATGCAGCTGGAATTGAACTGCTTTAAGGACTCCCAGTCGGCCTTGGTGCAACGCTTAAAACAGTCAAGCTTATAAGCTTATAATATTAATAATTATAATATGAATAAGACTCTATAATGACTTATAAGGTCCTTATTACCTATTAACTAAAACTCATTACAAGGACAATAACATACATGAAGCATTACAGTCAAGGTAAGTCTCTAGCATCTGGAGTCACATGCATGGTCTTTAATATAGTTGAGGAGGGAATCCTTTCACAGCCTTCATGTGCAATGAATAGATTTCAGAGTGGAATATTTTATTTCAGATATCTTCTGTGCAACTTTTGACTTGATAGATGAAATAATCACTTAAAAAACATATATAGACTTTTAATTTAAACTGCACTATACACGTTTAATACAAGTAATAGGTTCTACTTTTGTAGAAATAATTTTTTTTACGACTTGAATACTCCTGGAGCTACTTCTTGAAATATTCCATCCTACCTGAACACTCCTCTGTTACAAAGACAGGGACAACCAGTCTCAAACAGAAAAAATAACACTAAAAACCATTTTGGAACCTGTCTGTACACAAAGTGACTGAGATTGAACTATGATTACACACAGGCAGGACACGGAAAATCTATAAATCAATACGAGATTCCGAAGCAGACATTTTTCGTGGCTTCTCCGCTCCTTCTGCACGAGTCAGTGATGAGTGGCTTCCAGCCATGCTCTTCTATTCTGGTGCTGTCTAGCAGAACAATCTTTATTGAAAACATCCAACCAGCAGAGAAAGAAATGTAAAGCTGCTTTGTGTGTCAATGAAAACCAACAACAGAGAGCAAAAACCCCACCAACTCCCTTTGTAATAACCCCGTCCTCTCTTACACCAGATTTATTTTGTATATCACTGTATGGACCTCACTGTATGTGGCCAACACTTAATGTGGAAGAAGATATTTACACTCGTCTGTCAATGTGTTATCAGTCCACATAGTTTGCAGACCCTTCGTATCCTTTTTAAACATAAGCACAGCTGTACGGATGAAATATGTTTCTCCTTTGGTGGAAATAATATTGAGGTCACAGCTTATTATTAGACTCCACTTAAATCAAGCAGTAAGGGATGAATCAGTTTGGCCTGAGGAGACACAGGATGAGCCATCTTCACCTATGCTCTGCCGCTGTCTCTGAGGGACCGCTTCAACTGAGTCAACCAAATGTAAGAAACAAAATACTGCCTGAAAACATGAAATTCAATAAGAGAGAGATGTTTCTATTATGATTATGCTAATTTCAGTTCAAATTAAAGTAAAAGTGTGTTTTTCCTCTGTTGAATATTTGAGCATTGCTGTGTGGAACAATGTATGTGCAGAATTTGACACTGGAAAGGCTGTTTTCCCTTTGATTGCTGAAAGTGAAAATATTTTGATTTTAATGGGCGTGACTATGAGCATGATTTGTGACACCACAAGTGGTAGTTTGGAAGCCAATCCTGGTCCAATATTCAGCAAACACAAGTGTAATGTGGAAACCTGAAGCCTCCAGTGCACATACACGGAGAATGGACTTTACAGTGAAGTGGGAGACATCTTGAGTCCAGCAGTTAAACTTATGTAATGGCAAATCTTTGTATATTCATATATTCAGGAAGTTGCCGCCTGTCTTCCGTGAATGTGTACTAAAGACGATGCCTTTGATTAAATTCTCTGAACGAAATAAAAAGGGAACCTCCTTTGTCCAGAGAAAGCTTTCATCTCCATTTCTGTGTCCTCCCAACCACAGTGTGCTACCACATCTGCACTGCTTCTAGTGGCCTGTCAGGCATGCTGGGCTGGGTGACTAAGCCTCAAGTCATCTCCACTGCTGCAACAGTAAAGTAACACTATGTCATAAAAGAACACAATCCTGTAGTAGCACGCCTGTTATGAGATATTAGCCGGCTGAGACGTTGGGAGATTCAATAGCAGACTTTCAGACGATGAAAGGTGAGAGGCTCAAAATGAACGGACAATGTTTAGCCTGAAGTACGTCACACACTACATCTGGTGCCTTCCTTACTTGACTTTGCTGAAGACGATGTCCACGTCAGTGAGGGTGATGTTCTTGCCGTCAATCACGCCGCAGTCTTTGCAGAGCTTGGACCAGTTCTTGCCGTGCATCTCCTTGCCGGTAGCACGAGTGTCACCGTGGATGGCGAAGCGACGAAATGCCTCTTCCAAAGCGGTCAACTCCACCGGCGTGGATGACCCCTGACCTCCTTCACTGGTCCCATTGGACTCAGTTGAAAGCCTTTTGGATGCCCGGTCTTTAGACTGTTCAGTGTGCGGCCGTAAAGGGGCCGAGGCGATGTTGGGATGCTTGGCTGTCTGGACTTTAAAGTCATCTATGTTGTCTCTGCGAGGGAAAAAATAAAACATTATCTTATCATCTATGTGGTGTGTGAGGTATTTGTGGCAGTTTTTGGCTGAAGTAATATGGAAAATGTTTAGTCTTACTGTAAAAGCTAATGGAGGTGATCAAAATCACCAGATCCAAGAGAAAAAGACAGTTAATCTGCTTTTACACCGAGGACAAAGATTTTATCTAATGCAAGCCAGTTCTGCAAGACTCTCAACGGACAGACTCTTCTAAAGCAAGTAAACAATGCGTCATGCCTTGAGGTCAAGACGCAGCTTGCTAGTTCGCCTTGTGCCTGTTCCTTTTTTTACTGTGTGTTTCGGGCAAGATCAGACTCTCCAGAGGTGTGTTTCTGTGCTCACGCTGCCTGTGAATGGGCAGATGTCTTACGTGTTCTGGCACAAGGGTTAAGGTTATAAATAGATCTCTGAGGAATTCAAACGCACACAAATCAAGAACCAGGAGAGCAGATGGACATTGAACTAACACATAAATGCGAGGCGAAGGCTCAGAGCACTGTAGACGACTTCCATAACTTACTTCTGGTCTGCCATGCTCGTGCAGGAATTCAGTTCCGTCTGTGCAGTGCTCAGATTAGCGGACTTGTGTTTTCTCTTTGTGCTGTGGAAAAAGATGAGAACGGAGGTGAATACTGTGAGAGGACGTGCCAAAAAGTGGAGGACATAATAAAGAAAATCATAAAAATGAAAGCAATCAATGCAGCACGGCTTTTAAAAATACAATACGCCTCTTTAATCATGCACAATTACTGATGACATAATGTCTAATCCAGCCTGAAACACACACGCAGCTACATTTAAGGCAAAACTTCAGAACCACAACTTCAAAAGGAACATCTAAATCCTCTTTATCATCACAACCACTGAATTCCTTCCAGATCACCATCTGTGTGTTAGTTATCTTTTGTTGTGACACATTTCTAAAGGTTGGATGTGCAAGCTGAGCAGTTCAGGGAATCCCTTCTATACACATCATCATCCTCTGGATACAGAGCAGCAGCATGTCACCTCACACTCATCTGAAGTGCTTACTTTAGTCATTATTACTCTAGTAGGAAAATCAAATTAGTGACATAAGAAATAGCAGAATAACGATAATGTAATCCTCTAACCCTCTGCTCACCTTTCAGCTGTTCCCATACTTAGCTCAGCATCCTTGAAGGACGTGTGTTGCCATGGCAAAGTACGGCCCAACAAAGTCTCTAAAATGATCTGCCAGTAGTTGCTCTTGCTACGGTTTTAACAGACACAAACAAGATGCAAACCCCGAACGAGACGTCCCGTGGACTAAAGCGTCTGCTCCAGCCAGCAAAGCCCCTCAACTCACCAACAACGTGGTTTCCACTCACCCCTGTGAGTGGCACAGCGCACGGCGACGGGGTTTTGTTTCCACGACCGACCCCGTGGCCAACAATCACAAATGTGACCTCGCTAAGTACAGTCGACACTTAAATGGGTACAAAAGTCCCAAGATTGACACTGCATAAAGCCATTATGATCGGGATGTCAATTCTACGGGGAGAAAAAGGAGAGATTATTAATGTGTATGAATAATGGCATTCAGAGCAGCAGACACTGGGGACCCATTGTCCAACTCCAGTGGCTCCTCTGTCCGACCCGTGCCCATTTCTTCACACACATGGTGACATCGCAGAGTACCACTATTCATGGTTGCGTAGTCATATGTCATCAACGACTCAGGCCAAGACAATCCAGATAGAATTATTGAGGTTGTCCAAGCCTCAATCTTTTATCTCTCAACTACATATCAACAATGCACACGCGTGTAAATCATATTTACACCATGTTCGATTGTTGATGGAAAATTGGAATCCATTTGCTGCAGTTATAACTCACTATTCAGCAGAGACATGGCCTTGAGTCATTGTGACATTTAGACTCGAGACAGTGAATGAAACCTTTTTGATTGAGAAGAAACTAAGACATAAATGTGACTTTAATCAGCTTTAATAAAGTTCTTGTTTTTTGTTTTATTGCATTACTCAACTTGACTTGTCTTGAAACAACCTTTGACTTGCCCAGGGAGAAATTAGATGGGATTGGTTGAAAAACAAACGACTTGAGTCACATGTCTGCTACTCTGTATACTCACAAAGAGAAGACAGAAATACTATTATATACTAAAGCTATTTTAATGCTTTTAATATACTCGAACTTGGGAAGAGAAGTGGTGATACACCATCTGTGTGAATATGTGTACTTCTGTGCAAAATGTTATGGCTGTACTATGGTTATACATGTTTGAACAGTTTTATCTTCCTTGAAAGACAGCAGTGTGGAATAAGAGGGAAAATACTTTAATATCATAACAATACTACTGTCTATTTGATGTCATTTAGTCAAGAATCAACTCAAAGTGTTATCTAACCAGATGGAATCAAGAAACTGAGTCACACTGAGCGATCAGTGCCACTTGGAGCGCTACAATCATGCTAGAGCTGCAAGTTCTGATTACTTAAAACGCCCAGCATGTTGTCTCAGCCACCAAGATACCCTTAATCAATCAAAACAAAAGACGCAAGTAGTTTGGTATATGACTCAGGCAGAAAGGTTTGTAGATGGTGTCATGTTTTAAAGTGTTATTCACTGTATGTTTATTCACATTCACTGACTTCCTTCCCCACTCTCTGATGCCTCCAAGAGGTTTATGCAACAGGCAACGTTTTGTTTCTACTGTAGCCCAGAATGAACAAACATGAACACTGACTTTCAGAGAGGACCTTTTGCATTTTTTCCACACGTTTAGTGGCCACCGTAGCAGGGGCTGAGAAGAGGGGTGTTCAGCTGGTTGCAATCTGCAACCTCACCACTAGTTGCTGCTAAATCCTACACACTGCACCTTTAGAGGATAACTCCACTAATTGCACACATTGAATTGTGTTTACAGGTCTTGGGTAGCACTGCTGCATAAGAGAAAAAAAGGTTTATAAACTCAGTGGCCAAGTTGCATCATGGGTAATATAGGCTCTAGATTTTAAGAAGCTGTCCACCAGTCCAGCATTACACTTCTATAAAACTGTTGGACACAATATAGACAGTTTAAAAACAGCTGATAAAAAGCATTACAGCAGAAGCAGAGAAAACAACAATGCAACGTAGCCACTGAGTGACATCATTGGAGGCAGTTTATCAGATTACACACAGCTTCCTCTAGAGCCGCAAAAAAAGGCTTTACACTACTTTTTCACACCTGCAGTCGTAGTTCCCAAGACCTGTAAACACACTTTAATGCATAAAGTTGACAGATGACTTAAATGTGTAACTGATTGTTAAAATTGTTGGCAATTAATTTCCTGCTCATGGACTAATCAGTTAATCTGTAAATAATTCAAGTACAGTTAGAGTGTAGACCAGCATAGAAGTTCATGTTGGACATTTTCTCATTTGTCATGTATAAATAATTATGATATAGAATTATATTGTAATGCAAAGGAAGAAAAACGTGGTATTATAATCAATAACCTTCTCTGCATGGGAAGACAAACCAGTCAAATTTTATTTGCATCTCGATGTCTTTCTTTTTTTTCGTAGCAGCTTCCTGTGATGCCCACATTGAGGTTCCATCTTTACTAACTTAAGTTTCAGTGGGGATCCACATCCTTTCACATAGCTTTGCTACTTGCTGTGTGTTTCCCTTTGTGCTTCACCGACAGCAGCAACATCTGTGAGACACAAAGGCATCTTTTCACTCTTCCCTTCCAATTTATAGTCAGTAGTTTCAAGGGCCTGGAGTCCTCAGCACAACAGGCCTCCTCAAACCACATCATGTTCAATACACGAGAGGGAGGTCATTAATGCTGCAGCTCAGTGGCATGGAGTGGGGCACAGATGAAAGGAGGTGTAGTGCTCTGACAATGCTTTTTTAATCGAGTCATTGCAGACTGTGAAGACAGTAGGGTGCCACAAAGCTCTACCTTAACTACATACTACTCTGATGTATTTAAAAATGTTTTTAAAAAAGGCGACTATGATGTGATTTTTTTTTCTGCCCCACATACAAACGAGGAGCCATTTGGTTACGGGCAGATCTCCAGAGACAAATCTGTGACTGGATGACAGCATGCTTACATACACTCGCCTTCTGGCAATACACTGCACAGATGAGTGCTTTAACCATAAATTGACCCATTTTGCACTGCATCTATTCATAGCAACAATACGCTGCCCCGGCTGGAACATTCTATTCATTCTCAAGAGAGGAGCTCGGCCAGTGGACAACACGCAGGCTGCAACACCAAAAACCAAAAAATGTTGTGTTTAACTGTTAGGTTGGCAGATGGTGTTTAACTCGCAGAATGATGACACTGTTGTCTGTGTATGTCTGAATGTGTGATTGGGAGAGAGAGGAAGGTGTTCAGCAGCAGCCCACTCCTCCATCGTGCCATCGTGGTGCGTGGGCATGCAGAGATCCCATCTGCTTTCCATCTACGTCAGTGTCCTTTCCAGGCTGCTGCTCAGGAGTGTGACAGTGTCGCTCTATCAAAACATAAAAACCAACATTACTACGCCGAGCACTGCCCTCCCTCCCCACTCCACTCAAGACTGACCTCCATTCTGCTACGATAGTGACAACTTCACTGGACCATGAACCTCCATCTCTGACTGTCAAACTATTCAAACACATCATAATGCTCCAAACGATTAGCCGATTGAAAGATAATTAATTATTTAATATGAATTAATTATGTAATCGATTATTACAATAAGAACTTTTGAGGAAAATGATTCCAGCTCCTCAAATTTCAGACTTAATGTATAATAAACTAATCTTTGAAAGGCTTAAGGTGACCCCCCCTTGGTTTCAAGGATATAGTGACAGGTAGTTTTTACTGTTTTACTCATTTTTTAAAGACTTCATCTGCAACGATTTATCGATAAGTTGTCAACTACCAATTAACTTGGTGACTATATTAAAAAACTATTGGATAATTAATCAGTCTGAGACATTTTGGAAGACAAAAAGTCAAAATTATTTGATTCAAGCTTCTTAAATTTGAATATTCTCTGGTTTCTTAACTTCTCTACACCGTAAACTGAACATCTTTGGGTTGAGGACAACACAAGTCATTTAGGGTCATGATCTTGGCATTATTCACCACTTTACAGACTTTAGTTCATTAGGTGCAGCCCTGTTATAGACCAAAGATAGACCACAGATCAGCAATCCTTAAAATAATAATGAGTTGCAGATCTAACGAACCTCACTGTTGAACTGGATGACTGTATCCATCATTACTATGAACATGGGCCTGTGGTTTATTATGAGCTCATCCCACATACACTGTCCTTGTTGGGTTCATGGTAGTCCTGCATAGGCAGACCTCTCGCCACAGTGCTGAAAGGTCTGACTGCACACATTTAACATTCGGGTATAGGAGAAAATATCACTCTGACTTGTGTGTATTACTTTAAATCAGTCACACTCGTCTTGAGCGATGCTAAATCCGGCATGCAGGGATGGTAGTCTTGGGGAGGGACTAGCTTACATAGGTTGGAACGATTTGCAACCAGGTTACTGTTAAGGCACTGTTTCTCAAACTGTTTACATCATGTAACAACTCAAAAACCAATATGACCAAATGTTGAAATCAGCTGGCCAGTGACTGCCTGAAATAAGATGCCAATACAGACTAGGATCAGGGTGCGTTAAGACGTGCATTGTTAATTTTCATAGTCCCCATTTCATCGTTTAATTGCAGTTGTCCTCCTTCCACCTCCACTGTAAACTATCTAATAAAGGCAAAGACACATACAGTAACCAAATAAACAGCCTACTCTCCAGCGCACTGAGGCTGTATTACTCTGCAGCGGACTAAAACGCCACAGTGCCCAGCTGTTTTAGGGCATTACTTAGCACTTTTACAAATCTTTTTTTAAAGATCTACATTTTCTGTAGAAACCACTTGGCTTGGGGCTGCCACAGACATCATGGGTAAGTTGGGAAAACAGTGAAAAATGGACAAACCCGTTGCAGATTTTGGTTTATAATGACAAAAATATCAAAGCCTTATCCTTCAACATGGTCTCAACATTGTTTAAGGATTGCACCGCCTGACACCCCTAAATAAAAAACCTCTTAACCATTTCCCAGGTTGACCGCAGTCCCCCCTGAGGACACATACAGAGAGGACATGACATCAGCAGGCTGTAGCTGGGGGCTGAGGTCACCAGCACGCTGTCTCTGTCAGTCCTCGCCTCCCTAAACCCTTTAACTACTCTATGAGTCAAACATCTTGGCAAGCATTGTGCTGTAGAAAAACAAGATGTTTGAAACTAGCTACAGCGGTTATTGTTGGCAGCAGCAGCAGGCCAAATAGAGGTATAAGGCAGTGTAAAGAAAGCCCGGGGGTCCTTATACAACCCGACATTTGTGAGCAATATTTGATGCCAGAGACAGCAGAAGTGTCCCTGACATGGCTCAGATGGAGCGATGCCCGTCGGGCCAGCAGCAAATGAGCTCTGAGTTGAGTCCGGTTAAAGATTTTTTGAAGCCAGGTTGTGTTGCATAATGTCTCATTTTAATTTACTGATATTTCAAAGTCTCTGTAATGTTGCAGACATACAAGTCTGCAGTCAGCAGCTGAAAATTAAACACAGTCAAATACACAACCACAGCTATCCTCTAATGTTAAGGCCAAAACAGATAAATAAGTCTCCCTTTGATTTTGTGCAGTAGAGACACGCTGTCAGGCTACAACACTTCACTTTGCCCAGAAGCATTCTATATATTTTATAAACTTGACCTGAATTTCAGTCATGACAAACAAAATAGGGTAATTTACACTCTGAGGTTAATTGTTTATGACAGAACCCAAAGGCTCTTGGAACAGTGCAGTGAAACCCAGAACAGTGAAATCTGGGACAAACTTACTGACTGTGTCTTCTTCTCATGCATACCTAATTCAACCTATGGGGAGGACGCGGCTACAAAACCATCCACTGACCAGATTAATACCTTCCTTAGGTGTGCTGACTTTAAATAAACAGAATTATGCAACAATAACTTATTTTCTACTGGTACAACCAGCGTCCACACTGATCTAATTCAGTCTGCAAGGTTATTAATTTGCAGGCAGGCAATAAAATACAACCCTGTAGAGCTGATTTCCATTAAGCGATTAGTTCACCCATCGGTGATTAACACTGGGGACACTGACAACACGTCCCCATCACTTTATTGAATGACCATTTTTTACCCCATCACTTTTTAAAAGTATAATTAGTTAAAAATATGCTTGAAAGATCACTTGCATCAAGAAATGTCTACTAACATATGAGATGAAATTTATTTTGATGCCCCATTATGGAATTTTTGTATCATCTACTCTGATACAATCCCCCTCTTTACATTTTCCTAAAATTGCATAATAAAATTAAAATATATTGCTGATTGATTAATCGTTTTCATTTTCAAGCAAAAGACGTCAAACAATTGCAGGTTCTGGCTACTAACATGTAAAGATTTTATGCTTTTCTTTGTCATTTATTAATTTAGATGAGGATTCTGTGGGTTTTGGACTCTAGGTTGGACAAAAGAAACAATTTGAAGACACCACTTTGGGCGCTGGGAGCATTTTTCATAATTGTTTGACATTTTATAAATGAATCCCTTATTCTATTACTCATGAAAATAATAGGTAGCTGCAGCCATACAACACACTAATATGATTACATCAAATTGCCTCCTATTTCTCTATTTAGAGCTGAATTCACAGAAAATCAGGAAGCTAATAAAAAGGGCATATTCTTTTTTTAATTTTTTTATTTCATGCCTAATTATGTAACTGCTTACATGTAACCCAACAGCTTGGCATGAAGGCTGCAGCCACGGGCCAAATACATTGTCAATCATTCTTTCTAACCAATAATGAGGCTTAGTGGAGGGCCCTTCACTCTGGCTCTCATCGGGCCCACGTTTACAAGGTAAACAGAGGAGGAGACGCTCCTATTTATGTTAGTGGACATGGCTGAAGCTGCAGGCTGCTCACCACCGTGTCTGAGCGAAACATGTTACATAAACTTGAATCTTCCAGATTCACACAGAGTCCACGTGATCAGTTTGTTATTGTCAGCCGCTGAGGCATGTCTGCCATATATATATATATATATATATATATATATATATATATATATATATATATATATATATATATATATATCATAGCCTGAAAATCCTTTTTAATTTATGGACAAAGCATGCAACAACACGTCCTCAGGCTACAGCTTCAAATGCATCTTATATTTCAGTGTCAGTGCGAAGGAAGCATGCAGAGACATGAAACAAAACAAAAAGCACCCTCTAGACATCAGCTGTGTAGGCTGCCACCTTCATGTTTCCTAATGAGAAAACATGCAGGTAACCCTCACCGCCAGCCGAATCAAGCAGAATTAATCAACCAGTAACGCCAAATTCAGTTTTAATCACCTGGTGTCGAAATCCTCCACCTTTCTTGTCAAAAATCACAAAGCCATAATTGCGCGTCGCGGAGTGCTGAAGTGTTTCTCCTCCCCGCTGCCGGAGCTCAAGTCTGCTCGACGGCTCCGTCCCTCCGAGATGCTGAAGAGAAACCAGCCCGCTGATTGGCTGCCGCCGAGTGCGACGAGCTTGTTTTGCTCTCTGTAGCGGGCTGTGATTGAGCTCCTCCGCTGCTCAGTGGAGCGCTCACAAACAAGCAGGCTGAGCTCGGAGCATCTTTTTTGGTGCTTTGGGAACCGGAGCTGGAAGCTGTCAACAAAGGGACGTGGATGGGTTTTGGTTGGAGGATCATTTACAGTAATAATAAACAATCAGAGCGATAGTGTCTGTGTTTGAGCCGTGTCGGAAGGCCAATGACCACAAACAGGAGATACATCAATATGTGTCGCCTTTCTCTGCGCACAGGATGTCTCAGTGTCCTGATGGTGGCCAGAGGGAACTGACTCTAGGGATCATGATGATTTTTTTCTATGCTAGAGCAGTTAAATCAAGTTTTTGTCACATCCTTCTCTTCTCCAGGCTGCCCTCTGAAACCTCCTCCTCTGATGTCCAGTGTAGTAATGTGTTACGCAACCAGTAGTGGCCTAATGGCTGGACTTGGATGGACATTATGTAACCTCTAGCCTTGCTGTTGATTCAAATGGAATAGCAGCGCTCAGCTCTGAGACGTGTAGCTCAAAGACAAGTGGTAAAATCACGCACGCCTGTGAGCAAATGAAAGGGACTCGGAGCAGTGAGTTCATCGTGATGAAAGCTGCCTGCGCTGAGTGTAATTTACTTGGTGACATAATGGTCTGTCTCAAGCTGCTTCAATTGCGCCACTGTGTGGTTAAAAGCAGCCCCTACTGTCAGAATGAGCTGCTGCAACAACAGTTGGCAACATTGCCATGAAACCGTACACACATTGTGCCTAAAGGAAACAAAACAAAGACATAATCTTTCAGAGAACTTCAGTAATGGCTAAATAAAAAAAAGTGAAAGCATTACAACTTACAAGCAATGTGTGTAACTGTGTTATTACAAAATGGATTATTGGTCATGTTTCATGAACTCATACTGATAAACTCAACAATTCCGCTTAAAGGAATATGAGATTTCTCTCAGACACAGTGAACATTAAAGACAACATAACTGCAGGGAATTACACATTTCTCTGGACTCTCGGCTCAGCGTGGACCAAACAGCACTCTACAGTTCAGTATACCTCACCTCCATGTGGCCCATTTCACACTCACACAGATGGAAGTGACTATATCAAAAAATGTAGAACCATATTTAATTCAATTCATTATGAGAAATTGCTTAATTTTCACTCATGTAAGGTGGTTCACATCACAGGCAGTCCACTCTAAAACTAAGAATGACACTCAGCAGAGCGCATACCTCCGCCAAAGTCCCAACAGTGCCCTTTTATACTCACTCATAGTTAACGAAAATGTTGAAACACACCCTATCTCACAATGTTGAAAAAAAGTGGGAAAATATTTCTAATATTGTGGAAATCTGTTCAGTAGTGTTTGTGTAATCCTGCTGACAAACCAACCAACAAGCAGTCACAAGTCTCTGATTCAGCTTAGTATACAGACAGAACCAGGGAGAAGCTGGAGGTGGTGGGATCTCAGCTGTCTAAAGTGCTACTATGTGGTCAAGTAGGCTTAAGATGAAAAAAATGGAGCAAATAAAAAAAGTTTAAATTTCTTTTATTTAATATCAAATTAAGATAAAACAGTGACTGACAATGCCAGCTGTGTGAAATTTACAGTTAATACAACAGCAATAAAAAGCTCAGGTCCTGTCCCCTCTTCCAGCTTGTATCTGCTCCAATACTTTCTCCTAATGAATGTATTTTGCCAAACAAGGCAAAATGACAAGATGCTAAAATGTTACTGTCATTACAGCGCTCAATATCCATTTAACTTAGAGTACTAAATTCTACTATCATTTTTTCAGCTTTTCAGGAATGTGCCGAAGTCCATATATCTGACTCAGGCTAGTGAATCAGAGGCTTACCTGGAAGTGGGACTGGATGTTGGCTTTCTGAACAGGTTGGTGAGATAAAACTATGTTTTAAATAATTCAACCGTCATCATAAAAACACATAGAGTAGATAAAAAATGAGGAAAAACACAATTACAGGTCCACAGTTACTCAGACTGCGTCACAGTTCCACCTTGTGTATCAAAGTGGTGTGAAGTCTGAGTCGTCTTCCGTCTTTATCGATCTGTGGTTGTGTGGCTCAGTTTTCATAAAAAAATAGTTCCTCAGAGCAGCATTTCCTGATGTACCGTTACACAGGCATCAGTTACTGCTAAGTATCATCTGGAGTCATCACTGAGCTGCCCAGAGGGTCCTGCACTACAGGAACACTGTTAACCGACTTCACACTGGTGCTCTGAGCCTCTTCAGCTTCTGGCTTCCAGCTTTTGATGTTGCTCATACATATTTCACCTGGCACACAAAGGAAAAAGTGAGAAGAAAAGTCATATTTACAAATGGCAAAGAATAATATTCTTTGGTAATCCATAATAATAAACGTAACACCCCCACGTTTGTAGCATGTAGAATATGAACATTGAGTGTGTGTTTTGTCATATGATATTGGAGTGTTTGAGTTTGTATGTTGACAGGATGAATGTTGTATTGACAACATTTAGAAAGACACAAACGTACAGTGAACATACAGAGATGGAAAAGACAGACACAAACGACTGCCGATGATTTAAGGAGGATTCTGCGAGAGCAGTCATGTTCCCCTGCCTCATTCATAGTACTTTCTGTAACGAAGCAACCAACCACAGAGTGTACAATCTTCTTCCTGTTTACACAGGCATGGTACACATTGTACATGAAGGGGTATGTGATATGCCTTTTAGGTGTGTTAAAATGGACAGAGTATTTCAGAAACGGCGCCAAAACACTCGTTTTACTTTCAAAACACTTTTTCTAAAAAAAAAATATCGTTGTACATGTAGACTAGTCCTAAGAGACCAGAGGATAATATGACATTTTTCCTTGGCTGTAGTTACTTGTGTTTTGTTTGTTGCTCTAAATAGAAAGATGGAGATGGAGAAAAGTGGGGAGCAGTGATGTGATGAGTGCGGTCAAATACTTACTTCCTGCGTTCTCTGTGGGATTTTCTGTGCCATAATGGAAACTATTCTCCTTTTCTGATGATTGCTTAAAGTTCTCCAACTAGATCAAAACAGATTTTCAGTGCAGTATTACCAATCGGCTGCATATAAAATCATTCAAAGGAGGTTAACTATTAGTCGACATGCTTACCTCAGTGCAGATGGACTCTGAAAGTCGGCTTGAGAGCGAGCCTTTGTCAAATTTACAGGTACTGCAGGCAAACCAGAGTGGGATAATTATCCTCCTCTACCAAATTAGCTTGAATAATCATATAACAGGAAGTGTAACAAATTAGGTCAACCTTGAACTCTGTGATAAGGCTGGCTCACAGTCAATTGCACTGTCTGGATTCTATTAAAGGAAAAAGTAAATGTTTTAGACACACGACAGCATGAACAAGTGACTGCAAAAAACAGGCAAAAAACAGGTCTCACCTGTGTGGCATTGTTGTTAGTTTTCCCGTTATGTGTACTTGCTGCCTCGGTCTCTCGGTTTCTGGCGTCTTTCTGGCGCTTCATCTTTACATAATCATACGTGCTTATGCCTTTATAAACTGCAAATTCAAGAGGACACACATCACAGGAAAATAGTGAAGATTGACGATTGAATGAGGAGAAAAAATCTCTGTCAAATGTTTGTCTTGAGGTGTGTGACTCACAGAGGTAGAAGTGGAAGCCCAGCAGATGTCCGAGCAGCAGCAGAGAGATGACGCTCAGCATGACCGTTATGAAGGCTAATATAAGTAGACCAGCTGAACTGGTCTTTATGGGTGCTGAAGGTAGAAAGACCAGCCACGTGCTATTCTTCAGCATACCTACAGAAAGCAGGAACAAAAGCCTTTAATGATGCAACTGACTAAAATATTACCAAGTCCATTTCTATTCAGTCAAAGAATGCTTTACAGTACATCATGGTGACTCACTGTCAAACTGTGGGGCCGTCCGTAGGTTGTTTGGATCCAGATAATGCTGAATAAATATGAACAAGATGACAACAACGAGCAGGAGTGCCCCCAGTGTAGCAGAGCACAGTGCCACAAAGAAGCACCTGAAGGCAACACACAAAACCTGATGTTAAATCATAAAGCATTCTACATGTCATGTCATGAAATGAGACACAGGAAGTACACAAATTCACCCAAAATGCCATCTTACCAGTAGTTTCTACCACCCACACAGGTGTTCAGCCATTTGCAATGGTGATCAAAGTCTTCCACACACTTGTTGCAAACACCGCAGTGTTTAACTTTCGGGCCACTGCATGAAGATTGAGTACGTTAATGTCTTTTAAAATAACTTTTCATGATGATGATCAAATGTAGAGCTGCAGTGATAAATTCATTACTTGTCAACTATCAAAAAAAAATTTGATAACAAATTAAACGGCTTTGACTAGTTTTTTAGATTCTCTGATTCCAGCTTCTTAAAAGGTGTAATATGCAAGAATTTATTTGAAAACAATCAAAAATGTACTACATTATCACCAAAATGTGAAGAAATAACAGTTTGACATTATGACATTATTTTCATCTATGTATTGTGCATCTACCGTAATTAATTAGCATGCTAACCAGGTAGCCCCGGTCTTTTCTAGGCCAAAGCTTCTATGATAGAAGTATAAACATCAACACCTCCCCAGTGCTCTGAGGTCTCAATCTGGACCGCTAGTTGCACAGCCAACTGAACTAACTGGGTAGCTGCCACGACAGTTAGCAGCACTATTTGTTTGGAGTATGAATGCAACAGGTGGCCTAATCTTACATAATGCACCTCTAAATGTAAATAATTTCTGTTTTTTTTTGGTTTTTTTTGCTCCTCTATTACAGTAAACTGCATAACAAGACATTTTGGGAAACATTTTTTTTAACATTTTACAGACTAAACAACTAACTGATTAATCAAGAAAGATATTCAACAGATTAATCCACAATGAAAATAATCATTACTGGCAGCCCTGACCAAATTATATCTCTTCATATCTCTATTAAAAGCAAAATCACATGCCACACTACTGCTATGGATACATACACCCTGACATCACACAGATAACAGCGCAGGTCCTGGATAACATGCGGCTGCTTTGTCCGGTCAAAAACCGGCAATGGACTGGAATAGCTCTGTTTGGCCCTCACAGTGGCATCCGCGGGGTCGATAGTCACAGCAGCAATATGGGCAATGAAGTGCACAATAAATACTACGGCCATCAGCTGTACACAACAAGAGTCAAGGAAAATCGGAATAATGTTGGAAAAATACTACAAGATATGGTAAGCGTGCAATAACGTGCAGAATAGTAAGTGGCACAAGTGTACATGAACAAGAAACTGCAAACTGTTGCACACAAGTGGATCTTTTGTGTGAGAAATAAAGTCAGTTCTGAAGTAATCAACTGTTTCAGTTAAATAAACCAGTGTTGACATCATGCTGCATTCAACATGTGACAAAAACCCCACTGACTATGTCTTTTGGGCGTAACATAGACCACAGATACAGAGACCGAGTCACGTCTGGTGTGACTGGAGCCCATACAGACAGCACACACAACTAAATCCTTGTCTTCTCCAGCAGCATGAACAAACCATAGCAGAGACTAATGTTTGCTCCATATTCAAATCTGAAAGCTTCACACTTGATACTCTTGCTACAATGAAAGCAAGGGTTTCAGCTGCGTGCTAAGGATACAGCGTAAACCACATGGTTCCACGGCAGAGGCAGGAGAGGGATGTAGATGCCAAAGCTGACTATGGCGAGGTAGCTGTAAAAAAGCCAGGCAACCACTTGGAAAGCCTGAGGGGGCCAAGACCATCCGTTTATCCTAGGAGGCTTGGAGGGGACAAGCTCGTTTCTACTGCTGCCGCTCAGGGGGGATGTGCGTCGCAGCCTTTGACTGAAGCAGTTCATCTAGACAGTACAAGAGGAGGAGATAAGCCCATGTCAGTCGAGTCATATTCATATATATATATATATATATATATATATATATATATATATATATATATATATATATATATATATATATATATATATAAAGTCACAGAATATACATGTTACAATCACAAAATGTCATATATATATATACATACGTTGATTATAAAATAATGATAACAATAAGCTTCTGCAAGATGTCTTCAAAACATCCAACACATGACCAAAAGTGTGGCTCCAGCAGTTTGTGGCTGCATTTGAGGGAAATGAGTTAGGAAAATGAGCTGAGCATTATGATAGTGGCTGCACGCCCATTATGGATCTACACTTAACCTAGTTATGGCTAGGGATGAGTTACCTGATAGACTGGCAACTAATACAGCAGCACTTAGGTAACAAGGTGCATTTATTATCATTTTAAAAACACAAGGGGTTCTGTGCTACACTCACAGAAAAAAAGGGACAGAAATAAAAAGCAGTCTATTCAATAAAATTGACTACTTACGATGAACTGGGGAGTTAAGTTACTTCTTCATGGGTATACATGGGGTGCACACAATATCCGAAACACCTCTCAGGTGTGTGATTCATCAGACAACTACAACTGTTTCCACACAAACTGACCATTACAACCTACAACTGACTATGGTGTGACAGTAGCAATCTTAACACTAACCAACAAGGAGGGGTTTTGTCACGTAGCCTACAGAAACATCTGATTCAGGGTAAAGAGTTACTCAACGTGAAACATCCCTTCCTTTGTTTTCTTTTGTCAAAAAGGCTTTATAATCACATGTTTTGCTCCTGGCCGTTCGTCCGACACTTGGATTGTGCAAGAAGTCCTACAAATAAGCTAAAACATGGCAACAATCAATGAATACGTCATTAATAATGTTTTCTGTTCATCACTAAGTTACATCAGACTTATGCATAAAATTTAAAGCTAGTTGGTATTATAGTGAGTTAAACCTCTTGTCGTCCTGGTGCGTTGTTGCCTGTTCTACCTCACAACTACAGTTGCTAGCTAACGTTAAGTTAACGGTTATCTGTTTCTGGCTAACCCCACATTTTGCATTTAATTAAAAGCCGCCCACTCGGGGATTTTTAAAAAACACCTTTACGACTTAAAAATGAACAGTAAACTCATACCAACAATAAATAACCCTTTAAGATATTCGGTCTGTATACAGTTTTTATTAAAGAAGAGTTACTTACTTTAGCCGTTGAGAGACAGCTACCATAGAATTTCAGCAATACGCTCCTGTTCAAATACAGACGCAGATTTCCACCGCCCGATATCCCATTATTAGTTTGTCCGTCGGGCAGGTGCTTCAAGAAGTAAAATTCTTATGACGAAACAACACAAACAGCTAGGAACACACGAAATAACTACAAAATAACTCGCAAAAAAAAAGGGATTAAAGTGCTCCAGCGTCCTTGTTGTCAGAAGTTGGAAAATCAACTCACTCAGCAGGTCGTCGCAGCGCTATGGAAACTGTCCCATCGCGCATGCGCAATACAGCTCTCTTCAAGATAACCAGCTATTTTATTGTCACCCTTCACTGACTGGATATGTTCACTATTTACGATGCTTTCTCATAATATTATGCCCTGGAGAATACAAGCTCCTCAAAAATAGCCACCACTCTTTCCCTTGTGAGCAAGAGGGAACTGCAAATAAGAGATACGCACAATACTTCTGCTTTCAGAGGTAAAGCCAGTCTCTCAACTCATACTAATGTAATGTAATGCTGAATGTAAATGTATACTGCATGCATGCATTTCATTTTCACTTCCCTACTTTGTCCTCACATACTGAGAAATGCTACAGTAACCCAAGTTGCTCAATGAAAGCCTTTGTGTAGAACTTCACTGCTGCAGAAATCTGACTCAGCAGTGTCAGAAAATCCTCTCTGCAAATGCACTAAATTTGGATCAGTATTACTGGCAGACACTTCCTACATTTACAGCTGCCCCTACAGAATGCATCAGCTGATAAACGTTTCATGATTTGCTTATTGAACAACACACATTTTAAATACAGGTGCAAGCATTTATTTCTGAAGTGTTGCACTTATACAAAATCATACGGTTACACTACAAACATTCTGTACATTCATGATCAGTTTTTTAAAACAGGTCACAGTCTCATGGTCTCTCCACAGTGTTCAGACAGTCCAAAGCTGACAACCCCTTTGCTGTTAACACCGGGATGACAAAAAGGCAGTGTGTGTCGTCAGCTGTTTGCTGAGCCCTCTGGCTCAGGAGACTGCATGAACTCGTAGGGATCGTGAACCATTTCAGACTGGTCCCCCACGCCCAGGTGTGATGGGCTCCCTGTGGATAAAAGAAAATATAGTTCTTAAGTTGTTGCACTGTTGTTACTATTCCATTGAAATCAATGAAAGTTTTTCAGAAAAGCGGAGGTCTAACATTTAGTTGATGTTTAATAATGTAACTAAAATTCATTAGCATCAACTTTTTAGGCTCTCTCCTGTTGCAGATACCTAAGTGGTGCTGGTCCCTCTCTGAGGCATTAGAGAGGGAGGACAGGTTGGATGAGGGTCTGGAGCCAACTCTGTCAACCTGAGCCTCCTGGAACTCCTGCAGGAGTTTATCGGCCTCATCGAAGTGCTGCTGGCCCTCCTCATTCCCTGGCTCTTTTTTCACTGTTTTACCTGATGAAGAGAGACAGATGGTAAGATCAGCGTAGGATGTGAGATGAATGCACATGATTTCTAGTGGGGTCCTGGCTCACAAGTACATATAAAAGACGGAAAAGATGCGTACGAATTAACTAGCTTTAGGATAAAATTGAAGCACCACATTCAACATTTCTGTCTGTAATAACTCTGTCGGAGAGCTTTAATAGGATCAATGTGTTCACCTGGGCTTCATCCCAGAAAAACTGCGAATCCTCACATCTAACTTTTGTTGCCACAACGGCGACTTCGAGCCTCATCACATTAACGTAATGCAAGCTTAGCGTTTACACAGGCTCCACCTTACACATCTAACTGCCTTAACAGGGTTATGACTGGATTACTGGTGTACGTGTAAATGCAGCCACTTAAAGTGTGTCTATGGGAATAATCACCTAATGTGTTCAACATGGATATATCTAGAGACATATCAGGATAGTTCTTCATTGACATGAAGTCCAGGACGGAGCCACTCTCTCCCAGGCCGCTGCCATCTGCCATCTGAACAAAAACACAGCTTCAGTCAGACAGTTGAGCAGCTATTTAAATGTACCGTCACTTTTGACAGCAACTACAGCATACCTGCATGTCACAGATGTTGGATTTGGTTTCATCAGGTTTCGGCATCATGTTTCTTTTCTGAAATGTAATGCAAGTATCATAAACAAAACAGGCCTAAACCAAAGACAGTAATAGTGTGGTAGAACTGTTCAAACAAGCCTCGAGACTCAGATTCAGACTCAGATGATATATTAATGGGAGTAATACTACAAGTCAGATACCTGTCTGATTTGAGTGACAGATTTAATGTGATCGCCAACAGTCATCTTGTCCAGAAGCCCATCGACCCAGTGCTTTGTGATACCTCCACAGCCCTTGACAAACTCTTGTATGCTGAGGGTGAAAGCGGCCACAATTTTAGCTGAAAACCAGGACACCTGTATTCACAAGATCATCTTCAAATCAAAATGGAACCTATGACTGCAAAGTCCCCTTACCTGAGAGCACATTGTACCCCCGTGTCATCTCCATAGGCTGAATAGAGTGTGTCCACCTCATCAGGCAGCAGGTCTGGGAAGACTGAGTTCTTCTGAAGGGTTTGGATGTTGTAGGCACTACTTAGAAATGTTACTACACAGAGAAAAAGAAAAAAAAAAGCATAATCTCTTGTAAGAAACAGACTTATTGGTACATTTAAGTCAATGTTATTAATTGGATGGGACTAATTAAAGCTACTAATATGAATTAAATCAACAAAATTGCACTCCGTGGAAACCTTTGTGTCTCCTGTCATCTTTGAAGCCCAAGGTTGTTAATCCAGGCAGAAGCTTATTCGACAGAGAACTCAGGTCCACTTTATGAGTCTCCTCTTCTGCAAAAAACAAAGACCAATTTGCTTTATTAAATGTATTTCAGATTTTGTGTGAAGATAGGATTCCAAAAGATGTTTAAAAGACAAAAAAATGATAACAAACCTTCTGCATCAGGATCCAGCTGATTTACAACAGTATATAAAAGCGAGCTGTCTGCCTCCTTGCGCAAGTAGCCCATCTGAAAACACAGATAGAGGGAAATTGTCAATAACTGCTAACTACACTGATGTAAAGAAGTTAAGTCCATACATTCAATTACAGCAAAACAGTCAAATCAGAACTGACCTTAATAAAGCAAAGAAGCCTTACCACTGCTTTGTCATTTTATTTAGTTTTTGTTGCAGGCAGTAGAATTATTATATATGAGTGGGACTTTATACACATTAAGTAATGTCAGACACCTTTGAGTTGGGCATGTATCTGTTGATCCGATCCCGAGCTTCATCTGCAGAATGTTCTACCAGTGCCAGAACATGCTCCTCTGCTGTACTGTCAGTCAAGCTGCAAGCGTTTCCCTCTGGTTCATACAGGTAACTTAAATGACAGAAGTGACAGCGTTAACAGTCATTATACCAGCATCAAACACTCAGGACTTCCCTACTTTCCTTTCTGACTACATTTCACTCCCAGTGAAACTTAATGTAGGTATTACAAATCAGTAATACCTGATGACTTCCTTCATGTCTTTTACTGGTTGTTTCTTGGACTTCTTAGCCGATTCTACTGGCATGGGGATTATCTCTGCAGGAGGTATATCAGTTGTAAGGTCTTCATCTCCCAAAATGGCTGCCTGTTGGCTGTAGTCCATATCCTGCATGAAAGACATGCTGCGCTTCAAAGCCAACAGCCGCTCCTGAACACAAAGCAGAGAAAAAAAGGGGGCAACACTTAACGCTGTCTGCTTAATTCAAAATTCATGGACACAAAGAAAATGGAATAGAAAGGACAGTAGAAATTTGTTGATGATAACAGTCATCCACCTTTGGTCAAATGACACCAATGTTATTGACTTTGTTTTCAGTCACTACATCCATCACAAACTATTTGTGTCTACAGCTCAGCTGCTAGGAATTAGATAATGTCATAGTGCTTTGAATATATTCCATTACTCACTGTATACAGAGCAGAACCATGATCTGACTCAAGAGTACAAATTATGGAAATATATTTTAAGATAGTTTTCTCTTATCAATTGACACACAGCAAATCCCTTCGTTGTTGATATGTAACACTAACAATTGGACTTCCAAAGTTAAAGTATTTAAGTTGAAGTCAAAACACCTATTTGCAGTGAAACATTACCTTTAAAATGTATGATCAAAAGGTGACCAAGCTGGAAGGTAAGCACAAGTGGAAGTGTCTCGGTAAATGACGGATGGTGTAAGTGTACGAAATGTGTGTAATTTTTACCATTTGATCTCATTACCTTGCTCATCATCTTGAATCCAGTATGGAGCAGTTTCTTGGCAGCCTTGTAATAGACTGTCTCAGGTCGGTTGTACACCATGGCATTGTCACACATCAGTTTAAAGTCCCCCTGAAAGACAGAATGTGTTGACAAAGGTATTAGCAAACCTTGGTTACAGACTATCTTATTGTCAAAAGAAATAAATATTCACTTTTTTGTTGAGAAATACCCTCACCTTAAATTCTGTAACTGTGTTGTAATCATTGTTTCTAATCTTGTCTTTCATGGTGCTGAAGTCCATCGGATGCTTGATGATCATTGAGTAGCCAGGAGCAATTGCATCTGTTACTGGGAACGAGAAAAATCCATGGGGGTCTTTCCTAAAAAGAAAATAGATGAACAGCCAGTGTTAATCAGGGAAGAATCAACCTTTGGATTTTTTTAGTGTGCTTGTTCGATCATGCCGGGGCATGTTATCTGTCAGGTCAATTTGATCAATATGAATGTGTTGACAGCGATTTATGGCTCATACCTAAACAGAGTCACGCATGATATGACTTGAATGGATAGTGTATGATAAAGGCTAATGTCTGTCCTCTAGTCACAATAATACATGCTCAAATAGACTAAAGAGCATAAGCCAACTGCAAGTAGAAGCAGCAAAGTTTATTGCACTAAACAATATTCCCCATGTGGGTGTTGCATGGAGCAAATGACAAATGCAAATGTTGCTATTCTTAGAGTCATGAAAATCACAAGGTCTTTGTCCCCGTAGGATAATGTGAACAGCCTGTTTGATGCTGATTTGTCAATCAGTCAGTGGAAGGTGATGCAAAACAGAGAGCCCAGAATGCCCCAAATGGAAAGGTTTTATCTTGTGGGCAGAGTAACTGTGTTCAGTAAATGTCATGGTAATATGCTGACTAATTCATAATATTTGTGGTGTACTTTGTGTTTGACAGTATTTGTATTGGGGAAAAAGGATGTCCCAGAAAAAAATAGGGCTCATCGTCAGAGGCAAATATCAGCCTTACTGTAAACCCTTACCAAAACCTTAGTCTTTAAGCTTGTGGATCTTATAAGTATTTACTCTTCAGGAGCAGCAGAGTGGCATTAAAAGAGCAGAAGGCCAACAATACAGTTGGATGCAGCAATTAGACAGAATTGGTGTTCCTCACCTCTGTAACTGTCTCAAAAAGTGTTCCAGCAGTTGTTGTCGAGGAGTGGACTCACTCTCTGCAGAAAAATTACAGATAACTAAATAACACTTCAACAAATGACAGTCACTCAGAGAAAAGAAGACAATGTTCTAAGAGACAGACATTCTTACCTTGTTGCGTCCTGCATGCTCGGACTGGTCTGTCTCCTTGTTGGTCCATTTCCATCTTTATAGTGGGATTAAACTCGTCCACATCTGGCTCTAGTTCAAAATCTGTGTCTTGCTCTTTCTTCTTTTTCTTCTCTTCCGGCTGATGAGACACCATCAACATTTGAATAACTATTCAGCAAAATCATTAGGAATCTATTCTCAGGATGAAATTAAGTTTACTCACCTCTAATCCAATGTTTATGCTTTTTGACAATGTGAAAGGTTCAACAGGCACACCAGCACTGGTGGAAGCTATAGCAGCTGCTGCCTCCGATTCCTTCTGCTCTCGCTCTCTCTTCTTCCTCTTTTCCTCCTATAGGAAAGGATGAAAGGACGAAAAACGTTTTTTTATCCAACAGTGGCAAAAGGACAAGTCCTTTAAATTAGATTACTGTTTTTGTTAACCAACCTTCCGTCTTCTTCTTTCCTCATCATCCACATATTTGTCTTTGTCCTTTTCAGACTTCTTCTTTTTCTTCTTCTTCTTCTCTTTGTGGCGTTCCCGCTCATGGTCTGATCTGTCATCGTAGTAGCTAGAGTCGTGGCCCGAACCAGAGAGCTCTGTCACCTCAGTTCCACCGACTTTGAGCACAAGCTTCAGGGGCTTCTCAAGAGCCTTGTCCTCGTAGTCTACAATAAAAACAAACAAAATTCAGGCAATATTTATGGCACACGGTGAAAAGTTGTTGGAGGAGTACGTGCACATGTGGAATTTTGTTGAAATAAGTGTATCGTGGTCCAAATTATTATGGACGACGCAGTTTGAAAACATTCAAGAGGTCAGAACAAATTCAAAATAAAAATCTGTTTATATTCAATGTTCAACATACATGTCCATATACAGTCCTTGCCTGTTTTTCATTTAGGGATGCTAGTATTACCTCCGAGAGCTGCTGTTTTGAGTAATACTGCCACTCACCCTCATAGATCTTCCTTTAAAGGATGCACAGGTTCTAAATTGGGTTGAGGTCAGGGGATGATGGTGGCAACACCATTATTTTTTCTCCCTTTATGCCCATGGTAACTAAGCAGTCAATCTTGTTTTGCGTTTGCAGTATTGGATGGTGTGTTGTCCTGACTGACAATAACTGTGTTCCAAAAGGCAATGTTTCTCCTTTTATAACATGACAGGCACTAGACAGTAAAGGAGCTCTACATTTTTAATTTTTTTGCAGATGTAATTGTGACACTCAGGGACACTTAAGGGCGTTCCATCTCTTTTCCCAATATTCCAGGCCAAAGCATCACTCTGCAACTTGCCAGGTGATGTCGCAGTCTTGCTGAAACTGGATAAAGCCCTTCAACAGTCATCCAGAGTAACACAGCATTCGTCGGTGATAAAGGGGTTTTAAGTTAGTCTCAGTACTTCAGAGCTCAGTGCAATATGTTCTCTTTATGGGGCATTGGTTAGGGGTGACCAAAACACAGGCAGCTTAAAGCAAAGCTGCAAGCCTCTGGGGGATTCTAGATCGAGAAATTTTGGGGACTCGAGAGACACCATTCGACTAAAAAAATAGCAGCTTAAGAACTCTTGTTCTGCTTGACAGAGATGTTCTTTAAGTCTTTGTCTGACTGAATTTGTCTGTGCTCTCAATCACACAGAAATCCTTTAACAGTTTTACTGCTCTTCAGTTCTCACAGAACATCAACTGTTTTCACACCTTTTTGCAATACAATGTAATGTTAACACTTTTCATCTTCTGAGATATTTTTTTTTTCTCTCCATATTGCATAAGAACTGAGGCATGCTTAATAATTCCCTTAATAACAACCTCATTAAGTAGGTTACACTTTAGTTAAGATCACCTGGCAATTAACTAACACATCTGAGATTAACTAACACATCTGAGATTAAACAACAGGAAATAATAAAACATCAAAAAACTTAAAAATAAAGAACTTACAATTCTACTTATTCGTTGTGCTAACGTACCACAAGTATGTTTGGACTATGGTGTGTTTTGAGTGATTTTATCTCACACACCAAAGAGCTTGTGTATTATTAAGAATCCATGAAAAAAAGCTGTAGTTACTCGTTGTGTTGCAGTTGTGGTAAGAGTACTTAGTAAAAACACAAATTGCACAGAAACTACAAAACTTAAATGAGATACAACCTAATTTTTTTACTGACTGTAACTACGGAAGTGCATTGCATTCACTGGATAAAAAAAAATTAGACACCTTATCTCGTAGTTACGAGAAAAGAGATCAGGATCTTGTAATTTGACAAAATCCATCAACGGCACCGTTAATACATATTCCATAAGGTTTCAGTTTAGACTGGGCTTTCCGCCTGAACAAGCTTAACGACTTGAGATGCCTGTGCAGCATTGACATATAATAATATTAATACCATCCTCATTTTTAAGAAACATCAGTATTTCCCAGTGTCTCAAACCGAATAGGTAGTAATAGCACATTAACTGCGACAGCGCCATCACTGCCACTGAGAGAGGAATTACAGCCATTTCCTTCTTCTTTATCTTACTTCATAATTACGAGATCCTTATCTCGTAATTATGAGATGAGATCTTTTCTCATAATTACGAGATCCTGATCTCGTAAGATCCTCCTGATCCCGAGATCCTGATCTCGTAATTACGAGATAAGGTGTCTAATTTTTTCTTTTATCCAGTGAATGCAATGCGCCACGGAACTACGGAAGCGCATTGCATCTCGTAATTACCAGATCTCGTAATTACTAGATCAGGATCTTGTAATGTGCAATAACGATATCAGGATCTCGTAATTACGAGAAAAGATCTCGTTTCGTAATTACGAGAAAAGATCTCGTAATTACGAGATCAGGATATTTTTCTAGTGCGCGAATCTACTAACTTTTACGGTAATCGTAATGAAACTGCTCTGAAGAGCTGCTAGTAGTGACTGTGGGACAGACTGCAGTCTCACAATCAGACCCATGAAACATGAGCTACTTTTACAGTACATACAATACTCTTGTTCTCTGTTAAGGATTTTGACACAGGATTACTTAAATAGTACACAGTAGAAGTACTTCATACTAGTTACACAAGTATTCTAGGAAGTACTTAGTTCAGCAGTATATGAATCTCGGACTACTTATGTTTATGTTTTTTATTACACATCAAAGTTGGACGAAATGTCCTTATTCTTTTTCTCTATTAAGGATTTTGACACAGGATTACTAGAATAGTACACAGTAAAAGTACTTCATATTATGCATGCAAGTAGTCTAGGACGTACTTAGTCCAGCAGTATATGATTCTTGAACAACTTATCTCATGTCGTCCTTTACTTTGAAATGCGTAAGGATACCTTCGTGATACCTTCAGTTTAATACCGGGAATAATTACTGTAAAAGTATCGTATGTTTCATGGGTCTGATGATCTCATAATTACGAGATCTTTTCTCGTAATTACGAGATGAGGTGTCTAATTTTGTTGTTTATCCAGTGAATGCAATGCGCTTACGTACATGACAAAGTACCAGTGGCATATGAAAACTAAACCCGAGAAAAGTGAACCGTGTTGGTTCAGATTCACAAAAACCGAGTGCGAATCTACTGTCTTTGAACGAGCCAGCTAAGCTAAGCTACGATGCTAACAGAGGATACCTGGAACAACAGCGACGCAGTAACTAAGAGTAAAATATGCATTCATGTACCATCGACTGTTCTCCACTCCGGTTTATGTTTCTTGTGCTTTTTCCCCATTTCTCCGTGTTTATATCCGAGGTCTTGAGCTTATTCCAATAATGTTGTGGCTGGTTTATGCAGCAAGTCCCCGTAATATGAACCCTCGCGGCCGGCGGAAGTTATTCCCCCAAATAAATGACGTATTTCCGGTTTGACAAATCAGCGCGGTGGATTCGAATGACTGTCGGATCTCTGACAGCACATCGGACTGTCGATAGTTTGTCGGGAACCAAACTTTTGGTTCTTTCAAGTTATCTGACTGATAACGTAGATGTGTAAAGGTACGTTTTCAGTTTTGTCAATGAAGCAACAAGCTGTTCGCTTGTTCTTTGAGGGATGTTGACGTTAGCCAGCTATGTTAGCTAGCAACAACATCGCTAACTGTCCTAGCTAACGTATGTAGATGTAAAAAAGTGTCGTTACCCGTTGTTTACGAGACTGACCATTAGCTAAGTTATCTACTAAGTTATATGTGATGCATGCTGCTGTCTTGTCCACAGCTTTAACGTCATGGAGGGTGACAGAATGGAGGTCGGAAACCAGAAACCAAACATCCATGTGGAGGTCCATGTTAAATCTCACAGGTGAGGAGTTCAAAACATGCCAGTGAATACAGGTAGGCAGAAAAGCCACACACGCTCAAATACAGTTAAATGGCCACAACCTTCAAGGGAGAATGCAATGGTTAGAATGTTTTTTTGAGTTTTTTTGTTATATTTCTGTCAGCTCACCCTTTGACAACTGAGTAAAAGTTCTCTTTCTAAACATTTGCATACATTTTAACAAGAAGAGAAAAATATTCATTGACTGATTTTATGCCTTAACAAACTAAATAAACATACTCTTACACTGAAGAAACTGAAGAAACAAACTGAATTTAAATGACAACGCAATTTAATACTGTTTTACTTTGTTTATATGTGGCGGACTCTGCCACCTCTCTAGCTTCAAACAGTTTTCTGGGCACCTTATTTCCTCTGAGAACAGCTTGTTCATTCAGTTTTTCAAAAATAAACAATTCTGATTTTGTATTCTTACCTTATTTATATCGTAAATATTAAAATTCTGTGTTTTAATTTATCCAAAACTACACCGGACCCATTAAAAATCATGATTATGTGACATCTGTTGGGTCTGTTCCAAACAAAGATGTTTTCTTACATCTGGAGAACGACATTTATGTATACATTTATATCTCTGCAGCAATACTGCTGTTCACTATAATACTGTTTTGTCACACATGTCAACTTTTATTTGAAAGCAGCTAAAGCAATTTAGATGTTGGCCATAACTCGATTTTCGCTAAAAGATTGGTTAATTGTGCAGCCCTAATTGGGAGAGGTCTGAAATGGCACTTATTTTCATAAGAGAGTTGTGTGACTCATAAAAACAGAAATATATATTTGTATTGATTTGATACTGTGTCAGCCATTACAGGCTCAAATAATCAGTTCATATACTAATGATGACATGATTATATACTTTTTGAATTTGTTTTCCCATTCTTGTTCATGTTTCAGCACCGCTAAACAGTCTGATGTGAAGATGCATGTTCTGGCTCTCCTGAATCGCCACAGCCTGGTTTTTGGAAACTACAGATGGACAGAGTTTGATGAAGACTTCCTGCAGAAGCATGTGGAATCTGTGGTTCTGGTTGATCTTGATGAAATGGTAACACGTTGTTGTTGTTTTATTTTTTGTCTTGTTCTCATAAGTGAAACAAAATATTGACGTTTTACTTTTATTTATTTTTTTCATAAACTTTTTTCATCACTCAGCCCGTTGATTTGAAGAGCTGCTCTCTGTCGGTTCACATCTTCACATTGAATGAGGACGGGCCCAGCACACTCAGTTTGGAGGAGGATGAGGAGCTTTCAGCAGCCAACCACTGGTTGCTGCCAGCAGGTGGGCACGTTGAGTAGAACATAATGTTGAAAAAAAATCCTTCTTTCTTAGTTCAATTAAGTTTAGTTACATGTTTTTAATACATTTTTTTCCAGTTAAAGTTAGAAACCCACGTAAGATTTAAAACTGGAAGCAAACATTCTACAGTGTGTATCTTTAAAGCATAAAGTATACTTTTCAGTCTTGTGTCATGTGATACTAAACCCAAAATGTCTTTGATTGTAAAACACACCACTGTAGACAAGAAGGAGTTCTCTGCACATCTTCCAGCAATGTGCAGTTCAATCAGGTGCTTCTCATAACACATGAACCCTGATTGACACTCTTGACTTCAAAGGTGGCTGCAAAAAGTCTGTAGCTCTTATTGGAGAAGAGACTCTGTGCTCAACGTGGATTCATGTGTTCAGGTTTTCCATCTGTATGTTCAGTATGTCACAAACTGTCAATACACAGTCCCGTCTTAGTCCTCATGCATGAACTTATTGAGATAACAAAGGGGCGCCTGAAGTAAAAATATGAGTGTTTGGAAAATATGAGTATGCATTTTAGCGCAGTAAATATTGGATATTCAAGTGTGATATCGATATTTGAGAGTTTTAGACGCATAACATGAACAAGCAATACTGATCCCGTTAATGGTGTTCTCAAATGACCTCAAACATAGATTGCCATTTCTGTAAAGCAAAATCTCAGTACTTATTGTCTAACATATAGACAGACTCTGCTGTACAAGGCAAAATTGGCTAATATTGGCTCTAATATGAATGGGCTCAGTTGCAAATGGACTGGGAGTGGTTTGACAAGTTTCTGTAAATATTTTTTATATGTTTTTGCTGCTGAGAAACCTTTAAATGAAATGGAACCTGTTCTGGCGTCTGTAGGTCTAAGGCTAATTTTCATTGTCAATTCATGTGTCGATTATTTGGGGTGTGGTGGCTCAGGTGGTAGAGTGGAATGGCCAATGTTCGGAGGGTCGGCGGTTCAATCCCCGCCCTTGCCACTTGTGTCATGGTCTTTGTGTCCTTGGGCAAGACACTTCACCCACCTTGCCTCGTGTGAATGTGTCTGACTGCTGTATGTTTGAGGTGGTGGTCGGAGGGGCCGTAGGCGCTGAATGGCAGCAACGCTTCCGTCAGTCTGCGCCAGGGCAGCTGTGGCTACTGTCGTAGTTTACCACCACTGGTATGACTGTGTGTGAATGAATGGAACCTGGAACCCTGTCAGAGCCCATTGGGTGTCTTGAAAAGCGCCATGCAAATCCAATCCATCATTATTATTATTATAATACATGTAATCATTATTATTATATACTAGATTGATCAAATGGTAGTTTGGTTGATAAAATGTCAGAAAACCAAGATAAACTTCGCTCAGTCCTAAGATGACGTCCTCAAATGTCTTTCTTCTCAACCCGAAGATGTCCTGTTCACTGTCATAGAGGAGTAAAGAGACCAGAAAATATTCACTTTTCAGAAGTTGGAATCTGAATTTTGACTTTCCTTCTTTCTTCAATATTACTCTAAGTGAATATTTGATTATCAAAATATGAATATATTATTAATATTAATAACATGTAATCGTTCACAACTAATTGTTTAATTATTGCAGCTCTAAACATCTGTGAATTTGACTTCACCAAAGCCCCCTTCCTTTGTATTAGAGAAATCCATTTGTTTTATAACCACCCTTTTAGTCTTTCAAGGGATAAATATTGTATAACCAAAAGATAAATCAAGGCTGGGTCAAGGCACAATTAACATGACAAATGAGTTTCATTACTTTGATTAGCATGGTCGACATCCATCCATCTCATCTACCACTCTAAAGGCCGTCTTTTCCCTTTGGCTCATTAACCTTTTATTATTGCTTAATGTTCCCTGACAATGACTGGACCTCTGTTTGTTTTAACAGCTGAATTCCATGGTATCTGGGAGAGTCTGGTATATGACAGTGGAGTCAAAACTCAGGTAAAAAATAAAAAAATAAAAAAAATAATAAATAAATAAATAAATAAATAAATATATATATATATATATATATATATATATATATATATATATATATATATATATATATATATATATATATATATATATATATATATATATATATATATAACAGCAGTTAAGAGATGAGAGAAAATAATTACATAACCTCTTCACGCTGCTGAACTGCACATTGTTTTCATTTCCTTCCTTCAGCTCCTGGATTACGTCACAACAACAATTTACTTCTCTGACAAAAATGTTGACAGCAACCTGATTTCATGGAACCGTGTTGTTCTGCTTCATGGTAAATATCAGAGCCTTTATCACAGTAATATTTCAAGGATGAGCCTGTAGGAGAGATGTGAGTAAAATAACTCATTAATCACTATGTGTATGCCTGCATTCAGGACCTCCAGGCACAGGGAAAACGTCACTTTGCAAAGCTCTTGCCCAGAAGCTGTCAATCAGACTGTCGAGTCGGTAAGACAATCCTCATTTTAGTCAAACCACTTCAGCAGTTACACCTGCTCCTTTCATTCCAGAATGCACTCCTCTCCCTGCAGGTATTCCTATGGGCAATTTGTCGAGATAAACAGCCACAGCTTGTTCTCAAAGTGGTTCTCAGAGGTACACCTGGCTTCTTATGTGAATTGTTCAGTTTGAGGACATTCTAGATTGAACTGATAACGTTTTGGTCGCTAATTCAACTGTGTCTCTTTGTTACAGAGCGGTAAGCTGGTCACAAAGATGTTTCAGAAGATCCAACAACTGATTGATGACAAAGATGCTCTTGTGTTTGTTCTGATTGATGAGGTAAAAATCTCGGAAATTAACTATTATTGATTATAATTTGAGTTGATCCAGTCGTTGATATGCTTCCAGATTCACTATATTAAACAAGGACTTTCTTGTGCACTTGTACCTCAATTAACTCATAGTCAGGAGTGTCTTTGCTGTCCTTTTGTGAACCTGTTTTATGGCGGGTAGGTGGAAAGTCTGACAGCAGCTAGAAATGCCTCCCAGGCGGGAACGGAGCCCTCCGACGCCATCCGAGTGGTCAACTCCGTTCTCACTCAACTGGACCAGATCAAACGGTCAGGAAGCAAAGCAGTCTCAATACTATTTTAAAAGTTCTCATTTATAGGATAGAGTGCCAGAAGCCTTAATTTGGCATTTACACAACAACTTTTAAAGACCCAACTTTTAACCCTAACCCTAACCCTAGCCCTTCACTACAAAATCCATTCATCAGACTTTAATTTTGTCATATTTACGGAGGTTTGTTTTGTGTTTACTTTTATTTCAGACATTCCAACGTCGTGATCCTGACGACCTCCAATGTGACAGAAAAGATTGACCTGGCGTTTGTGGACAGAGCTGACATCAAGCAATACATCGGACCTCCGTCAGTGGACGGCATCTACAGCATCTACCTCTCCTGCCTGGAGGAGCTGATGAAGGTGACTGAATAATCTAGCAACTTTTTGGATTTATAATGTAAACATATCTGTCTTAACAAGTCTTTTACTTGCATGTTGAAACTTTGGGGCTCATTCTGTGGGTGTGATGATTGTGCTAGTTTACAGGGGTATGTCTTTGTTTGGGGACCTTTTTGTAATTTAAGTTTTCAAATGTATAAAAGGTATACGAAGTGTAATTAAACTAACATACCACATAAGTACAACATTAGTGAAGTAGCACATTTTCCTACAGACAGGAGGAATCTTGTTATTCCTTTTGTTTCTGTCGTAACGTAAATTAAAAAATAGACCAGACTTCATTAAACTTAGATTTGTAATTATTAGCCTTTGCAATTAACAATTTGGAAGAGGCAATGTCTGTAATCAACTCTTTTATCTAGCCTTTAATATAAAACAGGCTTCTTCCAATAGCGGAGAGCAATCATTGAAATACCACTAAAGCCTGTTGTTGTTGTTGTTGTTGTCGTCGTTTAGATATACCTGGTGGAAGGAGAGATCAGTCTCCCAATAGCTGGGGGTTCTGGAAATGGTTTATGTGACCACTCTCCATTACTTTTGACTACTACTTATAAATAAGGAGAAACAAACAAAAACAATCCCAAAATACATGAAGACGAGTGCCTGTTTCCTTTGACACTGACACTTGACCATTATTAATTAGGTTAATTATCTTGACGCAAGACAGAATTATGGTGGCCATGAGGTGCAAGGCTCTGCGGGTATGAGGTTGGCAGCTTGATCCCCAGCTTATCCTGTCCACGTATTGAAGTGCCCTTGAGCAAGAAGCTATAATTCCTCTAAATGCATTTAGAAAAATTTCTCTAAATGCTGATTAATGTATTGAAGCCAATCAAAATATAACTGTCTTGGAAGATTTGTTTATTTTATCTACCTAAAATACCATTCTTGGACAATAATGACCTTACTGACCATAAAATAATGAATGCGTAGTACTACAATGGGATTTATAAATTATATGTATCATATCAGGGTAGTAATGATTAACTTTGTTATCAATATGCTTCAAAAAATAAAGGCAATAACTTGCAGCAACAGTACAACCTTCAGTAGGTAAATTACAGTGTCCTTATATCTGTGCTTTATGATATGTGATGTGCAGTGCCAGATCATCTACCCCCGGCAGCAGCTGTTCACCATATTTGAGCTCAAGACGATGGGCTTTGCAGAGAGTGAGGTGTCCGAACACAGCTTGGACCTTAGGAGCATTGCTCTGTGAGTAGACGCTCCCATAGTGCAATAGCAATCAAATCACAGTGTCTCGCTGCTCTGAGAATTGAAACGGCTAGCAGCAAACTTTTTGTATTTTCTGTTCATTCCCAGAAAAAGCAAAGGTTTGAGTGGAAGAGCGCTCAGGAAGTTACCGTTTCTAGCCCATGCACTGTTTGTTAAGGTAAGTATTTCGATTCTATGGAGAGTGTAGGAAAAGAATGAGTCATCCTGTTTCTTAATACGTTTGTTTGCCTGCAGACACCGACAGTGACCCTTGAGAGGTTTCTGGAGGCTATGGTGCTAGCAGTGGATAAACAGATGGAGGAAAAAGCTAACCTGGTCAACGGTGTTTGAACTCTTTACAATGCCCAAAGGGTGACACATGATTGTTTATCAGCTGTCACATGCAAATAACTGGTTTGTTGCTAGGAAAACAACAACTGCAACTGTTTTTTACAAAGCTTGTTCAGTTAATTTGGCAGCACTGTGTTGAATATATTGTCAGGAATTAACAAATAACTTCTTTAACGCAACTCTTTATTCAGGTAATTTTCTTGGTGCTTCTACCTTAAAGACCAAAACGATTTGGTTTAAGATGGAGTACCTGGTGCTTGAATTCTCTACATGTGTTTAACCCGATTGTTTACTCTGTTCCTGATGTCAAAGTGTTATTTTTATGTCACTTAACAGTACCAGCTTCTTCTTGTATGCGTGTTTAAAGGGAGAGTTCAGGTTTGTTTTAGCGTTTGTTTTTGGTTGTACTTATTTTTTGTGTTCATCACGGCATGGATATTAGCTCAGCCTGTGGATTATGTTGGAAATATCCCTTTTACAGTGAACATGCAACGTTATGTCTTGTTGTGGTTTTTGTTGTTTTGTGGACTGGTTTCATTTTCTGTTGATTTCTGTTGTATGACCAGCTGTTTTCACCAGCACCTCCATCCACAGGATCTGTACAATAAGCTAATGTTCATGTACAATACTTAACTTAAGTTGAAAAAATGTGAACTGTCCTTTTTTAAACATGCTTTTTTTTGTACTCTGTTCATGTCTCCTATGTTTTAAAAATGGATGTTGATCCTTCCCCATCAGTTGAACGTGTTCAGTTATATTTGTCAGTTCTTTATTTATCCTAACAGCAGATCCTCTATCAGACTTATGTTCATGACAACTTTATTTTGTGTACATAGAACGTTGTAATAAACACTATTGTAGTGTGTTTGTTTAAAGACGCATTCCTGAGATTTTTAACAAAGCCTCCGATCCACCACTTGGTGGCGTACAGATGCTGTCACACACTTTTACACATGGTAAGACTGAATTCTATATAGTGTATTTTATGAGATACATGATAATCGTGATGAGGGCAGGAAGCGAAAAATCTCCCACAGCAATAAAAACCACACTGGAGTTAACCTTGAGCACATTTCAGCCAAGTTATCTAAATCACTCCGCTGAGTAAAACCAGAAACCCCCACAGATGTTAAATGAATGTACTGAATGTACAGATTTTCCAATCTGGAAGTCAAAAGGACTCAGATTATACTTGGAGCGCAATTGTGCAGCTAAGACAGTAGTCCTGTATGAAACAAGCCTCTGCACGAGGACCTAAAGTGAAGTATGATTATAGCATCTGACAGTGTGTGTTTGCACGGGGGCTGCCACTAATTTAGCGTGAAATCAAAATTGTCGAAAGATGATTCAGTTTTATCAGTCATACGCACAGTTTATATGGACAGATCAGTGGCTCCATTGTTTGTATGAACATGTTTTGCATTCTGTGAATGCTCTGCAGCTTTGCATGTCAGCTGCCGGGTTCAGACAATGTGCCCTTTGTTTGTTGTTGGGCAACAGCTTTTTCACTCCACTTCAAAGGTGGATTCTGTAGGCTGTTCCTGAATGTAAAAGGAAAGCAAACATTGAGTTCATCTCTATTCACACGCTTCGTTCCTGCTCAATCATAATCGCTGTCACCCTTAAAATGACCTTTTGTGGGTGTTTAGTTGAGCGCAGTTCACAAGAAATGTTTCTGGATTTGATTTTTGTTGCCGTCTAAAGTCTGTCATTAAGATCAAGCAAAAGAAAACACTCTCTTTATAATCTAATCAAGACCTTCAAGGGCAGATTTTTCATAAGGATTGGGTTTTACAAGAAACCCTGACTGGATTTTCCCCTCGCACATAAAGCCCTCATTTCATTAAAGAAACATGACTGTTGTTTGTTTGAATTATCCCTTTAATGCCACAGTATCTTTTTACACCTAATTGTTTGGCGCCTGCTATTTTCATACATCATTGAAGTTTTTATGCGAGATGAATTGCACGAGGAAGCTGTACTTTTCTCTAATCTGATCAATGATCACAAAGTGGAGAGAAAAAAGAAAAGATAGAGAAAGGGAGAGCTGTAAGAACGGGCATAGTAAATAAAACCGTAATTGCTCTGTCTGGAGGCCTTTTTTCTTTTGACTGTAGTTGGTCCAAAACCAGGCGGCTGTTAAAAGGCAATCAAGGCTGAGAAAGAAGAAAAGTCAAAAGCCTTATTGTTACAGGGTTTTATCACAGTTTCAGGCAGCTTGAAAATGTCAGAAAAGTCCAAACAAAACAAACAGTCTGATGTTTATCCTCTCAACCGTTGTTCAGGTACATGGCAGAAAGCAGTGGAATATCGTTGCGCGTGCCAATGGTGATTCACATAGAGAGGGGAATTAACTTACACACGTACTTATAGGCATGTTAAGGAGAAACTGAACCGAGCGGCGCACAAAACCATGGAAACTATCGCTCATTTCTCAGAGTACAAAATTGCAGATTGAACTTAAAGTCCCCCTCCAGTCAAAGGCGAGTGTTTTCCCTTGTTCCTGCAGTGGGATGTTTTGAGCTTCACTGGGCAGAGTGACGAAAGTTTGACACAAGAAGGCTGTTTTCACATTAATTGCTGAAAGTGTAAAGTTTTTTCTGTTTTTAAGAGGCGGGCCTAGGAGCATGATTTGTGACATCAGTAATAGTGATGGAAGACCAATCCTGGTCCAATAGTCAGCAAACACAAGGGCCATGTGGAAACTTGAAGCCTCCGGCACTCGTACACTGATAATTAATTTTACAGTGAAGTGGGACACATCTTGTGTCCAGAGGTTAAACTTGTAAAGGGAGGAGGAGATAGAACTGGGGCCACTTTAAGTACTTCAAAGAATAAGTTGACAATGAGTCCACAAAAGGTAGAGAAAACTTAAAAAAAATGCAGAAAAAGGCTCCAAAGCCGCTCTTACGGCGTAATCAACACCTCCGGAAGCCCTAAACATCCCAAACTGGTATGAAAAGACGTTATTTACACCCGTTTTAAATGCAAACTCTTCGCTGTAGCTGCTAAGCGTTAGCGCACAGCCTGTCTGAAGTGGGTGTACAAACTCAACCACGCGTTAAAGGTGTAAATATGACTTTTCGTAAAGAATTTGGGATACTACAGCTTCCAGGGACTTGGATTACCCCGGATGATCTGTATGCTTTTTTCTCTTTTTACCTTTTAAACCAAATCCCAATCCACTTAAGTTAAGTAATTATAATTTTTGTCAAACACACATATTAAATGCATCCCTTACTACATGTGTGAAGAGGCTCTTTAAGCTTTAAAGAGGTTTACATTGACATTATCTTTGGGGTGATTTCAAGGTTTAGCAAACCCTGCACTTTCAACAGCATAATGATCTACATCCTCTGTGCAAATGTGCAATAAGAGCCCATAAAACTTGTTCTGTGTCAAAGCCTCTCAGTTCTTCATCCACATGACAGCCTTTGATGATAAACCAGGACTTAGACAGCTCCAGCTCCCTCTCTCTCCTCTCTGCGTTCCCAGTCTAAACTATCCTGTCAGAAACTGTCCGAGCATATTTTTCTTCTTTTCTGAACGAGCTCTGAGACCTTTTTAATTTCTTCTTTTCTCTGCAACCCATATGTATGTCATCTCTTTAAGCTGGATGTTAGAGGGGAGGATAAGTATGAGGGAGAGACACCTTGTAAAGAGGCAGAATCCTGGGAGCCAGTCTGCATAAAGAGGTGGTGATAATTAGGCACGGCAAGTAGGATCAAAGAAAGCTGCCATCAATGAGCTATGCAAATGTCTGCTCGTCCTGTCAACCACAGACAGGGATCTGAGGGGCCTGTGTCTATGGGAAGTCAAACGGCAGACAAATTGACAGGAAGGAGCAGTGCAGCAGCACTCCACACTCATCATGGCATGGCAGTGAAACTGGGACACTTGTCATGTAGTGCCATTCAGTCAGAAAATAAGATGTTCTTCCAATAGCACAGAGAATACACCTCTACCTTGTTGCTCCAGGCAGAGCTCCTGTGTTATCTCTTGTGAGATAAAGGTTTAGTGCACGGACAGTAATTCCCGGCGCTCTGAGTGTGTGAGTGATTGACTCCCAACTTTGTAAAAACAGTTTTACGCCTTGATAACATGCAAAGGATCAAAGCAGCGTCTCTCAGCGTTTTGAATATAATCCGAGCAGGAGTGGAGTATTTACAAAACACAGCCATCGCGTTCATGTTTTCATAAGGTTGCCTGAGTAAATGAATATTCATAACACTTGGCATGTGCACTTGGGCCCTGCTTTAACACCCTGCCAAAGAAAACAAACTGTTAAAACTGCTGAAGAGCTTTTGATGTCTGCTGGGTTTAAAGTACAGCATGTTCTTCCTGGTTCTCTCTCTCTCTCTCTCTCTCTCTCTCTCTCTCTCTCTCTCTCTCTCTCTCTCTCTCTCTCTCTGTCTCTCTCTCTTTTGTATAAACAAAGGTTTATCTTCAGCATCTTTTGTGAGGAAACCTCTAACAAATAATTGAAATGACAATGGGCAGCCTATAAGAGTGTGGTCAGCACACAGAACAATAGTACAATCACTCATTAAATAGTCATGTCATTAATTTGCACTCTTTGTATGTAACCCTGTCCACCGGAGGATGTGGGGAACCTCAGTCCTTTAACACACCAGCGTCTAATTTGCAGTTGCAGCGGTGAAGCACAAATCATGTTACTGTCATTCCGGTTTATATGTGATCATGGGCTCATGTTTTGTTTTCTATTAGCTTCAAACCTTTTAACTTTTTGGTTTTCAGATGAGTTTCATTAAGAAGAACTTGTGCTGCAAACAGGCCCACAAAAATAATGCGCCTTAGAAATGAATTAGGGAAAACAAGAAAATAAAAGTGTCCCGGCTCATAAATCCCCAAAAAATCTGCTTTGAAAACCATGAATGGAGCTGTTCGGAAAATTACACCAACAGAGGACGCGGTTTTACGTTCAGCGACGCACGAGCTGCCAAACCAGACTTCAGTGCATCAAACTGACGCACCTGCAACCGGAAGATAAGTGAGTCGACTTTTCAAAATAATAGTACAGTTCGTAAAACTACAGATGAAGCCATGATTAGGTGTAGCAGAACAAATCCCAGATGAAATAGTCTATCAAGACATTATAATATATTTGATATATTTATTGTCTAAACTAAATAAACACTGAGCAAGTCAACACAAATTGAACAGTAACTGCTATTCACTTGGTTAAAGACTATTAAAGGTTATAAAACAGTGAGTCTACTCCCGGGTGTGTTCCCCTCTAATATGCCACGAATAAGTTCAAGACTAATCGTAGGTCTATCTGTCTATTTATTGGGAAAGAAGATTTTTAGGGTTTCAGCACCCACTGCATGGACTGAACTCAAACTTCAGAATATTGTACCACTGAACAGTTTTAAAACTATAGTGAAATCCATTGATTCTAGGTCGTCTTTGTGCAAATGCTTCATCTGATTATTTGAATGTGCTGTTTCTGTTCATTTGCAGTTGTAAATCTGTGTCGCTGCCATCCTCTGCCAGGTCTCCCCTGTGAAAAAGAACATAATATCACTGGGACTAACCTGGTTAAATAATGGCTAATGAAAAAAAAAAAAGATCTGGAAGATTGTGTTCAACGTTTGTTGTTGTTTTTCGTAGTGAGTAATCAATTAATAAAAACACATAATTGGCTGAGATTAACAATCATGGAATGAAGAAAATGTGCCGGTATCTTTCATTATTGTTTAGTAGATTCATTATTGAATAATGTTGATCTAAGTAAAAAACAATATAAATATGTCGTGTTCACACAACCTCAACCTGTAGTCGACAGGGAGAGCAAAAGAAAAACAAAATTTGAAAATCCAGATGTGTTGTCTGGTTTCAGTCAAGCTTTATCATTTCAAGATGCTTTGTTTTTTGTTTTTTTTGCATTCCATACATATTTTAATGTTTCATTACCTGAAACATTCTTTTTTACGTGATTGATATCAAATGTCAATTGAAACATCTTGAACATCTTGACATCTTGAATCTTCCACCAAGATGTTTTATTTTGTAGGAGCATTAACCGGAAGCACCGCACATGTCCTGCATGCTTGACACTGACTCTGATCTCTGCTGAGTTCTCCGCGCTCCCACATTCAGTTGAAGTGAAGGGGAGCCCGGAGACAGACAGAGAGAGGCAGACAGATAGACAGACAGGCTGACAGACAGGCTGACAATGCGTCCCGTCTAGCTCGCACATCATTCTCACACACTTCCCTCGCTCGTGCTCAGAGATCGACTGATGCCTCAATGAACGCGCGGTTGAATCACCTTCCTCTGGACGAAGTTGGAGTTCTCTTCTCGCCAAACAAACACAATGTGACCATGTCGAGCCAGTGACTGTGTTATCCTTGTCCGCTTTCGGAGTACCTTTTATTGATCCGGGGAAGAAGGGACTTAACAATGGGGAAACTTCAGTCAAAACATGGTAAGAAATGTCGTGGCTGAGCGCAAACAATGAGCCAATTTTCAAAGTATTTTAAAAATCATGTTACACACACACACAAACAAAAAACTAATTGTGTGTTTTCGTGTTTTACGTCCCTGCTTGTGATGGATCTGCAGCGTGTAAGCGCAGAGAAAACCCTGAAGGTGAGCACAGATCATTTTTTGCATAATCTCATGTATAAATGTATAATCTGACAGAGCATGGGTCGAGTTTTACCTGCTAAATGGTATGTTTTTTTTTCTCCGCGTCTCAGGAGACAGTTTTGTCGTGAACGCCTTCCTCCGGAGAGGGATGGAGGAATGCGAGAGGTACAGCGCGACGGATCACAAGCTGAAGAACATGCAGGTAGCTCTCAGGCTTTTTTTCCTCCCTGCGTGTTTTTTTCCTCCTTATTTCTTCTCCCTGACAACAAAATCAGCTCGCACTGAAGCCCCCCCGTTTTGATTAAAATAAATGAAAAGGCTGTGAGGCTATTGAGTTTTCCCTTTAATGACTGGAAACCGACTGACTTCAAAGCATTTTCAAGAGTCAACCCCCTCCAAAAAAGTAAGGAAACAAAAAATATATATATGGATTCAATAAAAATCAAAGAAACGCTGATTTATTTTGGCGGAGAAGATTCTCCTTGAATCCTGCTCAGTGTGAATGGTGAAATGCTCTTAGAAATAATCATTGCATCACCTCTGTCTGTGCTGCATTTAGGTTTGTTTGACAGTTTTACATTAAGTCACTATCAGAAAAAAAGTGTGCCAGGTGTGTGTGTGTGTGTGTGTGTGTGTGTGTGTGTGTGTGTGCTGATGGGGATGAGTCTGCCAGGCACTTCAAAGATCGTGGGGGGGGGGGGGCAGCAGCTAAGTGTATTCACGTAGCATGTGTGAAGACATGCTGATGTCTTCGCAGAGTTGTAGGTTGTTGTTTCTTCTGTCATGTCTGGCTCCGGCACAACACTGCAGCGGTTATTCCCCTGCCAGCATCGTTGGACGGGGTTATGACAGCCCATGAGCCCCAGTGTGTGAAGCGGCTTGGCAAGGCAGGACAGACTCACTCACACACACACACACACACACACACACACACACACACCAACGGAGACACAGACTGGATGGAAAGGCAGTCGTTTCTCAGACTGAGGGATATAAAGTTTGCTCTTGTGGCTGCTGGCATCGTGACTCAGGGCTGTGTCTTTTTTCCTCAATGCCTCCCATTCTTAGCGCGGCTCCCAGCGGGCAGACCTCTGTGGCATAACATTACATCACTTCAGTTAGCTCCTGAGGGACACGAGGGGCCTCAAGTCTCCTCAGACACAAACTGGCAAGGAGGTTCACGCAGAGGCACTGACAATCTGTGAGGTGGGTGGTTGTAATAGTGGAAGAGTTATAGATTATATCAGGGCCATAAACCGCCCACTCATGGCAAATTAAAGGAGAACTTTACTCTGCTTCAGAGGAGGCTGAGTTCACACTCCTCCGAAGGGAAACCACCAAACGGCATACGCTTGACACTTATTAGTCGTAGGGCCCCACCCTCACTTCTGATTTATTTTGTGTCAATGGTTGGCTGCATTAGAGGCTCGTTCACAGACCAGAAGTGGATAACTGTCAGCCTTTAACTAACCAGCCCGCAACTTCTCCTGCCTCCTTTGAGACTAACGTAGGATTGATTGATTGAGAAAGGGTGGACGAACCGCAATGCAGTCACATCTGTGACAGCGTATTCTGGTCCTCATACGTGTTATTGATGGCAAAACATTGCTAAGTACATAAAAGAGCTGCCGTAGCGTCTTGTCGATTAATCATTCATTCAACATCTTCTGGTTCCAGCGTCGTATATGTGAAGATATGCTGCTTCTCTTTGTCTTTTATGATAGTTAATGAAGAGTTTTGGGGTTCTAGACGTTACTGCTGCCCTCATGATGAGCACTTTCTGCAAATGTTTTGACACTTTATAGCCTAAACAATGTTGGTTGATTGTAAAAACAACCTTAGTTGCAGCTCTAGTATGTAAGAAAGAACAGAAAGAAAGGAAAGCGTTTTCCATATTCTCTTGTATTGGGGAAACAAATCAGATGAAGCACGTTACTGTAACAGGAGTAATGTTTATAGGTTGCATGTTTTCAGGAGTGATATTAATATAGCATGATGCGAAATGGAACGATTAGTGTATTGATCGATCAGCACTGGCAGAAAAGTATTCAATAACTACTTTGATTATCACGTTTAAGTCCTCTACATCAGGCTTCTCAATCTTGAAGGTTTGATGCTTTTCTTCATCCAATGTGACAAATCTTTAAGTTGGTTCTGTTGGTTGGACAAGAAAAGCTAACTGAAGGCGTCACTGTCTGCATTTTTCTGTACTTTATGACATTTTATAAACCAAAATGCCAATACATGTACGTATGTAGTTCTGGAGAAGAAAGTCAAACTCAGAATTTCGGTGTTTACAATATTAATGAGGTAATAATACAAACTCAAATATTTGTTTAATCCATAACTGAATAAACAAGCTGTTTTGAGTGGAAAATAAGGTTCCCAGAACACTGTTTGGAGCTAGTAAGATGGCAGGGTCCACCAAATATATACAAAGTGAAACAGTATAAAGTATCCTACAAGGTCAGCTTGTTTATTCAGTTTATTCAGTCATAAAAACAAAGAGGGTTTGTTTGTTCAGGAAAAGAAAATAATGGTCTTTCTCTTCTGATTCAAATGAATTTCCCAAAACTGCGTGGTGCACCTTTACCTGACACTGAGAATACTTGTCATCTGCAGCCGAATAATACAAATTCAGGATCATGAATGAAATTGATATGATGACGTTTCGTTGCCTGCGTGCTGGTTATGTATCGCAGAGGCCAATATGTGGCTGCCTGCTCGTACGCAGTGACAGCTCTATTCATGCTGCGTGAAATGAGCCCGTGCCTACATTAATGTAAAGATGGATGAGGTCCCGGGGGACGCCTTTCATGCCGCGTCGTTTCCCATCTAGCAGACCCGACTCTCTGCACGGATAGAATTTATCTCTGCTGCAAGACAGTAATAACACCATCTCCACGTTTGATCCCACACGCTGTTAATTAATTCTTTGCCGGGATCGGATTACATTGTCACATTTCCAGATATAATTATTGGATTATGGCTTGTTAGATGTCTGGGGTTTAGACCAAGATTAAACAAGTGCAAGTGGAATAGAAAGTAGCAGTTATTATAGCTTTTTTTTTTTTTTTTTTTAAGTTTTAACCAGTTTCAGCCTCATTTTCAGCATATGGCCCTCGTTCGGATAGCAGTTCCTCCTGGGTGATGAGCGGCGGGGACAGTTAAGATGACTTGTGATTTGGGTACGGGAGGAGATTGGCCAAACTGACTGTTTGGCTCTGACCATCCCCCTCCTCATTGTCAAACGGGGGAGTAGGATTCCTGAGCTGTCTGGCTGCGACTTCAAAGCGCAGAGCTGGGAGTTATAAAAGGGCTCTGATATCAGTGGAGCCTCCGAACCCTCACCCCTCTATCCCCCTGCCCTGTCCTGGGGGATGGGCTGAAGGATGGAGCACAACCAAAGTGGTGGGTGGAGTGGGGTGGGGTGGGAAGGGGCAGACAAGCGCTGACATAGCCCAACGGCGGTTCGTGTAAACCTGTGAATCTCCTCAATAAAGCAGTCCAAGAAATTATGAATGCTTTGCCGCGCTTTCCCAAAGAAATAACAAAATATCAAAGGGTGCAAAGACCTGTTTAAATATTGATATTGCTGCGAAACACGATTCAGGATCGCAGCTGGCAGCCGGTCTTCGGCGTGTAATCCTTCAGGCTCCTCAAAGAGTGGTCTGAGTGGACAATGAGGGCGTGATTCAGCAGGATGACTTGGCTCATCCCCGGCCACAGTCATCAAGATTCTGACACTTGGTTTCGCAGGTGTTCGAGACAAGTCTTAACTGTCCGAGACACCTGGTGTAAGGTGGAGATATTACAGCGGGGATCAAAGTGGCACGCCGAGGCTCAGTCACCCAGCCCGCCACTGCAGAAAAATGAGGCCAGTCTGTAGTTATTGAATATGTAGAAATGCAGAAAAACGCCTCACCCTGTACTTATCCCAACCTGTGTTCATTAGTGGAAGAGCTCTGTGAAGGTTCACTGTGTTTCACCTCTGGAAACATCAACACGTCAACAGTCCAGACCTGTGAGCATGCACGCACACACACGCACGCACGCACGCACGCACGCGCACACACACACACACAGCCACATTGCTTCATTTTCGGAGCTTCAAACAGACATGCTTGGATGCCCAAATAATGACAGGCTAATTCAGCCTTTCAGCACCATCTTTTGTCTCTAAACTTCCCGCAGACTTGGCCCTTGAGGAGCGAGTGTGTCAAAATTTTAATGTTACACAACAAAGGCCTTTATAATTCCCGCTTGAAAGGTTAATAATATCACACTCGAAGTAAAAAGGGCTCGGTAAAGGGGATTCAGCTTGGATGCCGTGACGTGCCAAAAGCTTCCGAGACGCAAATGTATTTTGACTTTCGGAGAGTTACACAGCACTCAGCCCTCAATAATAAATTTAGTTTAAGAGTAGAGTTCCCAAGCAGCTCACTAAACTAATTGTAAGCTAATGTTTTTTTAACATTCATTTGGAATCTGTGAATAAGACTTTCCCCTTATATAAAAATCCTCATTTGGCGACGCCACTTGAAATGGATGTTATGTTTGGATGCTTCCGCCGCTGGGCATTCGCGTATATCTTCAAGTCACCATGTTAATTTTGAGTGAGCAGTATTTGATTTGGATCTGAGGCCGGGATATCTGTGTAATCATGGGGCTGCGACCCGAAATGACATTTTATTTTTCAGTACACAGCCACGAGTTTCAAACTGAGGTCATTTCTTTTTCAGTTTGGACTTGTGCGTGGCTACGAGCTGCCGAGGAGCACTTGAAGGCCCCTTTCAAGAAATATTCTTGTCAACAACATCTCGTCACTTTTCCCCTCCGCCTCGCTTACAAATGACACACACACTCAAAAAAAAAAAAAAAAAAGCCTGTCACTGATGCGGCGCTTGCAGAGAGGAGACAAAAAGGTGCGCTCATATATGTACTGCTTTTGAAGGGACTTGAAGGCATTTGGAGAGTTTGTTTTTTTCCACCTCTCTCTCCCTCGCTCTCTCTCTTTTTTTGAAATTGGCTTCACAAGAAGGCGAGCTGTGAGCCTTCATCTCTGAATGAAAAGCATGTGGCTGGCATCCAGAACAGCGGGGTCTTTCAGCACGGCCCCGGCAGACATCTGTTCCTGGTTTGTACAGCAAAATCCTGGAGCAGGGAGAGGGGCTGTGGTGGAAATGGGGTGGGAGAGGGTGGCGGGGAAGAGGAAAAGAGGAGGAGGGGTTGTTTTTTTTTTTTTCACGGGGGAGATATTTGAGGTTTTTTTTAAAGGTAGTCGGGGGGGAGGGGACGTAATGGAGAGCCTCATCTGCCTTGTCCGCTGCATTGTCGAGCTGACCATTGATCTCACCTTTCCCCTCTACATTGACTCGCTTGTGAACTGTTGAACATGCAAATCACACCCCTTGTTCTCCTCGGGACTCATTTTCTACGTTGGTTGCCATTTGTTCCGAAACAAACATTGACTTCTCTGTCAGTGTCAACATCATCACCTGGTCGGACTCGCCACAAGTGCGAGATGCTTTTCTTTGTAATCCCTTCTTTCATGTTGGAGGGATTTCAGCGTGCATCTCCACACGGCTTCACCTCCGTGTCGGAGGTCGAGTCCCTCTCTTGCTCTCTGTGTGTTTGTGAGTGGATGACTGAGTGAGAGGCATGGAGTGGTTTGTGTGGCCTGCGCCTAACGGAGAAAGACATTACAACACTGCCAGCAGATTAAATGTTTATTTTTCTGAGGATATTTATACTGTCTGAAGTACTTTGAAGGAGTTTGCTCACTTTCTCATTTTTATTCCCCTCCCGTGATCTGCACTAATGGAGGGAGCCATAGCACATGTCGCACAGAGATCCTGAGGTGTTTAGCCCGGGGGGGCAGCAGTCATCATTGTCAGCAAAGCTGTCCAGTGGCAGTTGAGGCCAGAAAAGCTTGACTTCCCAGGTTTAAGGTTGCCTGGATCTTCTGTGTTTTGGTGCCTATTAGTATAAGGCCAGAACACTAGAGACTTGGGCTGACCGAGCTGGCTCACTTCCAGTTTAGACCCCCTGCTAACTTGAATGGGGTAAAATTATTTAATTGTGCATCTCTCCTAGACTTCCCAAGTGTTATCTGACCAAATGGCTCGAATTCTGATGGTGGAACGAGTCATATCATGGGGTTTGTGACTCGTCTTACGGTAGCTTCTTGCACATGTAAGAGTATGGGAAATAGTCTTTCTGGGCCCCAGTGCATCATGTGAGGTTGTAATTGCAAGGTTGGCAACTATGAAATCTGACTTTAAAGCCTGCATGAAAACGGGGTGCCAATGTCATTGGTCCAACCGCCCATTTTTCAGATTCCCTGCATTATTCCACGAAGACCCACAACTGCACTGCCTCGTATAAACCCTGACCCAAACCATCCAACTAACCATCCAATCTTAACCAAGCAGCCAACAGAAGGGACCTTTGGCAGGTCTTTTCAGAAATTTGTGTCAGAACAGTAGTCAAAAGGGGGGACATGGCGAGCTTGACTCAGTCCAAGCGAGCGACAGCAAACTGCAGGGTTCTGGCACTCGTCATCCACCTAGTATAATCTCGTCATGCCACTGAGACACAATTGATATAGCATCTTTTGCTAACTGCTATCAAAAACATTGAAGAGCAGCAGTGAAGAGCCGTGCACGTTAAGTCTGACAGCCTCCCTGTGTGGAAAAAAACTTTCCTGTCTAGTGGATGCAGTGGAGGTGCCAACACGATCAGGGTTGTCTTACAAAAAGAGTTGAACCAGGCTCAACTTTTGATGCCACGCAAAGTCATCTGGCAAGACTGATCACATATTCATGGTGGATTCCATTGTAACACGAGTTGTAAAATCCTGTTGGTATTATAAACCTTCCTGCAGTGTTTCTGGCGCACGAGAAACCTTCGCATTCACAGATCTGTTACTCAAACTGGACTTCCTGGATCGGATTTCACGTGTCACCAGTACCTGAGGCAACACGCCCCTACCAAACAGAGCCTCCTGCATTGTTTTAACATGGGGCTGACTTTGGTCTGAGCGCCCGCTACAACTCAACATGTTATATCTTGTTTGTTTAGGAAGTCACCGCTCCCTGCCAAAAAATAGTCCCCGACGAACGAGAGGTGATAATACACAGATTTCATTACGCCTGGAAAGAGCCAAGCAAGCTGATTTCAGGTCTTTGTAGTAATCTAACCTTCTCCTGGCTTTGGCTTCATATCTACTGTACATGACATTGGATCAATCAGTAACGTGAGCATGAACACAGCATACTCAATACTGTTTTTTGCCAAGGATATCATAAAAATATCTATACGTGGGTACTTTGGAGCTTTTGGTTTTACACGGATAGCCTTGTGACAGCTGTACCATATAGCGTTTTATTCACATATGTGATGCCATGAATAATAATTTAAATTCCTCCCACAGTTCAAAACAGAATAGTATAGATTTAGACAAGAGAAGTGGCGAACACTCAACTTCCTTCAGTGCTGGAGCGCTTATCTGTAGACGTACAGAATGAAGTTCTGTCGCCTTTGGAGTTATCTCAGTGCCGTCATCGCCGCTTTGAAGTCACTGCTTTTCAAAGATATTTATGAGATATCTGTTTGTGTGCTTGAGAGACATCCGTGTAGCTGTACAGGACTGGATTGCAAGGACTCATCAGGCATGCAATCTCTGTGAATATTTCAACTTCCCTGAATGGAGCCCATCCCAGGTTTTTTTCAGGGACGCTACATGACCTAGACACGCGTGGTCACCGATGACAGCAGGGAGACCTCACTTCCCCTTCATCGGCGAGCGCGCTGGTGGCTGTTCGGGGCAGCCCTGCCGAGGGTTAACACTGGTCTGCGTCTTTGCTCTCGCTCCCTGCCAGGGGAAAGAAAATACCTGAAGCTGGAGCCCAGTGCTTAGCGCTGACATTTTTGGCAAAGGCTGCTGGATCCAAGTTCGTGTTTGATCTTATGCTTCTCCCAGCCAAGTAAAACACCGGGAGACTCAAAGGTTATTACATTTTAGTGTGTAAGGTATGTTTCCACATAAACCCCTGTTCCCCCTTAGAAAGCTTTAGCTCTTTTCCAAGTGGACTTCATTTCGCAAGCCTCAGACCAGCCAGGGGAATATCATATTTTTTCAGTTATGGTTGTTGGGGGTGTTATTATATGCTGTCATTGCAACCATTGTTAATTGATTACATTGTTTAAATTACATCTTCAGTGAGCGTAGTTCATGTGGGAGGACACAGGAAGCTTCAGACTCAAAATGTTTAACTCTAACATGATGAGAAGAGACATTGCGGATCTATTCCGTTCAATATTTTGTCGCTTTAAATGTTTGCAGACTGAAAGGGAGACTGAGGTTTTGATTGTTTGTTTAAAGAGGATTGGGGATTCCTCTTCTGGGTACGTCTTTGTTATCCTATGAATTCAGCCAGTGGAAACTTGAGATTGTCTCCACAGAGGTCATACGCTGACCTGACATATATTCCACAATACAGGCACAGTGGAAACTAAATAGCGGTGTGCGGCACAATACACTGAGAGCTATGAATGACTAAGAACGTAAAGCTTTGGTGTGAATTCTCCTCCTTCTGAAGTTAGCGTGAGAACAAAAAATAAAAATAAGTTGAGGACAGTATAGAATAAGGCCGATTATCTGCCAAATGTGCGCAAATATTAGCTGGAGTTTGGTGGGTTTTTTTGCGATTCTCATCCAAAAACATGTTGTGACGCCACGTGCTACTTGGTAGATTACATTTGCTCTCTGTGAAGAAAAAAAAGGACGGCGGAGTCACCCCTGAATGCTTCGAAACTTCATCCTTGTTCCTCATTCCTGAACCTGACGCCCTACTAGGTTGGAGACTGGAGAGCGAAACACCACACACCACAAAGTTTGGCTTCCTGTATCCAAAAAAAAAAAAAAAACAGAGGGCATTGCTGGCATTGTTTCTCATTGTTGTGATGCCGTGGTCATTTCTTACATCTAGATCAAACATTCCACGGGGATGCTTCGCTAATGGTATAGACTCCAGGTTTCTCTCATGAGATTTAGGAGCATTGCCACGATTTTGAGTGTTTATTCCATAGAAGGACTCAGTAATCTTAAGCCCATTTCATGCTCATGAACCCTGACAAAAATGTGGAATTTATAGCAGAAATGTGTTCAAAGGTGAACAGACTTTACACAACATCCATCTTCCTGTCTCCTAGTTTTATACAGAATGCCATAGCATGGGATTTATCAAACACACCCAAAAACCCAGACCCCAGAGGAGTCAGGCATCTCTCTCTGCTCCGAGCTGAGCCCCCCCTATTTGGGACCCCAATCCTGCACACATGTGTAGGTATCGCTATTACTCAGCTCATAAAACGCCACAGTTCCATCTGAAAGTGGTTAGCCGTTGAAACACACTCGCAGCTTCAAAGCTTGGATCCGGTCTCTGCAGACAGCACAGGCCTGGCCGTCCTTCTGCACATCACATTCCTCTCCGATGGGGAATGGCTGCAAACTTGCTTTTGTTACACAAACCTGTTCCCGTCATCAAAACCCTCAATGGGTCTCCATTGAAAGGAAGTGGTTTATTTTGGTCACGGGTGGTAGTTTTTTTTTGTTTTTTTTTCAGGGGGATTTAATTCAGGAAAAAAAAAACGATTGTGGAGCAATCCCACGTATGTGTGCAGAGGAAATACGAATCCAGCGGTTCTCGCGTTCGGCGCTGGTGTATTTATATACCCAAACACCTTTTGTGCTCTTTCTATATGTGACAGAGAGGGAGGGGAGAGGATGAAACAGTGCTGAAAGAGGCCACTGTTCTCATTTCCTCTGAAGGCAGCCTTCTTTTCTTCCCCCACCCATTTCTTTCCTGAGCCCGTCCACTTCAAAAGCTGACCTGGCCCTGTGTGCCGTGTAACATGTTTACCTAAAGGCTCATTTCAAATAAACAGCAGTTCTCCTTGTGATGCCTGCCCCCCCTCACCGAGAGCCTTTCAGAGACACCATCTGTCTCGCAGGGAGGTGCTTCACAAAGAAAAATGCACTTTTTCTGAAGCAGGTTTTTATTTCATGATATAGCTGCGGAGTGACTTTTGTAGCATGCGGCTTTAGAAAACACTAGTCAGCTTGCAGTGTACCGAAATGTGTTGAGATAGAAAAAAAAATTAAGACAGAAACGCCTTCAGCTCATAACAAAAAAAAAAGCAAAAAACTGCTTTTGAAAGCTGTAAGTAAAACATTTGCATATGTGATCTGAAAACTTCTCAGATATAGCAGCTCTGCAAGGTCTTTCTCTGTAACTGGCACCTACCTCCATCGTGTTGATAGGGGCCGACTGATCCTATCACTTCAAGAATGCCAGTGTATCAGAATATCTGAACTGAACTGACCCACAGCGTCATGTGCTCAGCTTTGAGAGCTTCTCTATCCCGGCAGCACCTGATTATCTCATAGAATTCAAGGTGTTACTGCACATCAGCCCCCTTCTGCCTTTTGAAGCATAAATCGTCTTTCAAGGACTTTTATCAAACATTGAGTGGGCACACTTAGTGCTCTCAAGTGGACCCCAGACTCGTGTGATAGAGAGCGAGACTCCATCAGACTTGTAGCTTAATACCTGGGATAAGATAGGAATACACAAGCGGCCGGGCTAAGCTAACTCCGCTCATGTTTTAAGTACTCGTGCTCACTTCATATAGCCTCACAGCCGTGGTCTCCAGTAATTATGGCTGTGAAAGCAGCGGCTCTCTGTGCGCTCTGCTGAGCTGCCCTCTGCACCATAGCCTTTTGATCTCAGCTTGTGCCATGGATGAATTACGTTGCAGAATTTCACACTGGGGAACAGTGTTTCAGACACACACAGCTAGTCTGTCAGATCACTAAAGTGCACACATGGCAGCTTCGACCCAAAAGGAAGAAGCACAGATGTTGCAGTCTCGCAGACCGTGGCCTCAAAAACCTCTACTTGCCGTATTTCTGTGCGTCTGATGTGTCACAAATAAGAATTATGATTCATGGTTTGCACCACAAGGCTTTAAAATTCTCGTCTTGTAGCAGCGTTTTCAAAAGTAATTCATCATACGCATACCCCCACATCCTTTTTATTTTTTCGACCAGTAATTTTCTTTGAGAATAATTCAACAGAAATATGAGTGAGCTTTGCATGATTTTGGTGCATCAGTAATTGGCCCATGTGCTACTTTCTTTCTTCTCCATCTCATCTGTTCCTCCTCAGCCTTCTACTTTGTCTCCCTTTTTCATGGGAAGTTGTGTCTCATGTGCCGAAAGCACTACAGACGGTGGCCCTTTAGCAGTGATCCTTTTCACATATCCAGACTTTTCTTCACATAGTCTCCGGATCGTGGAGTCTCCTCTGCTTCCTGAGCCCAGCGTGAGTGTATTTTTAGGAATCCTCAGGAAAACGCTCGGTGTTGACCCTGGGATGACCCCTGGTCCAGTTCCAGGCCTGTGAGGAACTTCACAGCTTGGAATTAAGCCTGTTCTTGCAGTGTCAAGAATTTGCGTGGTCTTTGAGACTGGCAATCCCTATCTGCTGGAAGTGGCAGTGGTACCGGACTAGTCAGAGAGTTATACAGCGACGCAGAGAGAGACAGGAGATGAAAATGAGCCGCTGCCACTTTGAACACCGGTATGCAGCAGCTCTTTTTCCTGTAAGCCTATGTCAGATTTAGGGTATTTAGTGTCAAAAAACTGCAGCAGTCTGCAAAGCCAAGACATTTTTTCCCCAAACAATGTTGGCAGGATGGCCTCAAGCCTTGAATAATTCATAGTAAGGAGAGCAGTACCAATTATGTAAACAAGTGGTTTCTCAGAGGACCTGAGGTTTGGCAAGTGTCACAGAGAATAGCCAGGACACAGCAGATGAGTTATTAGCGGCTCTGCCTGCGTGCATACTTGTAGCATCCTCCTGAACTGCGAGGAACACTGCATTGTGTTCCCCCTGAGGGCTGGACGCATTAATAGTACAGTACAACAGCCGCCCGTCTCCGTTTGCTCAATACACCTCCCAGATGGATGCGAGGAGAGTTCACGCTACATTACTGGCTGATTGGTCACGGCAGCCAAAGCCCCTCTTATTGTGGTCAGTCATATGGATCTGTACTTCTCTGTGCAAGTTCCCCAAAGGGAGCAGTAACTAGTGGACTGTATAGCTGTGGTTCTGACCCCGAACCTGTTCTTACCCTGCTGGAAGACAAGTCCAGGAAACCAGCAGGCAGCTCACCTACTGGCCCTTAGGCAAAGGGGTGCTCCAGATTTAATTGAGCAGCAAAAAGTCATCATAGATGTCATTCAGGTGTGTACTCCTGATACCCCAATGGTCCCACATTTTCCAGGGGTGTGTGTACAAAGCTCTGCTTAACCTTAGAAGTTTTAATTTGGTTAGAGTACAAAGCGTAAATGGATAAATAGTGACACAATTATCTAACTATATAGAAACGGTTGAGATTTGTCGCTAAAAGTAGGCTCTTGAGAAGTGTCGAACGACAGTATTTAGCCACAAGTAATGGACAAACAGTTGACGTAGTTAGCTGAAGGTAACGGGGAACATGTGTGGTGATAGAAAACAACAGGGAATGGAACAAATGTATTGAAATAACCTTGTTAAGTAATAGTAGGCTAATGAAAAAACAGTTGAAATTGTTAAAAGCAACGAATAGATAGCTGGAATAGCCTTGTAAACATACTGAATAAACGAAAATTAGAAATAGACTGCTAAAAGTAAAAAAAAACTGTTGAAGTAGTTCAAATTAAACATGTGTACATAGTAATTAACAGTAATAAGCAGGTGAAATTGTTAACTACTGTAACTGTATGGGTAAACAGATAAAAGCCTCTGCCACGAGCACTTTGCAACTTGACCGACACACAAAGTTTATTGCAAAGATTATAGTAACAGTAATTCATCGAGTTAACATCCAGTTTATAATCCATTCATACGAGCATGTTGGGAACATGGCCGGTGATGTTGATGAAGAGGTACTTCACCTGACAGGGCCGTGGGGCTATCAGACAACAAAGGTTAGGATCCGCTAAAGCTCGGCCCATGTTGCCGCTCCTCCACACTGGCACGCAGCTGTCCTTTCCCCAACATGGTTTGTTTACATTTCTCAGTCACCCACAGGAGCGCTGCAACGCCTGTAGCTCCACCATCCTCCAACCACAGAGCCTCGCCCCTATGAACTGCCGGGCCTGGTTTTTCAAAAGCTGTGACTCAAATCCCTCACAGCTTAACAAAACGAGCAGTGAAAACAGTGGTGTGGGTGGTTATCTCACAGGTGAGAGCAATTATAACTGACATCTCGATTCTAGACAGACAGCTGCAACCTGACACGAACTACAGTACACAAAAAGAAGCGCCCTCGCAGGTGAGAGTAATTGTGCTGAAATGGTTTTCACCCGGGAGAAGCAAACAAAAGGTTCTTACGGAGCCTTGTTGACTGTACCTGACAGGCTGTCAGTTTGAAGGGCTGATTTATACTAAACCCTCTGCTGACATGACATTCAGTAGATCACTTCCAAAATACCCAGCTGGACACTTGTGGAGAGCAGTACATGGCTGCGTGAGATGGGATTGGTGTCGCAGCCACCTCGCCCACAACCTGGCATTCTGAGATCCAGTGTGTTGTTTAAAGGGCCTGTGGAATGTGGAACAAATCCCCTCAGCTTTATCGGCCTGGGCGCGCTCCCCATTGGCTGGGCTTAAGAGCCAGGGGCCTGCGCGGGAGCTTACAGAATTTCACATGGAGGCCAGAAACAGAGGAACATCCTGTTTGAGTCTAACCGCCTGTCCCACACTCGCTTTGATATGCCGTCGCCCTGTGCACTCGCTTCTTTTACTTGTTTGTCAGGTTATGTTCTGTCGAGTTCCTGTGCGCTCTCTTTTCTGTCTGACGTCCGGTGCTGCAGGGTTGTGTTTCATTTACAGCTGAAATGACTTGTGAACGTATCAATTAGTTATTTAAGCAATTTATCAAGGATATTCATCAAAACACCTCCTGTCTGCAGCTTCTCCATGCAAGGACTTGTTACTTTTCTCTGCGTCATATCATTGTTAGTTGACTATCTGAGGGATTGGACTGCTGGGTAGACAATAAGACATTTTAAAGGAGACATACAGTATCATGTTCATTTTCAGGTTCATAAGTTTATTTTGGGTTAGTACTAGAATGAGTTTGCATAGTTTAATGCTTAAAAAACGCGTGATTTCTTATGTGCCAAACTAGGCGCCAGGTATAAATTATGCAAATGTCTGACATGGTGACGTCGTGTGATGTCACAAAGTCACAAAATTAAAGGGCACACTACTGACAAGGCATTTCAGGATCAGTGTTTTCTGTGGGAGAGAAGAGCGTTGCTGCGGACTTTGGACTTTTTAACTCCCAAGATCTTTTACATGCACAAGAACATACATAAAGCATTATATCTCCTTGAAGAGGTTGTGCTGGGAAATTGGGAGAGAGATTTTTCTCAATTTTCTCAACATTTTATAGAGCGTACGTTCCATTGATTTATTGAAAATAATACTGATAGAGTCAATAACGAATCCCTTAGTTGCAGTTTTTGCAATCATCTAACATATTCACTTAGTTTTAATTCTGTATACCTTGCCATTCTTGAGACACTGAAATGCCCACCACAAGGATTATCCTTTCAGGGAAAAGTTTCAAGTGAAAACCTTCAAGTCGCGAGTATTTGCCTGTTAAAATCCCTCAACAAAATAGTAAAAAGACAGCACCACTTCTGAGTCTTAAAAGAACAGTTTTTATGGTACTTTTGTTCAAGCAGATCATTAAATGTTTCAGTGCAAATAACACATGGCATTGGTCGTATAAAAGTCCATGCAGAGACTATTGCGTTACACCAGCAAGCCCTGTTAGCTCTGAATTAAAGCAACATGCTCTCTGTGGTGCAGTCGTTTCGTGTGTGGTACCACATTTTAACCTTAAACTCATTTTTTTTTTTTTTGAATATAGTGAATCATGACAGGCACTTTGTGTTTTTCTCTTTCCAGTAACTAATAAAATACACTAACAGTCTTATGACCTACTAGCTCTATAATTTAATACATTTGCCTAACCCAGATTCATGAGCATGATTCCAGTGACTGGTATGAAGCACATGGTTTCCAAGTCCCTACAGTAGCTGCCTGTGTGACAGCTGAGAGGAGGGCACCGCATTACATCAGACTCCTTTCAAAGCCCACTTTAATGAAGGCGAGCTGATTACAGCACTGGTGACAGATGCAGGGGGGTCAGCCAGTGATGCTAATCTTTGTTTATGCCATCCAGCGGGTCATAATCAAAGTGAGAGAAAGATCAGCGAGAGGATGAGGAGGGGGCTGGAGGGGCGTGCAGAGTTTAGGAGATATTCTCTCCCGATTGAAGGGGAGCGGGTGACTTTCAGTGGTTTACGTGCTGCTCTTACATAGACAGGCAAGCATGCTCATCTCTCCCCACAGCTGTTGTTATACTAGCACCGAAGAGGCTTCGCCCCGGTGATTCATGTCCTGCCAAGGGAGAGGTCTTGCCTCCTGTTTGACCTCAGAGAGAGTCCCGCTATCCTGAAAAGGGCTGTATCTGGGCCATCTCGGCCACATGGGACCGGTCCAGATGACAGGCCGGCATTCTGCTCTGATCTCATTTCCATTCATAGACAGACATGTCATGGCACCCTGATGCGTAGATAAAATAGCATAATTAGTGGACGAAGGAATGTCTTAGCTGTCTAATAATGACAAGAGTCATGACAGAGTAAGACTGTGGTTTTGAGGTTAAACTTAAAAATGCTCCAAGTTAGGGGTCGACCTATATGGCTTTTTAAGGGCTTATACTGATGCCAATTATTAGAAATGAGACCGATAACCGATTTTTGAAACCAGTATTCATTAGCAGTAAAGATTAAAATCTAAGGGTCAAAATTTTGAATAACCATTGATGTTATGTACTGTTCTGAGGTACAATCTTGAGGTACTTGGCTTGAATATTTTCTTTTGCAGTTTGCAGATTCATATTATTTTATTGTTTATGGGCTATTCTTATTTTGATGTGTTGCCCGTCAGATAGTCTTGTGGGCAGGACGTTTTGTGAGAAGATGTTGCCTTGTTCTACCGTGTGTCAGAAATGCTTCTGATACAGCCTAAAATGCTGGAATATTTACACAATCCAATGCCACCTTATTTATTTGATGCTGCTTCCCAGCGGCATCCCGTAGACCTGTATGACTCGGAATCGGTGTCAGGAAGGGTCGTTGAGGGTCCTTGGCTCAGACGTGATGACAGTGCACGGTTAGAAGGTGAATAATGAAGTGATTGCTTTTAGCTTGTGTTTTTATTGTGATCATGATAAGCATTATTGGCAAAGGCTATCTCAAATCCAGCAGTATTTGCAGTACTGTTTGTTTTAATATTGCTACTCAATAGGAGCTGAAGCCAATCTGCTCTGCTGACTCCGAGCACCATAATTACCCTGACTTGGACCGAAAGCTGAGGCCCGGCGAACCGAAGGGATGGAGAGCCAAGAGACCAACATATTGTTCTTTTACTGTCTTGCGAGAGAAGAGACAGAAGTTGTGCAACTCTCTCTCTCTTCGGCTCCCCATATTTTCAGCCACAGCCCCTTCCCCCCTGCTCTCTCCCCACCCCTCGTCTCCCTCTCTTTTTTACTCTGCCTCTCTGGAGCATAACCGCTCACATCTGGTTTTGAGTCAAGGCCAGGTTGGTTTCTTGTGGAATGGAGGGCTTTTATTTCTCAATGGCCCCACTCCCTCTCCAGTTTCATTCTGCGGTGGGGAGTATGCAGTATGTTTACGAACTGGTGTCCCTTTCTTCGTATTGATTCTACTCAGTCCTCATTTTCATCCCCGGGGAACCCCACAATCATCCCCAATTAATGGCCAGCAGGAGCGGGAATGCTGGTTCGGCTGGTGGTCACCAAGGCTTTACTTTGGCGCCCTACTTAGTGTCAGTTCCAGGTGACTTTGTATTTCTAGAAACTGTGTACATCCTGGAGAGCTTACGCTGTTAGCCGCTCATTAATTGTCTCCCATGACACTCTCTCCATCAAATTAAATGGGATTGTTGGTCTGGTTTGGATGACGAACAGTACAATACACAGTCATCCCACAAAATCAAAAACAGCGGCGGCGCAAACTCACAAATAAGTTGTACTCTCAAAGTTCTCTGTAAACTGATTTTGACTTTATATCAAAAACAAGCAATCTGAAGAAGCATCCCGACAGCGCCCTGTGTTTGTGCCTTTTCCAGCATATATTTGTACTTAGATACACGTCCAGACATCTGATCAAGTTGCCATTTTTCATACCCCCAAGGCCAGAGGAACTCTGTATACAATCCTCATGTTAGCCTCCCCTGTTTTTGAAGACGCGATTTTTTGCGAAAATCAGTGTTGCATCGTACAGTTTGAAGAATGGACTAAAAGAAGCGTGTGTGCTTATATTTAGTGCTGGAGCTTGAGGAGGTGGGGTGTGAGAACAAAGATGTGCAGTGTTTTCCAGGGGGAGGATGGGTGGTAGGCAGGCGGAGAGGGAGAGAGACTGCTGGGGGATGTCTGATGTCACCTGGTAGGGAGCTATGAAAGCTTCCCCCGGTTACCCTATCCCACATAAAAGTCTGGCAGTAGGCTGAGGCTTTAGGGAAGCTTGGCAGAAGTGCTGCATTAAACAGGAACAAACATCATACTCCTCTCTGTCTGTCTCTTATGTCAAGGCATCGGGGAGATAGAGCCTGTTTACATGGAACATTGACAAGCGCATATCTCCAACGAACTGTCTTTTAAGACAACAGAGATCTAATAGGTTCTCATCTCCTTGTCGTCCCTGTCCCACACATTATGTTTCCCCATCTGTCTTCCCCATACATAACTTCAAACACTGGAGTAGATGGTGTAGATGTGTACATCACAGGTTTCAGGTGTACACCGCTGCTGGTCGAAAGAAAGAGAGAGAAAAAAAAAACTGCCCCAAAACTGCTAACACATTTGCCTGCAGAGCAGTTTGTGATCTGATAGTGAAGGAATGAGAGCTGCTAGATGCCAGAGAGCAGTTAATTACACATGTGGTGGGCAGATTTGAGCCCCGACACCGTGGGCGATGTGGATGGAGATGCCATGTGTTTAGACGTTAAACTGCAGACTGCGGTCAGACCCAGCCCGCTCTCTCATTAGCTCCCCTGATGGATGTAATGAGCATGGAGGTAGTGGTGGTGGTGGTGGGGCGGGAGCCATGTGTTCAACACGAGCCCTGCTGGTCCCCTCCTTGCGGGCTCAGCAAGACGTCCCCTGATATCTGAATTTTAATTAGAGACAAGATTCACTTTTGGCAGCTGGCTGATTGATTTGTTTCATGATATTTAACGCCGGATCCGGTCTTTCATTTAGAGGTGCTTATACCTTGCTCTGCGTCCTCGTGGGACCGAGGATGAGAAAGACTCGATGGTTCTTTGATGTTCCTCTGTGTTGCGGAACACTGTGTCTGTGTGAACTCCTTCTTCCTTACATACTGCCCTTCATTAAGGGACTGCGGTACAGAGCGAGGAGATAAAAGCATCCACTGCAGAAAAAGGAATCAACAACTTGGCTGCCGAAACCACAAAAGATGGAAACTGTGTGTAGGGGTGCGCATACACACTCGTCTGGCTTCTAGCGTGTGTTTTTTTTTTTGCAGCTTGTTTGGAGGCCAGGGAGCGGTACCATTTGTCTCCACCTTTCCCAGAAGCCTTCCAAAATCTGTAAAAAAACAACAACCTCCACTTCCCCCACCAGTAAGACGAGATAGGCCATATCTCCCCTTTAACAAACCACATCCTCCTCTGCTTTTATCTGCTCTTCTCCTCTCTCCTCTTATCTTTCCTTCCCTCATTTGTGCCCTCTTTCCTCCACTCTTCTCCGACTTCTTTAGTCCTCCCGCTCACTTCCTGCCACACTCCTGTTCCCCTCTCCGCCTCCCCCCAAGACTCCCATTCCTCCGCTGTTTTCTCTCACAATGTCTCCGGTGGCCAATTTGCAGGGGGTGTCCGAGCCTTGACCCTGACACTCAACCGGCTCCACCCCACCACCACCACCTCGTCAGGCGGTGAAGGTCACAGCCAGATTACAGGCCGGAGGTATCATCCTCTGAAGTGAGGAATAATCACGGTTCTCTGAGACTGTTAAATAGAACCACAGGCCCTGGCGCTGTCATTACTCTGAGAAAGAAGGGGAAGGGTAAAGGAAAGGGGGGCTCGTTCACCTAAACGCATGCAGATGTTCAGACTCTCGCTTAAGCCTCGGCTCTGTTGAAGGTACATGGAGTTCTTTTGTTTGCGAGCATCTATCTGTTTTTTATTTGTCTCGTTTCAGTGGGCCTCCTTGATTCAATCTGGTGAGATTTTATTTCAAAGTGTGTGTGGAGCAGCTTAGAGGACCGAGAATGACGTAAATAAGATGAATCATTTGTTGTTTAAAAACTTGTGGTTTAGGGCCTGTGCTGCACTTAATTTTCATTGTTTCCACAATCAAGTTGTAATTAAAGAATGGCTGTGTGTGTGTGTGCGCGCGCCCAGTTGCCTTTGCCCCTGTGTGCCTCTGCATTAGCACATGTGTGGGATGGTTATGGATACATTGTGGTTCTGTTTTATGCAGGATATAGATTATTCACATATGACTGCAGAGCCTTTTTTCCGCCTTCCACCCCCTTTGTCCTGCTTTTGTTTTATGGCTATGGAATTGTGTATTTAATCAGCCCCATCCTATCTGCATGGAAATTTCCATCTGGCAATTATTCTCCATTCAAAATAAATACACACATTTTGCTGAGAGCTCATTGTTGGGTTTTTTTGTTTTATTTAAACCAAACTTCTTCTGCGAGTCCAGCCTTCAGTGATGAAATACAACAAAACCTTTTCCCTAAACTCTGGGCTCCTTCCATCAAACTTTCCTCACTGGGTTCCTTGTCAGGCAGGATGAGAATAAACAGGTTGGCTAAACCAGAGCGAGAGAGAGAGAGAGCTCAGATGATGAAGTGCATTATGGGGTTTTTTGATGGATGCGAGGGGTGCGTTTGAAGGGCTTGGAGGAATCTTGAAAGCTTGGCTGTGGCCCGCGCTCGCTGTGTCCCAGACAGTGAAACACAATAAGCGTGCAGATGTTCAAAGTGTTTGGCCGCGCTGGAGCCTCCAGCCCTCTCCCTCTCATCTGAGTAGGAAATGCTTTAGCTGGAACTGTTTGTTTTCTCTGTGTCTGTGGTCTGAACTGTAGATTCACTTACATCTCTGACCCCCCCCCTCCCCTCCTCCTCCCTCTCCCTCTCCCTCTCTTTCTTGTCCCAGGAGTTTCCAAACAGCGAGCTGAAGGAAGGACAATTCACAGATCAACACTGTCCCCTAGAGGGTAGGTTGAGAAGGATGTGTTTGCGTTTGGGTTTTGAACAATAGAAGTTTGTTATCATTTTTGTTGCAATTTCTTGATTCAAGCACTTAAAATTGTCGCCTAATTCCTGTGTGAGAAATCTAACTCGACTGTGTCATCTTGTGTCGTCAGTGGTTCTTCCTCCGGAGAAGGCCGAGGGCTGTGAGAGCTACCTGCAGTACCTGCACTCAGAGGAAGGAGAGCGGGAGATACTCAGAGACACGACCAAAGCTTCCGGGAAGAAACGCATCAGTCTGGATGTAAGCACTTCAACTATCTGGCAGCATTGCACTCCCATGTTTACAACATGAATATATAACAAAGGAGTGGTGTCCCAGGTCTGTTCTGCATGAATGTACTTGTGCAGCCAACGTCAGCGCTTTTTCAATTCCCAAGACTACAACCAAGGTGGATTTTGGGACTCCTAATAACTATTACTGGGATTCGGAGTGATTGTCTATCTGGGTTTGCCCTTTTTTGGAATGAGGTTGTGGCAGTTCTGAAATTTTACTTCTTGACAAATAGAGGGATGACAGGAGAGTATCTTTAAAAGTATTAACGCTCAGTCTCAGTGTTCAATCCTTTTATAACTTGCCAACAACATCTCTCACAGGATCCTTTTTTTCTAGTGTTTTCCTTTATGACCTATCTAAATGTTGTACTTTACTCAAAAAGTTAAACTCCAAACAGACCCTCTGTCGTAATGCACATCTCATGATCCCTGTTATATTTATGGTACCTCTGGTAGAGAGTACTCAAACTTAAAAGAAGATAAACATGATTATATATACATTTAATATCCTAATATCCCTCACAACTGTGGAGCTGTGGAGTTTCCACTTTTTGCAGGAATTTTTGTGGGTCAGAAAAAGGTCTCTCTTAAGAGTGTTGAAATGGTTTTGTGTTCCAATGACTAAGAAATGATTCAAACACAGGTTAGACCATTAGATTCATGGTTGGTAACCTCCATGCTGGCCACCGCTGTATGCCTTCAATCTGTTCACAGACCATGTGTCTGTATGTTGACATTTACGCTCCGGACCACATCCTGATTGAGTTTAGGGACCAGTAAATAGAACGAATAGATTGTGATGTTTAGACTTGCATTTTTTTTTAAAAAAGAATTGCTCAGATCTGCCCTTCGGTGATCACTCCTCGTTATGTGAGCCGAGGAGATGTTATAGAACCATAAAGGGCCTCCTCTCTCCCCGGGGTCTCCTCCCATGTAAATGCAAGCTGCCTTTTCGCACAGTGTCAGCTCTCCCCCATGCCTGGAACACAGCCTATATTCCAGATGTTTATTTTTCCAATTACGGCCGTGTTACTAGATACATCTGAATCAAAGTTCCTGCCAAAAAGTTGTAACTGAGAATAGTGGGTGCGCTCATTTTTCCTGGAAGAAGGTACAAAGACGAGGTCACAGAGGCAGGGCCCACCCTCTGACTCCCCCACACAACGTAAAGGCAGCTGAGGAGTGATCGGTTTACATGTTAGAAACTGGAATAACACTTGGCTTTTGTTCTATTTTTCTTAAGACGTATTCAATTATAAAATAATATATATGTTGTTGTTTTTTTTTAAAGCTCCTACACTTTTTTTCCCCTGCAGGGGGCCGGCAGCCTTTTAATGTGCTTTCTGCTAAAGAACGTGTTGATTCAAGCAACGTTTGAACTGAATGTGATCGGAGAAGATAGTGTCATGAATCACTACTATTAGCAGGTTCCCATGCAGAATGAAGGAAAACAACACTCAGATCCGCTTGAAAAATGTTCATGAATCACACTTATGACAGCGACCGTACTTTGCTGCCCCCTGTTGTCATAAACGCTGCAGTGTTTCGTTTCGGTTGTTGCAGATGTGCTTTTTCTTTGCTTGTTGTTGACACAAGGAAGTAGATGAAATTGTTTATGTGCATTAAGGCTGATTAAATCCTTTGTATTCACAGGACTTGGAGTGTGACGTTTCTGTGGAAGATGACAATCGCCAGGAGTGGATCTTCACTCTTTACGACTTTGACAACAGTGGGAAAGTTACAAAAGAGGTGTGTGTGTGTGTGTGTGTGTGTGTGTGTGTGTGTGTGTGTGTGTGTGTGTGTGTGTGTGTGTGTGTGTGTGTGTGTGTGTGTGTGTGTGTGTGTGTGTGTGTCTGTTGCCGCCATGCCTTTCTGTGCATTGTCTTCATAACCCTTTAATATCCACTGTGGAATTTAATAATTTAATTTAAAGCGCTTGAAGTACTGGCTACGGGCTTTTCCTGAACATACTTCATAGTCGTACGGAAGGACTCCAGATTGTACTAAGCGTGCTTCATCTGTCACTGTAGGACATGTCCAGTCTGATGCACACCATCTATGATGTGGTGGACGCCTCTGTGAATCACTCATGCCATAACAAGAGCAAAACGCTGCGTGTCAAGCTGACCGTCACTCCAGAGCCCCGGTGCCACCGGCGAGAAACAGGGACAGGTAAATAACAACAAAAGCAGCGTGGAGCAGAATGAACTCAGAATGCTGCAAGCCAACTAAGTATTTCCCGTATATTTGTTGACACTTAAATTCAGTCAGTTATTGGCCCAGTTCAATCACTGATGCAGTTTGAAGTGGTAATTCACAAGTTGTTCTTGTCTTAGCAGCATCTTTGATGATAAACAAGCGTTCACGCTGTCATGTTTTTGCAGTGCACTTGCCAGTCAAACAGTGCAGCTGTTACTGCAGGGTCTTTTTCTGAATATTTGCAGATATTCACAGTCTATGAATATTTCTTGACAGTAATTGTTAATCTATAAAATGCAAACAAATCATTGAAATCGTAGCTTTCACAACACTCAAAGTGTCAGTTACTCCCATGGTATGGGTTGTGTAAAGCAGCAGAAGCACAAACTGTCGGAGTACATCCACCGCAGTCTGTAAGTGTAGATGTTGCTAAGCACTTTTCCTGCTCTGAGTTCTTGTACTTTCCCACTTCAGAACGCTGTCATCAGGAAGAGGGGCGTTCAGCTGACAAGCGGCTCTCCTCCTACATCAGGTTAGTACAACAACATCTACCCAATCTCTCTAATGGAACCTCTTCTAGCAGAGTATACTTTGCTCAGAGGTTGGCCTCCGTGTGCATTCGTCCACTTATCATGATGGTTTTACACATTTTTAGCAGCAGAGGGCAGAGCAATGAGGCGCCAGCCGCTGAAGGGCAGCATTACTGTGTGGATGAGAACACAGAGAGGAGGAATCACTACCTGGACCTGGCTGGTATAGAGAACTACACCTCCAGATTTGACGGTACATGTCTTTTTATTCTGTTTCACAGCCGGCTTGTTGTTGTTGACGCAAATTTGCATTATTATATGACAACGGCAGGTTGAACGTTGACTATGCATATGACAACAGTTAAAGCTCCATGTTATAAATCATATTTGGATGAACCACTGACCCCGTGTCTCTCACCTGTCCTTCAGGAACCAACCCTTCCAACCCACCTCAGGAGGCTCATGGTCGGAGCTCACAGAGCCAGAGCCGCTCACGCTCCCAAGAACCAGAAACCCAAGTTGTTCACCAGCGCCGCTCACAAGTCATCAGCGATAGCTACAACCCCACAGAGTCTCGAAGCAAGGGCACACAGTTCCTCAAGTCCCCCAAAGGAACCTACAAGGGAAGCGGAGGAAATAACGGGGGCAGCGGAGGTGGCAAATCCACTAAATGCCACGGCTACCACCCGCCTCTGCAGACCATGCTGCACAGTGGCAGCGCAGCAGGACATGGGGGTCAGGATGTGTACCACTTGCCGCACCAAACCCAATCTTCCGGCCACCACCAGCACCCGCTGCAATACAGCCACAGCAAACGCCTGAGGGCAAAAGCCCGAGAGGCCATGTCCCCATCCAAAACCCCGCTGTCCCCTCAGGCCCACCCCCAGCAGCCCTCTGTACTGCCGAGCCTGGAGAGAGAGCAGGCGTCTGGTCCACCCGGGAGCCCAGGGTTTGTGGTTCCTGTGGTCCAGCGTCACGAGCACCACCATCACCACGAACACCACCACCACCACCACTACCATCATTACCATCAGACATGACTGCCTTTAGTGTGTGCAGTGACTGAAACTGTACAGGACCAACCACAACCAACCACACCAGTCTGAAGGACTCAACATCATCCCACAGGAGTTTCTCACACTCTGTCCAGGATCTTTTTATTCTCCTCCTGCAAGCTATACAGATATATCCTGAGATTAGACGTATTGAGGAAATCGTGTAGTGTGACTGCAGATGACATTGGACCGGAAGGATGTTTTTCTGAAGTTATTGTGTAATAACAAAATGACGCGTGGCACAGTTTTGAAGTTTTTGTAGATTTTTCTGCTGGGACTGCTGCGATCGTTACCCATGTTCAGTTCAGGGTTCTGACGCCAGAGAGGAACAGATCAGAGGATTTCTTTTTGACGCAACATCGTTTCCTTCCTGATGACGTTGGCTCAAGTCCCAGGAAGCTATTTGTCAGAGTAGGTGTGGTGTTCTGTGTGAGACCTTTTCCAAAACATGGATCTCAGGTGTAAAGGTGCTGCTGCTCTCAAGCTTTTCACAGAGGCTGCTTCCTCTGGGAGGCCTTATGTGGACTGAGGGTTATCCTGTCGGGGAGTGAGGGAGGGAGGGGGGAGGGTATGAAATCACCACTGCCAGTTTTAATGCAAAAATATCTTGCTATATGTATAAAAAATCTATATATGTAAACACATTTTACTGTATAATTATTATACTGTATATGCATATTTCATCATGGATATAATTATGCATATATGTATTTTGTCTTTTATATATTTTAATAAACGTTATATAGTTCATTTATATTATTTCAGTGACAGTCTTTTTTTCTTCTGCTCATTACACACTTGATTATGGCGTGTCTGCTGCCATCGTGTGGGTAGAAACAGAACAACAACAGCACAAATCCCGCTGTGTGATGCTGTTTGTCAAGACTTTGACATTAAATATTAATTATTTCTTCATTAAAACTTAATTGTGGTCTAAGAGGAAAGAAAAAAACATCTTTGTTTATTGAATTAATTAATTAACTCGAAGAAATTGGAATTAAGGCAAATGCCTCTCAGCTTATAAGTGATCGTAATAATTTTTAGGGTCATACCTTTATTTTGGGTGTCCACTACAGAATGTTTACAAGTTGTAATGTTCAAAAACAATATCATTTTTATCAGAATTTCTATTATTTGCATCACCTCTGTTCATCCTCTGTCTGAAAGCTCAATTTTAGTGCCTTTCTCTTTAAGGCCCCCCCACCATATATCTGCAGCTCTGCTGGTGTTTTTGCAACCTTGGCCATGCTGGGGGCTTGTATTTTTGAATTCAGGCTGTGTTAATTTCACTGTGGCTTGAGCAGTTTGATTATAATCAAAACGATCCATGGAAATCTCACTTTCCACAATATGGGACCTTTGAATTAGCAATACCTGATTGTGAAAAACAAAATGATTAACCTGCTATCAGGGGATTGTTTTGTTAATTATCACAAGGAGATAAAGAAACAGCAGACAGGTGATTTAAGGTTCAGGAAAAAGGCCCAAATTACAATCAGCTAAATGAATATACTGTGGGAACCAGCCAACCGTTTACAATTACAAGATGATCGTCTTGCCACAACTGTGACGGTAACAGCTTATTTAAAAGAAGAATTGTCTCACTTCTCTTTCTCCTTCAGCTTCCCTCTCAGGCTGTGAGAAAATAATGTTGGCTGTTTTACTAGATCTTAACTTCTCCAATGCCTAAACATATGAACAATCAGTCAGTAAAGGTCATCACACAAAGAGCTTTGATACCTGACTGTGACTGACTGTTCCAACAGGGTTCAAACTGGAGGCTAATAATTTCCCCCCTGATGGTTGTGTATGCTCTGTAGAGGGAAGCCAGGAGAATAAACTGGTGCCACATGGTAGTGACAACAATCTGCTATCACATCGAGTGAGCAGTATTTAGTACTGATTCCACACTGTAAAATGCCGTCACAAGTACAAATAATGCATTAAAAATGTCAGTAAAAGTATGAAGGTACAATCAAGATGATACATTTAAAGTATCAAAAGTAAAAGTATGCAACACAGGGAAAGTAAAAAAAATCTTCACATGTATGTTTTTACATGAAAAATTAGAAAAGTTGCCAATTACTTTTCTTTCAACTGTCTATTTGATTAAACGCCTAATAACTTCAGTTTTATAAACTTGTTTGGTAGTTTAATTTATTATAAAACATAATATTTTAAAAACTCTTCTAGTAATAGAAACGTTAGCTGTGAAGTAATATCTCCCTCTGAAATGTAGTGGAGTAGAAGCTGGCCTCACACATTTGAGTCAAAATTAGCAATATCTGTCCCATTTCCTTCTATGTGCTGGCACTGGTGTTTCCTAATCCATTGTTGGTCTTGTAAAAATGCAGATAATCATACTAAAGTCTTCAAAATGTTCTCAATGTATAGTTGGGGCTGAGGGGGCCTGACCTCAGTATTTCTAGACACCTGGCTACGGCCCTGAGTAGGAGTAGAACATGACATAAAATAAACTCTCAAATATAGTACAATTACCTTTAAATTTGTACTTCTAAATGTGCATAGTTACTTGCACCACTGTCCAACATTTTATTTGCCCCTGTGCTCATCTAGAAAAAGCCCCACAAACCAGTCATCCCACTATGATTCTAAGGCAGTCTGATTGATTTGAGTCTGCCACTAGGTGGCAACAAACAGCCATCAATGGTACATACAACACACTGTAGGAAGATGTCAGTGATGTTAGTGCTGCTGCTGTAGAGGAGCTGATTTATTGAATGTGCATCTAAGAGCTCACAGACATACAAACTGAATATAGCTCTTGTCCTGGATAATACTTGATACTGATGTGGGATGTGTGGTGCAAACACAAGACATGGAATGAAATGAAATGGGGAACCTGGGAGAAAATGTTCCTTGATATATTTTGAAATTCAGTAGTCACGGGCCAGTGTTGGTGAAAATCACTGTTCTGATAATCAGGGTGCTACTGTAGAGGAGTGCACACGCTCAGTCAACCTTCCTGTGTAAATGAAGGTAAACACACTGTCTGATCCACATGTAAACAAAAGAGCTGACTCCAACAGCAACACACACATCTGCTGTCTCTCTTAAACTGGCTGACTGTTGGTGCAACACCAGACAACAGCTAAATCTGGTTATTAAATGACAAAACAATTGCACCTTAAGGTCCGTTTAGCAGCTGTCTGGAGCTTTCAATCATCTGGTTAATCTGCAGTAAAAATAATCGTTAATTGCAGCTCTGAAGTTTCTACCCACAAGTAGTTACTAAAGGTGCAATATGGAATTTCACCTTGAAACATTTAAAAAAATAACAAAGATAATAAACAGAATGTGAAGAAATATTAGTTTTGACGTTGTGTTATTATTTTGCGAGAAGTGCCTACTAGCCCCTGATCCCAGTGTGCTGAGCTCACAGTCTGGACATACTTGAGTCAGCTGATTGGACCACTAGGTACGTGGCTATGTGAGCCAACGAGCTAAGGGCAGCTGCAGTTAGCGGTTACTCTGGTGATAAGCTTCCCCTTGTTTTGTTTTGAGTATGAATTCAACAGGTGGCCAATTCTTGCACACTGCTAACAGTTAAAGCAGACCTGTGATCAGCTGTGAAACTAGTGAACCCACTTCTTAAAACACACCTTTATAGACTTGCTTTTATGTGAAGTAATCACAACTGAATCTTTAATCTTTCCATCTTCTTATTCCTTTTACTGCTCTTAGGCGACTTCTCTGTTTTTAATACTTCCCTTGTTAATGTACGTTTTCTTTCTTCTTACTTTCATTACTTTTATTTTCTCATTTTTATCATCTACTTACTGTCCCTTATTCCTTTTTACTGCTCATCTTTTTATCTGTTCTTAATCTCTGCGATGTGACATTGTCTTCTTCTTTCTTTCAATCATTTCTCCCCCCTCTCGTAATTTTCTGTTGAATTTGTCTGTTTTTTCACTTTTATTCCTTTTACTCGTAATAACTCATTTAGCCTTTTTGTGTTTCTACATTTTTCCTTTCTGCCTTCTTGTTTTAACTCACCTTGGACAAGACTTCCTTGCATTTGGCTCGACTGCTGAGTGTTAATTCTCCAATATTGAACCGAGTTTCCTGCTTTTCCTTAATTGCCAAAGCACTTAATGAAGTCCATTATTGTATTATATGGTATAAACTGATTTCAAATCCGCTGAAACTAATCTGTGCAGGTGAACACAACAATTTATGGTGTCAACATAAATTGGGGCTCTAAGGACATGCTGTAAATTAAGCGTCCTTCCTGGTGGTGGTGGTGGTGGTGGGGGGGGGTCAACAGCTATTAGGGCCCTAAAGGTTAGAGCCCTCCTGTCTTTCATATGCAGCTTTTCCAGGTATTTCCATCACCTCCACCTTTGGGGTTGAGCTGTCACCTTGCTGAACATGCCTGTTCCACGTGACAACTGTCCGCCTGTGCCCAAACCTGGCATCAAGTGAAACAAACTGCAGTAAAAAAAAAAAATGTAGGCTCACCCTCGGCTCAGATTTATTCGCCATATTTTGTTTGTTTGTTGCGATATAAATGAAATGCTGTCAGCGTGTTACTTCTTTCTTTCTTTCCTTTTGTTCTTCTCTTTGTTAATTGCCAGCAGCTCAGCTCAGAGAAAGCAGCAGCAGCAGCAGCAGCAGCATTCCCTGCTCCGGTCGTCAGGGGATTTAAGGAAGGACTGAATCCGAGCCCCGACTGAGACAAACAATGGCAGCTATGAAAGGCTGAGGGGAGGGTCGGCCTAATGCAAATATCCACTTTGTGTGTGTGTGTGTGTGCGCCTTGGAGGAAAACCCCGCACGAAACACTGACAACCACCAACTTCCACCCGAAGTGAGCGAGTAGCGCAGCAGCCCACTGTAAAAAACAAAACAAAACACAGCTACACGTTTTTTTTGCAGGGGGAGGTTTGTCGCTGCATTTTCCTCGCAGGCTTTTTTTTTGTTCCCCGGGACTCGGTTCTTTCATGGAGGCTTCGTCGATTCAGCAGCAACAAGTGTCGGAGAGGAGAGGGGACCTCGTCTGGAGACAGGACGGCGCAGCATCTCCGAAATGCGCCGAGTGCACCTGCTGAAGCGCGACGCGGGGAGGAAGGAAAGGTAAAGACGTCCGAGCACCTCCGAGTTCACTCAACTAAACTTTCTCTTCCCGTCCGTCAACACTTAAGAGTACATTTCCGCTTGTTTTGTTTTGTTTTAACGCATTCCTCAGTCCTGCTTTTCATTTCTGCGCACGAACTTTTTTTTTTTTTTTTTTAAGACAGAGGGCACTCCAGCTTTTTCTCCAAATATACTACAGTTTTGTTCGAGCCACCGTTTTTTTTCTTTTTTTCTGCTGTGCGGCTTATTTAGTGCAGCTAAGCCTGCCTCAGGAAAACGTGATTATCCTCAGACCATCGATACGCTGGCTTTCATTCAAGACATGCATGAGAAAGGCTTTGCAGCATAATAGACCAGTGGGAGCCTGTCTGCTTGTATAGGCGTGGGGCAAACGGAGGGGAATCTCACTTGAATGTTGATATTGTTCCATGTGAAGGGGGAAACACAGGCAACATTTCTGAGGTGTGTAAAAAAAAATGCAGAAAATGTGAGGTTGCATGCTGGTTCGTTTTTTTTTATTTCTTATTTAAAAAAAGTGGACTTAAGAGTCTTTGGAAAACATTTGGTGTGATAAAGTTTCTGCATCATCTCTGCAGGGCTGCAGGTTTTCTTTAAAGCCAGCGGTCAGCTAAAAAGCAACTCAGTGAAATGCTACTGTAAAATCCTCAGCATATCCCCCCGGAGAATAACATCAAAGCGGACTCAACATGAGGCCTTTATCTGAACAATTGCTCCATTCTCCCCCCCTGCACCCCAACCTCGGCCACCCCCACGGCCCCCTATTCCCAATTTCCACTTGATTAAGCCCTAAACTGAGCAGAGTTGAATCTGGAGGGAAATGGTTCACTAATTTTGACTCTCGAGGCTGACACAAAAGAAGAAGAGCCTTCTCTCAGGACTAATTTGAGTTGGATTCAATACGTTGACAAGAGCTGGGCTGAGAACCGCATTGTTGGACAAATATAGACGAGTGTGTGTGAGGGAGAGGAAGTGACAGATGACTGAAATCAGCCCTTCGGTTCTTCATATTTTTGGTTGCTGCTTGATGATTCCAGTCTCTGGAAGGTGTTTGATTCCTCTTAACCTAATCGGCAGGATAATTGTTGGCTTTGTACGTTTGCGCACACCACATGTTGAAACTTATGTTGCTTTATATTGAATGTTGTGCTTGTCTTCCGGTCAGGTTTAGGAAAAGATTATGTTTTTTTGATGACTTGGTTCTGACATTGTCCCGACGTTACGTCAAAATTATCCAATTTTCCTGCCAGTGACACGGCTGGAAAAATGTCTCAGCTGCTTGTTAAAAGTATCTGGTGGTCTCACACCTACAAATGTCAAAACGCCATCATGAACAGCAGTCTTTCGCTTGGCAGCGTTCTCCTCTTCTGACACGAAAGTCAGCTCATTTGGATGCATATTAAACGTGACATGGCACGCAATGTAAAATGTCGATATTTCACTTATATAACGTGCAAATTGAATGTATCTGTGGTTTGCAGAAACGTACAAAGCCGACATTATACTCTTGCGATTGAACTGTTCCTGCAGCGTGTGGCTCCTTTTTACAGATTCATTTCCTTCGCCGAGGAGGAGATGTTTTCGCTTATGTCCGTTTGATGGTTGGTTGTTTGGTTTGTCAGCAGGACTGCACAAAGGCTACTGAACAGATTTCCATGAAACTTGGATGAAGGATTGGTCTCAGCCCAGAATGGCAGAATAGTCCCCATTAACTTTTGTCGCGGATCAGAATAAAGACACATATTCAGGATTTTCTGATGAGTAAAAGAAACAGGTGTATTGAGGTGGATGGTATTTGAATGACTATGTTTTCATGTGAATAAAGGGGACTGTTGCTTTACTGAGTGCCATTCTAGTTATATAACGTGAAGTTTTGCTGAAGTTGTGCAGCAAAAACCAAAGTTGATACCCTCTGAAGAATGACAGCATGAACATGGAAGCATAACACCAGATGTTTATTATGAAGCAGACATTATCATGCATGTGTAACAACCCATGAAAAGCATGGACGATAGTTAGAAAGGGCTGTTTATTTAGATGCAGGCACTAGTTTTCACGGACTGGAGTGAATGCCACCAATGCAGTTTATGACAACTCTTTACAAAGCCGCCTCGGCGACCGGCTCTTAAATTGCTGTTTCAGAAATCTCCCTCTTTCACCACAAACTCAACGTTGAAATCGGTTTTCTCACCGTTGGTTTTTTTTCCAGTATTTGTAAGCAATTATCTGTAATGGTGAGAGTAAGCAGAAGCAGACCACTGTACACATTCTCTGTCCGGTGTTGAGGTTGCCAGGCGATGAGAGCTGCTGGATGAGGGCTGCTCACTCAGATGTCTCTCTCTCTCTCTCCCTCTCTCTCTCTCCCTCCCTCCCTCGGTCTGCTCTCTCTCCATCAACCCCCCACCTCTCCTCTCAGCTTGCCTCTCCTCTTCTGCATACTAATAGATGGACATAAAAAGGGGGCTGAGTACAAACCAGGGCTGTCAAACTGATTATTAATATTCTTCACTTTGTGGCGCGTTTACAGGGACAGAAGTTTATGGGAACTTCCTCTATTGTTGTTTGTTAGATTTATTGTTTTCCACTGACTGGCTGTGAACTACAGTAGACAGAAAGTCTGGCAGTCTACAGTTAATGTGAGGTGCATGTGTTATTGTGCAGGAGAGGGAGGTTTTTTTTATTTTATTTTTTATGTATCCTTCACCAGAGGAGGGCAGTGTTCAAGTTGTGCTGAGAAGCAAGTTGTCCCAGGTCGTAAGAGTAATCGACCTACTTTTAACTGTTTGTGCTGTTCTGTGCTCTGATAAAATATCTTTGGGAGCTACAAGCTCTTTGCCCCCTATCTGCTCTGCATCTCTAAACAGGAAGGAATCATTACTCTGACAACGACTCCCAAACAGACGGAGCGAGCGTTCAGTTTATGTAAAAACAGGCGCTCTCAATTGCAAAAGGACACCGGTGCACCAACAGTTAGTGTAACACTACATCAGTGTAATGAGCATGAAAATGTTGTTTGTTTTGCTTATTTCTTTTTGTATTTTTCCTCTTTTAAACGAGGACTGAGAGTAGCTTGGTGGCATTTCACAGAACCTGGTGGCACACATTATTTTCCCATCTAAATTTGCACAGAATGTTAAACTAATACGCTGTCATACACTTAAGAGTATTTGTAAAGCTCATTATGGGTTGTCCTCATACTTACTGTATCTGTAGGCTCTTTGTGTTTTCCATGTTATGCTCTTTGGCGTAATCCTTTATCTCAGCCAGATGTATGTAAGTACATACGAGAAAGTATAGACGTTGAGCCTTTTGTCATTGAGGAGTTCCTCAATGACAAAATTCCTCTTCTTGATAGGCCCCTATCCTCAAGAGACAGGTATAATTAGAGCAATGGAAACAGGAAACACCTCGCCCTCCCTATCGTTTTCTCCCCCCCCTTACCCTCTCTCCCTCTTCGTCTCTCTCTCTTCCTCCTCGTCTCTCTCCTCTCAGATGTGCATTTATTTGTACAGATTATCAGGTGCAGAGACTTAGAGTGAGGCCTGTAATGAGTCCTGTGATGGTTATCAGTATGTCGTACATCCTTGAGTTTACTGGAAATGAGAGCATGACTTGTGCCTGATTATTTTTTTCTCTTTCTCCCTGAAAGCAATTAACTCAATGCAGCGGCACGTTCAGTGTGGACAGTTTTACAAAATATGACCTTTTTGATCTAATGTATCTTCCTGTAAGAATGAAGACTCACATTTGTTTTCAGCAGAGATTAAACTTCAGCTTCCTTCAGCCATTATATTGTCGAAAAATCACATCACCTTAAGTTAACTGCCTAACAACACAAATGCATTTGATTTACAGTGATATGAAACCAAGAAAAACAACTAGATTTAATATTTTACAGGCTGTTATTGATTGACTTGACTTGATATAAGACACTTTAAGGAGCTTCATGTAAGAATTTTTGTATAAAATGTTTTAAAAATGAACGAAAATAAACAACAGAACTCAGCTACTAAACACAGCTAACTGAGCTATCTAGCTAACAGCAGCTACAGTTCAGGCCAAATCTCACATATTGTGCCTTTTTTTAATGTAAGACGACGGATCCATTAATTGATTAATGGTTCGAGCAGTAGTCACCGTGCTGAGGCAAGAACAACAAACGTGAGAGAAGTAAGCAGACATGTTTGTTTGTCTACCTTATTCTTGGCACTATTATTCAGGCTGTCTATACCTGTTAATCCTCCCACACTCTCCTCCATGACTTGCATCACAGTGTTTTGTCTTTGACTGGCTGTGATTCATTTGTGGTGAATGTTTACACACCCTCGGTAGTTAAACCCGATGTGAGGGATGTAGTAGAGGGGCCTCTAATTTCTACTTCTTCCTCCAAAGATTAAAGACTCTGCGGAGACCAGGTGTACAGTTCAGACCAAAGCTTAGCCACCCATCGCACCTCCCTTCATCTTAGACCTCATGCACCTTGTGCGAAGGTGCGCAGATTCCATTTTTAAAGTGGAGGAGCTTCTCTTGACTGTCCACTTAAATAGGTGTAAGGGTACTTAACCTAACTCCCACAGTCTTTCCTCAGGCACCCAGAGTTCAAGGGAGAGAAAAGTCAGCGTTTTTTTTATTGATTCAGAGGAGCGGCTCCCACCTTTCCCCTTCCTGGTGTGGAATGCGCACCTGGAGGTGTTTGCTGAGTGGCTCTAGTAATCCGTGTAACAATGCAAGCTGACATCTGCTGCCATCAGAGGCACTCGGGGCCGTTTGCTCTGACAGGCGCTGCATTGTCTCTGTAGATCAGCGTGGCTGTGACGCTGTTGATCTCTTCATTGTCACATTTATCTGTAATCCTTTAATTTTAATGCTGTCAGCAGGACAGAGAGTCTGCAGCATTGAAAGTTGATTAGAGTCTTTTAAATTAGCAGGAAACGGGATGAAATTATGAAGCTGATTTGTAAATTAAATGTATGTGACTCTCAATCAAAACCTTTTCAGACATTGAAAAACACAACTGGAAGTTGGGGGACAGAGAGCACAGGTAGAGTTCAGTTGTCTAGACTTTGTTGACACGGCAGGCCAGTAGAGTTGCACAGCTCTCGGTTCCCCCTCGCAGTGTACACACAGGAGGGAGATGGGTGCAGATAAAACGACTGGGTTACGCCCCGCCGAGGAATTGGGATGCCTCGGGGGCTGGGAAACTTTCTGCCTGACTAGCCTTAATATTGTGATTCTCCTCAGTCAACAAAGCAGTGCATTTGATGGAACATGTCAGGTTCCTCCAGGACTCGGGGGCTGGTCCTCTCCTCTGATGGTTAGACAGCTGTCAGCCTCTCAGAGCCCAGAGAGCCGGCGAAACCTCCATGTGTTGTCGGAGACTTCAAAGCAGAGGGGCAGCAGTGTGAGGTGAGTGCCGACTCTAAAAACAATTGAGCAGCTTTAGCTGGGATTCATTTGGATTCCGTGTTGGGTCGTTGAGTCGAGTTGTGCTCTGTGGCGCTCGGGAGTTTTTCGCTGTTGTCAGATCTCTGAGGCATTGTTCTTTCTTTGCATGTGTGTTATTTGTTCTCAGAATTAAAGCTGTTGCAGTTAGTTGCACTTAATCTGAGAACAAAGTAAAGTTACATAACATCATTGTTGCTGTACACTATTTCATGTACAGGATGGCGGTCATTGCCAATACAGACAGTTTGTAGTGTTGAAATTGTTCATAATTTCAGGTGAATTTTAATCCTGTTAAAGTAGAAATGTAAGTTGTACTTAGCGACTAAAGATCAGGTTATTAATGGCCTTTTAGGTTAGTTTGACAAACTGTCTCATGTAGGGATGGGATGCTATCATGGACTACATTACTCATGGTAAATTATCTTTATCAGGATTATCGTGAATATCCTCATGTGCATGACTTGAAAAAGCTGTCTAGCTTAATGAGGTACAGTCCTATGTTCCTTTCCTGTTTTATTTTGAATCACCTTCATCATGGCTGACAGCATGGCTAGTACATTTTATCCCTATGGAAATAAAGTTACACCAGATGTTTGTAAGTACTACAGATGCCCAGTGCTTCAGGCTCCCAGTCCAAACTCTAACTGCAGGGCTAACTGAGCTAACTAGCTAACAGTGGCTACAGTAAGCAGCAGATACTCTAGTGATATGAGTATGAATTTGACAGGTGGCTAATTTCTTACAAATTGCTAAAGAATTGTTTATTTTAGTGCAATCTTAGTTTTTATTATAGATATTTTGATGATTATTGGGATGATATCATGAATCGTAAATATCTTGGACAGGACATGAAATCTTTATCATCCCATGCCTCATCACATCACTATGTGACCAATCAATGGAACAGTAACGGTGCAACTATACACTGCTCCTTGAAGAGTTTCTATTGTCTTGATAATCCAAAAAAGATATATTAAATGCAATTAAGGCTTTAAGGTCTTCAGTATTTACTCGATGTATGTTTTCAAGTTTTTGTTTGAACAGATCTAATTGTGCGTGGGTTTTCAGGCAAGTCTGTTCAAGGACAGCAAAATCTATCAACGTGTGTATGATATTGGAAACATTTTTTTCATGACTCACCTGTTCTGCCCTGCAGCACTGATTAGATTTGGTTCGATTAGATAAGGCACCAAAGGGGAGAAAACCTTTTACTATCATTTTAAAACACTTAAACCATATTAAACCTATGTACTATATTTACTGCACGTCCACAGTACGCACTGGTGTCTTTGTACACTTGGCCAGACTGAGGGTGCCCTCTCCTTGACTCCTTGATGAGTCGGGAGCCGCTGCTGTAACTCGACCTTGCCTCCTCCAGCCACCTGTGCTCGCGTGCTCAGAGAAAACACAGGCTTTTGTGTTGGAGTGAGACGTCCACACAGCGGGGGGCTGAGGTACATTAGTGGCTTTGACAGGTGGCACGCTCTTCCTGTGCTTCCCCGCAGTAAAGAGCACGAATATGGTCGGGCTGCTGGTGGAACAGCTGCACCACACTGCCAAGACGGTGGGGGTAAATGTCTTTACCGACAAAGACGTCAGGAAAGGACCTCGAAATTTGATTTTAGATGCACTTCCTGTGCAATGTGGTCAGGGTCTCAGTCTCAGTACACGGGGGTTGGGGTGTGATGTGGGTATTTGTGTAGCTGTGTGCATTTGTGTAGCGAGGTAATCAATCTGAAAGCTGGAGCCTATAGTGTGCAGCAGCACCACTGTGTCTGTCTGTCTGACGGAGGAGGAACCATTCACTCAGAACCCCAGTGACTGTTTTTACCCGCCCGCTGGGACTGGTCAGGAAGGGGGCAGAGGGGGCAGTAGCTCAGCCTGCGTTAGCCTGGATGGTGATGTGATGTGAGTTCTCAAGGCTGTGTGAGGCACACAAGAAGGAGAGTGACGACTCATTCACTCTGTCCTCTGTATGGAGTCGGACTTCTTTACGGCTCAAAGCTGAACTGTAAGTATAAAACTTTGCTGTTCTTTTCATTTTGTTGGTGTGTACTTTTTTTCCTTTACTTTGCTTTATCTTTGTAGAAGAGTCGAATATGGAAATAGTTGGAAATGTTTTTATTTTTCATGTAGTGAGAGTCGGTTGACAATAGGGCTACAAGTAACGGTTATTTCCTTGATGGATCGATTAGTTGCTTGGTTGATAGAATGGGGAAAAATGTCGAAGATGATGTCCTCCAATGTCCTGTTTTGTCCACAGCCCAAATATATTTTATCTGCTGTCATAGAGGAGGAAAGAAAATTACACAAGAACTGATTATTTAAACTTTTTTTTCAATCGATGGAAAATTGATGTACAGCTTATTTGATGTACAATTTATAATTTCAAGTATTTTTAAAGCAAAATCACTACATTTTATATGGGTCCAGGTTGTGACAATGTGGCAAACTGAATGTGTTTTGGTGTTGGACTGTTATGTGGACAAAACAAGACAACATTTTTTGTTGTTTTTCAGAAATAATCAACCGATAAATCAATAATGAAAATTGTAGCATAGTTAGTGTGGATTTCCTGAGCTGTTGCAAAAGTAATTACACAATAACATTTTTTTTTTTTACGTAGATGGATCTCACACATTAGATGTCATGCTTACTGTAAAGATACATGTAAATACTGTGATTGCCAAAAATACCTTGCCACATCTGTCGCAGGTTAAAACATGATGCTCGAGCTTAAGAGGATGATAAAATGTAAAGTTTTCATAACAACTGTTGTTGGGTGGCCTCTGTACTGCTGTGAGGTTGGTATGAAGTGAGGTAGGACCAAGGTGTCACATTCCACAGTTTGGTGTGTGTCTCAGTTCATCACAAACGACCTCCCATCTATTTACAACACAGCTTGTACTTGATCTAACCCTGTTTGAATTTGAGATATAATTAAATTCCTCCGTGTTCCGGGTAAGGGTTGGTTGTACGTGTGTGTTCATGTGTGTTTGTCCGCTGAAAATCTTTCAATCTTAATCCAAACAACCAGCGTGTCCATCCTCCCCCTGTAAATCTAGCCTGTATTTTTTTTTGTTGTCTGTAGAGTTACGGTCAAAGATATGACGTTGAGAAATGATGAAACTGCAGCTCTAATGTCATCAGGCTAATTTGTTCCCTTGAAAGCTCTATCAGATCGCGTGTCCCCCCCCCCTCGGGACTGTCCTATCTGCTTTTTCAGATCACATAAATATTGTTTACCACTAGTCTACGTAAATGAGGCTATTTTAAACCCGATGGTTGCTCATGGAAAAACACAGGAAAGGTTTCAGTCTTGTTGTACAAACATATTAGAGCTGATGTTTTACTGCGCTGGACTGTCCTGATATGAATCTAAAACATGCTGTAGATAAGAGTTCATGAAGCCCACGGATGGATGTTTTTTGTCTTTAGCCCGGGGACATCAGCGCTGTGGACTTAAATGCCACAAATTTAAATACGGTGTTGTTTACTGTTTTTCTCAGTGCAGTAGGGCCAGATCCTGGCCTAAATCTACACACTGATGCCTGCTCAGCTGGCCACAGAGGAACCACGTGTACTTTCCCAAACAGGACATATAAAGAACGGAAAATAATCACATGGCCAAAGAATCCTTTCTGGGTCAGACAGCTTGAATCTTTTTACCTCAGCTTTGTTAGCAACCTAGAACGTTGCCTTACAGATGATAGATTTCTTTCACGGCACCTGTTAAATAATGAAACTGATAGGCAGCATGTATGACATGTTGTGCATGGTATCAACTATTATCTCTGTATGCTCAACAATATTAATTGCAAAACAGACATAAAACGTTGCTTATCAACAAGAACATTAAATAAAGGTATAGAATATTTTACTACTTCCTGTGAAGGAGACAACATAATTGTTGGCTAGAAGCCTTTTCCTCTACTCGTAGCTCAACAAATATATATGTATACTTTTTTATACTCACTTGGTTTAGCTCAGTGCACTAAACGGCAAAACACCCCAGTTGAGTTTCAGCCGTTTGTTCTCAGCCTCACTGTGTTGAAACATAGCAGCTAATGTAGAGAGCAACAAGTTAGCCGACTGCTGTGTGAGATGCTCCGTTTGTCCGTTGACCTGTCATTTCCTCCGAAATCCAAGTTATTTTCCGCAATGCAAATGTATTCCAGAGAGGAGAGTAAATATCCTCATTGTCATTACCTGCCTGGCACCAGAACCAGTTGAGTGTTCAGGAAGGAGGTGTGCTTGGACGGACAAGTTGACACAAACGCGAATTTCAAAATAATTGTGCGTCTTAGAATTGGTGATTGGAGCGTTGTTTTCACTTTGCATTGATCACATTGAATTGTTGATCATTCAATTTGTGTATTGATCCAGATCGACGGATCGTTACAACCCTAATGACAACATAGCTGTTCTTTAAGTATATCGGTTTAACACAATTATGGGCACATTAAAGGAGCTTTTTTTGTTGCAGGAAATTATTCCAAATCAGTGGTGTCAGTACTGAAAAACTGACATTTGTACACTCATCTGCGCTTTACTTTTACAATCTAAACAAGTTATGATAAAGTTTGAAATTGTATTTTGGAGGACAGTTTAGTTTAAAGTCATGGGTGCCCTGGAGGCCCAGGGGTTAACATGCCGGCCACTGGAACACAACGTTCCCAGTAGAAGACCCTCAGGGGACCTCTGCTGCATGTCATTCCCCCACATTTCCTGTCATCTCTCTTCTGTCAAATTCATTTTCCTTAAAAAAAAAAAAAAAGTCTACTCACCATGCTGCCATGACGGACTGGGCTGCAACCTCTCTCTCTTAGCCAAAATTATACAGGCGGTCTGGCTAAAATCTGCTTTGAGTGGGCATCCTGCTCCAGTTGGCTGACACGCCTGCATCTTGGACACGTGCCACCCTGAGACCTTTGTTGATTTCAGACTTGGACCGTTTTGTTGCCCATGTGCAACCAAATTAGATAAGTAAGAATTAAAAAGAAGGAAAAGGAGAAAAAAGGAAGGGGGGAAGGGAAGAGAGGAGACATAAAAGAAGAAAAATCTGCCCTTAGTGACAGTGAAACCAGGCCAGAGGGGAAAGGCAGAAATTATAGGGCACAAACATTATTTTGCTTTGAGAGGGAGGAGTGTATATTTGCATAGTGCATATGTGAGGTGTGTGTGTGTCTGTTTATATAGCAGATTATACAGTAGATATACACATTGGACTAAATGTAGAACTGCTGTATATATAACAATATGTTCATGGTCTTAACCTCTTAGTTTACAGAAGTACTCTCCATTTCTTTGTCACAAGAAGTTTACTACATCAACTCTTAAGTTTCTCTGCGCACTTTTGTCAACACGGGAGTAAGTAATAATGTGTTTGTGTGAGCCCAGTTCTGCTCTGTGACAGTGACAGCGTGTCTTCTCATCCCAGCGGGGTCATTGTGATGACTGCCTTGATTAATGACAAGAATCTGGAGCCTTCCTCTAAATATAAACCAACCCAATTACCTATCCTCACTACCTTCTCTGTTTACACAGTCTGGCTTAATGCGATCTTCACATTTTCACACAAAGCATGCATTCTCAAGACCGAATGTTTTTCCCGAACAAGGATTTCCTGTGTTTAGGAGGAGATGGGAAGGAGCTAACAAACTGTCACTTTGCCGCATTCCAGCGGTAAAAACATCCTCACCTCTTCTGTGTTTTGAGGGTTTTTTTCTCGTGATGCCTGTCAGAAACCATCACTGAGGCGTGTTAACTAATGATAGGAGCTTATGTTTAACTCAGAGACAGCTTTTTTCCGAAAAGCTTTTTAAAAGGCAAGCAAGTCTGTTTCGAAGATGTCACTTCTGTCTTATGCAACAGGAGGATGTCCCACATATGTCAGCGGTGTGTAAGGGACAGTTAAAGGATTGGGTTTCCCCCCCTGACAATATTCAAGGGGAACGTCATTGTAGTGAGTGACCTGAGCCACCAATCCTATGCTGATGTCTTCCTTTCTTTTTCCTTTTGAAAAGCAGCAGAATAAGCTGAAACCCTAGTCCATTTGTATTGTCGGGACAAAGAGGGACCATTGTGGCAGGAGGGGTGGAGGGGGAGCTGCCGGTGGAGGTAGGGGTGCAAGGGGTCATGGGGGGCAGAGAGGAGTTAGTCAGAGTCCGACCCCTGCTGGGGTGGAGCGTCAGGGGTGTGGGGCGTTGGGGGGGGGCTATGCAGGTCAGGTAGTGTTTTTTTTTTCTTTTTCTCTTTTCTTCTGAATGATGAGCCTGAAGTTGCAGCCGTGTGCATTTATCCAGCTGGAAGAGGCCTCAGTGGCAGAGCTGCGGCAGCAGGGCGGGGGAGGTTTTGCTGGAGGGAGGGTGAGTGACGGGGAAGCCAGCGCACTGCCTCTCTCACGCTCGGACAGGAGTTTAGTCTGCTCCAGCTGCCACAGCGCACAGAGAAAGAGACAGCAGGAGAGAGTGGAGGCACAGGACCTGTTGATACCACAGCAATGACTTACAGAGAGGACTGTACGCTGGATTGTAGCACTCGCCGTTGATGACACTGATTTGTTTATTGAGGTTCGTGGTTTCGTCCGGTGCCTAAATGCTGTCACTGGGCAAAATGCACTCCAGAGCAAAGTCCCGGAGTTGTGACAACTACCTGAGTATTAAGGTATGAGCTCGAAATGTGCAGTTCTACAGTGATTTGCTATTTGTCTGTGTGTGTTTTGACCTACCTTTTTCTGCTTTTATTGAGTGTAAAACTTATTTTACTTCCCAGGAACTGTCAGCGTCTGTGTTGTGTTATTGTGTGCATTCAAGGGATGGATGTTTTTGTCCCAGCTCGCAGACGGATGATATTTTGACTTCTAGCTCTGTAGCCAAAACAAGGCAGGTAGCTTTTTATAGGTGCATGAAGCGAGGGAGAAGAGAGGAGAGTGGTTGTGCTGATCTGGCATTATATTATTGTTTTGTTATATTTTCACTTAGTTTCAAGTATTTCATACTTTTATTTTCTCCTATTTTTAAGTAAGAGAACATAGTATTTCACAGTAAAGGGGTAAATGTTTGCATTCTCAGCGGAATCAAGTCCTTTGCTCTCAGATATTTGCCTGTTTGTGGTTCTGCTCACTTCGAAGGGCACCGGGGGTGTAATTCTTCATTGATGTCTCAACATGTTCTCCATCTGTTGAACGACAGTTACAACTAACCATGGTAATCCCCACCATACTTAGTGTGGTTTATGGTGATGAAAGACAAATAATTGTCTTGACAGGGAATTAAATACTGGATTTGGAGACCAGAACTTATAAAAACTACACAGTTTACTCAGGAATTTAATCCAGTAGTTGATACTATGCATTCACATATTTCAGCTCTGTGCTATCATCAGACATGGTGTGTTTTTATCCGCAAAACAAAAAGAAAAGAAGGAAGCTACTTATCGTTTCTTGGGTCAGTGAAATACACAATGTTGTATCCTCTCTGATAAGTCAGTTTTCTTTATCATCCTCGCTCTTGTTTTGGTATGTGCCCATGCTATATTTACCCTGCAGAGGTATCAGCAGACTTTGTTAACAGTCTCCTTTGTCTCCTCTGTCACTGCTCATCACCGCTCCGATTGGTTGAAGGACCTCCATTCACTTTTTGTCTTCTTGTTTTACTTTATGCAAAGGCCAAATCAAAAATGTGACTACGTGTGTCGTATACAGTACAACATGTATAGGGGTCGGCGAGGTCCATCAGGGCTGCTCAGGAACAGTATCCTGTCACTGTTGTTTACATCCTGAAGGACAAAGTCATTAGTTGCAGGCTGATTTAATATATCAAGTCTTTCTGATAAGCAGCGTGGGAATCTGTACAGTTCCATTTTGACTTATTTAGCTTGCATCTTTTGTTTTGTTTCTGTGCCTTAGACCTTACCGGAGTATCCTATAGCCTGGTGATTAGCAGATATGTTTCTCTGAGTTAAGTGACCGTCAGGCTATGGGAATGTAAATGTTGATTTGAAGGAAAATTAAAGATAGCAGCTTCTGCTGTAGGCGGGTGGGTGGCCAGTTTTATCACCTCCAGACTTCCATTATTGTTGATCTCGCTGTCACCTCACGGGCCCAGCTGTGTTTGTCACACAATCAGTGCGGGCCTCTCAGGGTTAAAGTTTATCTGCAGAGATAACATTATAACATTCACCAAAGTGACTTTTCTACAATGCCATTCTAATATCACGCTGCAGCGCACCGAAGAATGTGACTTTCTTTGTGTACGATGTGTCTGTGGTGTGTGTGTGGTGTGTTCAAGTACAGTGCAGTGGGAGTTTGATACTGACATTTGTAAGTTTGTGTCTGATCTTCAAACTGCACAGATTCAAGAGCTGTATTTTGACTCAACCGTGATCTTTGTCTAACATGAGTAACATTACTTAACTTGATGCTTGATACAGGCAAGGTTACTGTTTAGTTCAGTGTGAGTTATCAGTACAAATTGCGGCCGTCCTTTGCCTGACTTCATTTCCCAGCCCCTCTCCTCCTCCTCTCATCAGATAGGATTTCTATTGGTGCAGATCAAAAGTTGAATCAATCTGCGCGCTCAATGGTGAGGTCTCACCAGGCTCTTTTGTTGGCGTCCTGGCACCTGGCGGCGGGGCAGGTCTGAACAACCTGTGGCCTTTGTCAGCTCGCTGCCTTTGAGGCTGTTAGTAGGTTGGTTAGTGAGCAGCCTCTATGGGGGCTCCAGGGCTCTCCTGTTACACTCCCCTGGTGGCTTCATGCTCCACTGGAGGCCTGGTAGGCAGCGCCTTTTGTGTCCCTGACCCACTAAATGTGTCAGTGACCACCTCTCGCTCGCTCTCTCTGTAGGTCTCTCACTCTTTCTTTTCCTGTGATGCACCCCGTTAATTTGATTATCGTCTTCATTCGCTGTGACACATGCTTTGAAATGTGCTGTACATTTAGAGTAAGCAGCTTATGAAACATTTTCCCATTGTCTATTTAATGTTTCACATGATTTACTTGAAACAGCTTTTTAGAGGACTACAAACTTTCGTTTATATCGCAATATTTGGTCCCGCTTTAAACTCGGCGATAACGCAAAGTTAAAGAGAAAACCTTTTTCATTGAGACACAAAAACCCTCATCGTTGCAACATGTGAACAGCTGGTTCACCGACAGTGCAGACTAAAGTGTCCCACCTGGATCTCGAAGCCATTAATTACCACCTCAGTCCTCCATCGCACAGGCGGCTGCTTACAAAGACCTGGCATCAGAGAGGGCGGGACTTCCCGATCTGCTTGCTCCTGTCCCGGCTGAGGGATCTGAGACAAGACATACACCACCATACACACTGCATTCCTCTGTGGCTCAGAGCGGATGGGAAGCTCAGCCCTGGTGGCTAAGCTCAGGCGTTCTGCTGAGACACGCAGATATGTCTCCCACTCGCCAGGTGACACAAAGCTTCGCAGGCTTCCTGACATTGAAAAGCCATACGTGTTGTATCTTACGTAGGATATTATCGACAACGTCTATTTGCCACTAGCCTGAATGTAAACATCGTGTTTCGCAGCCATTGTTCGTTTTTTGTGTTCATATTGTCGCACTGGATTAACACTCCTGTGCAACAGGTTGACTGGCATTCATCATTCAGCTCACGTCTCTGCTATGTGGAGCAATTGTTCTTCAAAACACTGTCCCTGTCAGTACCGCTGTTTTTTTTTTTTCTGCCTTAGGAACCTGAAGAGAAACTTGCTGCTCTGTCCTAACTCTGCAGCGAGGGCTTTCCTCCCATTGTTAGCTTTCCTCCAATAAAACACCATGTTATTCTTCTCCCCTCCGGGTGCAACAGTGACTAATGCCCAGAGACATTTTTGTCTCGCTAAAAGCAGGCTGACTGCTAATGGAGGTGGGCGTTTTTGTTTCAGGGCACCAACACTGTACAGCACATACCACTTAGAGAGGCGGAGTGCACAATGAGCGCCTTGTAGAAGAGTCGTGGCATGTGTACCAATGCACTGAACTGTACTCACTCTCCTCTAATTGATGGTGCTGAGCTGCTTAGATCGACAGGACAGATCTTACAAAGGGTGAAACATGGGCTGTCTGACAGGCTCACCAGAGCACAGGCCATCTTTTGATTTTTTTTTTTTTTGCGCACTTTTATTGTCATGTAAATGCAGCCCGGACATTCAAGTGGAAGTTGGAGGAGCTGCACCCTCAACCCCCTCACGTTCTTAAACATGCTACACAGTCGTCCTAGTGTGGGACTTTCCCTGGCATTGCTTTCTATCTGTGTGGTTATCATTGGAGGCAGATGTCTCTATTTCACTGTTGTGTTCCACTCTGGAAGGACAGATAGCTGAGGGATGTTTGGCCTTGGCTCTGACTGCGGAGAGGAAGGTCATCGTCTGAACATAACTACAAAACCAGGTCAACCTCATCCAGGACTGCCGCTGTAATCCCAAATGTGTTGTCTCCTTCCCGGATAAGTTGCAACCAACAGCATGGGATGTGTCATCTGTTCTGGTGGGGGCAGGTGTCAGTGGTCCAGGTCACGTACGGGTCAGATGATAGTCAGCGACGACGTGGTTGTTATTAGAGGGTAACATTGCACCACCCTGGCCGGTCCAGTGTGGACTTTCCAGTTATGCTGTTTGTGTCCGCTCACAGTGACGTCACTCTCACCAGGTGTTTCCCCTCGCTGCGATAGAAAAACCATCATGGCTGACATTTCCTGTCATGTTCAAGCTTCCTGACTGTCTGACTAAGTGGGATCATGCTCGGTTCTACTGTGCATTGGCAACCTTTTGTTTATCTAGTTGAAATACATGTACAATAAATGAGTATGTAGTTGTATGGTGAAAGTTGTTCAATGTTTGTTTGATAGTTTGTTATGTTTTGATAGATGTATGTTGTCAGTTGTTCAGTCCAACACTGATATCTCAAGAACCAGTGGATTGATTGACATGAAATTTTGTAAAGTCAGTCATGGCTCCCATATGATGAATCTTACAATCAGTTAGAAGGTTTCGTATCAAATGTTCTATGTACCATATTTAACACAAGCTATCCAACCTAATCCAGTTCTTCTTTTCCCCACAGGACGCTGAGTCTTTGGACAACTGTATCCAGAGCACCTTGTCAGCCCTGTACCGACCCTTTACTGCCACGGCTGCCACCGTCCTGTGGCAGCTCTTCAGTGTGGTGGAACGACAGTACAGAGGAGACGGCCTCCGCTGCCTCATTGACTTCTTGCTACCTGCCAAGAGGATCCTGCAGATCATCCAACAAGAAACCTGTGTGAGTTGTTGATGGATGTGAGAAATTATGCCCTCTGTGATTTATTTCAGAATTCATTTTGAGTTTGAAACTTACCTGGTACTAGTGATTTCCTGCAGGACTGTTGGATGAGGCTCAGTTCTCATTTTTGGCCTTCAGTCTGTGGGAAAATGAAAGGTGCAGTGAGGACACAACAAGAAAACATGTTTCTGCACAAACATCTTGAAAGATAAGCCAGACAAAAATGTTTGTGACAGAAGAATGTGAGAACCGCACTGCTGAGTGTGAATATCTTCGCTGAGTGGGAAGGGGGAGCATCAGATGGATACAGAGTTGATTATTGTTCCGAAAACAAGCTGAAAAGCAGCCATCCCTCCCTGAATAGGGAAACAGAGGGAAACTGTGGTCTGTTTGAGAGGCTGCCATGGACTCTTGGGTCCAAAGGGAAATTCAATATTCTCTCTCTCAAGCTTTGATTGCCGTGTGTTCGGGCTCTACGACCAAAGCACTGAAACTTTATTCCTCTGTATTCATCCCTGCGGTGATTACACTGTGACGATAGCCATAGAGCAATAGTTTCACCTAAGCCTAGCCCCTGAGAACAGTCTGCCGTGCAGGGGAGTCTTTGTATCACAGGCAATATGAGAGGCTTCAGATCACATTCTCCTCAGTCTCTGCCTTGACATACATAAGAGGTAAAAAAACAAGGACAAAAAGCCAACCCTTCAGCACCGTGTCTTTGCTCCGAGGGTCTGTTTGTGTCATTCTGTCTCAGTCAAGATTTGTGTTGTGGTTACTACGAAACCAGGCCTGATCAGACAGGTTCTCCCCTGTAGTCGAGTGATCACTGACAGTGATTCATCCTGCACGTTCGATGAAAACATCTCGCCTCTCCATTAACACTAAACATGTGTTTGAACACAGCTTTGCAGATGTCAGTCGAAATGATGTAAGTCGTACCACAGCTGAGCCATGACACAGATGATTATAATCTTTCAAGAGAGTGGGTTTTGACTGACTTTTGTGTTTTCTCCCAGGTGAGGTTCAGAGGACTGCTCTTCTGTCACGAGGGGTGGCCTCTCTGCATCCACGATAAAGTCGTCCTGCAGCTTGCTCCTCTGCACAAAGTGCGACTAAAGCAAGGAGACTTCTACCTGCAGATCGTTCCTTTAGGCCGCAAGACTGCCAAGCTAGTGATAAAATGTTTGTCGGCCAGTGGGCAGGCCATCACAGAAATCCCCATCGCAGAGAGCATGTATGGCAGTGTCTTCACTGCTGAGTTCTTGCAGAATGTAACACGTGACCGAAACCTGCACCCGCTACAGAGCTGCCTGCTTACCACTGGAACGGCTGTGTTCAGGACGCCGTGGAAGAACGTGGTCAACCCACTGTTTGTCAGCAGCACTTCGGACGCCATCATGCAGGCACGCTGCAGCAGAGGTGGCTTCCGCGGCCATCTCAGCACCTGCAGCACCAGCGGATCCACAGGGACTCTGGACAGCCACCGTAGCTCAAGAGAGTCCCTGCACTCTCAGGGAGCTGACTCAATCTTCTCGGAGCCCACCTCCCCGAACAGAAACCACATGGACGCCAACAGTGAGACGCACGGTGTCAGTGCACTGGACACTTCTACACCCATCATGAAAATTGAAAGAACCACTGAAGAGTGTGGGATGGGAAAGGCAACCGATGATAGTAGTGAGAGAGAGCGAGGGCCAGTGTCCAAGATGCTGTCCTTTAGTACAGACCTCAGTAACCCAGGCCTTCGACGCCGCCACCCAAGGGACTCTGTAGCCTTTGAGAGCAGGAGACTTTTCAGGAAATCTTACATGGAGGCCCTGCAGAACCCCATGAGCCTTGGGTCCAGCTCTGAATCCATCCTGGAGGAGAGCCCAGAGCACAGTACTGGCCTACGAGAGAGAACAGTAACACCAGGCAGCAGCCCCGACACCCGCTCCTCCTCCTCCAGAGAACTCTTATCTCGGAGGTTGGGAAGTCGGGGCTGGCTCGGTGGCGATGACTCCAGGCCCAGTACACCTTTACTTTACTTACAGCGAGGGTTGAGGAGTGCAGAGAGACGGGCGGAGAGACGTTCAAAGTCACTGGAGAGGACTAACAAGGCCGGCCAGGTAAAAGGCCACCGGGAACGATCCTCCTCCGGAGGCTCAGTCAGCATCTCCCCCAAAAAACTGATGAACGGCTACGCTCTCCGTTTTGGGAAGTTGGATATCGAGGCCGCTTTGCCTGGTTCGGAGAGGAGAAGCAGCAAAGAGGAGTCGGGTATGTCACGCTGCACCGATGTTCCATCCTGTCACCATGTACAAAGTTCACATTTAAGCCTTGTCATTGTAATACCTTGTCTGTTAGCTCTACAGACAGGAGAAAGTACCGAGATACAATTACTCAAGCACTGTACATTTTTGAGATACTTTCACATTACATACATACATTTTACAGCGCTTGATTTTTGTGCTCCACATTTCAGTTAAAAAATACTGCTTTTTGCTCGACTACACTTCACAGCTATAGTTACTAGCTACTTTTCAAATAAGATTGTACTTACAAAACACATAACCAGTAAATAGTATATGAAACATAATTTTGAGTTGAACCCCCAAACGTATAGATCATAAAACAGATAGTCAGCCTCACCTCACCTTGTTAAATAATATAACGATAAATAAAATAATTAATATATTATCACTGCATCCCTCATAATAATACTATTATAATAAGTATATTATTTAATACAGTATGAAATAGATCTTTAAGGGTTTCCTACAGGATTTCTACTCACTAATATTACAACGTGGTTTTGCAGTGATCCCTCAAATGTGATTAGCAAACAAAATATGTATGTTACAGAAGCAGGGTATTTTAAAGTTTAACACTGAACTTCACTGAGAATTTTCTTTTTTTTTTTTAAATAACCCCAAGCATCTTTTACATTTCGGCACATATCTGACAACATATATGAAGAAAGGCAACGGATATATCAGTCAGGCTTTAGTTAAAAAGCCCCTGAAAATACCAATGCTGACAATGAATGGATCAAAAGGAATAGATTAAATGTGTATTAATCCGCTGCTGAAAGTAGTCCCCAATAAGTGCACAGTTTTCTCCTGTTTTAGCAGTGTTTGCTAAAAAACTACAGTGCCCGGCTGTTTTTGGAGATCGTTTGGGCCTTTAAGAAAATGAAACTACACTAACTGCACTAACTAAAGTCTTCAGTTTAATGGATCAAGTCAAGTCAAGTCATATCATTTCATGTCCATGACTTGTCATTTCTCACTTATCAAAAAACACAACCTAAGGGTGTGAAAAGCAGGTTTCACTCTTAATAGCTTGATAATGGTGGTACCTCACCAGGGTGTGTAATCATCCCCTGCAGCAGGACTGGTTACAACAGTTCAACAGGTGGTGTCAGTTGATTCAGCTCATAGCTGTGAAGCATTAATGCTGTCAGCGGTGACAGATTGCTTTTCAAACCCCCTGTGTATTCTTTGGCACAGGTATGGCCCTACCCTGGAAACAGAACTTTAGTCACATCCCTGCGTTTTCTTTACCACTGCCAGTCTATTTGTGTGTGTGTTGGTTCATACGGGGCAACTCAGGAAAGCAGCGATGTGAGAGTACCACCTAGGGAATTACGCTGTTTTTAGAAAATACAGATTCTTCCGTGAATTGAAATGTGAGCCGATAACTGTTTATTTAGAGCTCTGAATCCTGACCCTGGACAATGCCGGGCCATAGCTACAGCTTTTAGTGCTGATTTTTTTTTCCATAATTGTAATCATATATGTGTTCATTTAAATGTGTTTAATGCACCGCACTCAGCAAAAATACAGTAGTTAAATATCAACACTGCTGCGTTCCTGAGATTACCTCAGAGGGGATTGTATTTCAGCTGCTGCAAAGCAGGTTTCCCACAACGACATTTCAAAGGCAACAAAGGATCCTGTAAACCCTGTAAACCAACCACAGGGTCCCCAGCATCCCACAATGACATGACCCTACAGTGTTGTTGGGGCTGGGGGCTGCACTGATCCCAGATGGGTTGCCTCATTTACAAAAGTTTCCTTTGTTGAATCAATCAGCCACTGGGGATCCACGGGGAAAAAAACCTGTCAGACTATGCCTTGTGTCTTTGGAGAGTCCATTCAGTTCAGAAACACAAGATCCAACCTGCAGTGACTCACACCACTGTTAAAAAAAATATACTCCGGAAGGGTTGAATTGCTCATGATATGAGACAAAACAATGTCAGAGCACATCTATTGTGAAATATGCGATCAATAGCTCAAAAGCTCCGCCAACCAGCGCAGATTTAACCTCACTGACGGCTTAAAAACGAGTCCTGCGGACTACACAAAAAGCAGACGTTCACACAGGACAATACTCAGGAGGCTTTACTCTACATTTGTCACTTCCTCTGAAAACAAAGCAATTTAGGAAACATGCAGCAAACACAAGCCTGGCCACACAGTCGCACAGGAAATGCACCGACTGTTTGAAGACAATAGAGGCTGAGCTGGGAGGGTTTACTGTCACACAACAGAGCAGGACAACACAAGAGGCCTCAAACTGTTTGAAAAGACAACACACAACAGGTGATCATGATCACAGATCTATTGGTGGAGCCGGTTAAGTGATGGCCTATCAAGGTTTTATGTTGATTTCCAAGCCTGCTTGGATGCCTCTTGTTTTGAAAGGACCTAGTTTATGACTGGAGGCTCTTGGACTTCAGTGTCAGTCAGTCCATCACTTTGTTCCAGACTAAAATATCTCAACAACTACTGGATAAACTGACATGAACAGACATTCAGGTTCCACTGAATATGAATCCTTATTACAAAACTATTGACATTCCCATCAGTCTCAGTTTTACTTTGTGTTACGTTTTGTGTAACACTCCCTTCTGTTAGCACAGTGGTTTTAGCATGTAGCTCAAAGCATCGCAGTGTTTTGATTATAGCCCAACAGAACCACTAACATGGGTTTAGACACTTATTATATTGTAAATCAAATGTTCTCACAGAAATTTGTCACAGCCCGGCTCTTAGATTGTGACAGGGATAGGAGACATGAGAGTATAGTCGGTAGTAGAATAAATACTACAAAGTAGTTTAAATGAATGAGAAGGTCAAATTTGTGGTGTCTGTACTGTAGAAATTAGATGAGAAAGAGTGTGCTGCATGGGCTTGTCCTGCTAAAACAAAGGAAGCCCAAAAAAAAAGCCACCACTTAGTGGCGTGTGGACAGAGATCTCGCGTCTATTCTCTGGCCTGATGAACTCGAGACGTGTAGTTGACTAGTAGGTTCGACTCTGCTCCTGTCGCTCTTCTGCACCAGAAATACTTGGCGGTAAAATGTATTATTATTATTATATTATTATGTACACATTTAAATTACATATTGACAAAATTTGCACTGAAACATCTTCCAAGAAGGCAAATGTTGCTTTTTAAAAGATGAACATCTGTTACGAATGTTAACAGCCCGGTTGGAGGATCGCTGTAAGTACATCAGGTCCTTAAAAAAATCTGACTCAACCCCTTCAAACAGGTAAACAGGAAGCTGAAAAGACTTGGCAATTTCAAGTTACTACAAATCAAATAAATGGAGCTGTCTTTTTCTGTTTTTATAATAATCTAATTTATAATCAATTTCCAAGTGCCAACGTGACATGTTTTGATGTTTTGCTTTGTCTGGCTAGCAGTCCAAACCTCAAAGTGGTTCAGTTTACTAGTATGACGGTAAAAAGCAACAGATCTTCATATTTAAGATGCTCAAATGATTCATCAGTTGATTCACATTGCGTGGATCAACTCATTTTTTGCCACACTGCTTGTTTACTGTTTATACAGTATAAAATATACATCTTGCCCCCAGTTGTTGACATTCTTCCTTAACCAAAGCGCAGTAAGGAATCCAGTTAGTTACACAGAGATATGCACTCTGGGAAGGTTTGCACGCTGCTTCGCTGCCTCAGGAACAGGATCGAGTCTATAAACTTTGGTACCACTTGGGAATGTCAGCGCAGCATTCCTATAAACAGAGCCTGGAGGTATGTAAGGCTGAAGTGGAGGAGGTGAAGATACGAGAGTCTAATAACGCCTCGGTTACCTATGAGTCAGGCTGACTAAACACCTGGTCGCTCTGATGAGTCAGCGTGAACTCACACCACTAATAAACACATCCATGAGGTATGATCGATTAGGTCAGACAGTACTGAGGTGAAAGGAGGCTTCTAATTTCTATTCTTTGTCCTGTATTTTTGTCCAATTGTTGCTCAGTAAGTGCCACTTAGACAATCTGCCAGATTTGTGCTCACTATTTATAATTATTTCCACAGGACAGCGTGATGACAGCCTCAGCAGTGAGAGCAGGCAGCACAGGCACACTGGAGAAGAGTCATACAGTCCTAAAGCCGCCAACGGGTCGGCCATCAGGCTGGCTTCAGTGTCGAGCTCCTCCTATGGGAGCAGCGCAGCCCTCCCCAGGCGGCTGTCAGAGGTCAACCAGGAGCTGCTCACATCCGGGGCAGTCATCTTGCCAGGTAGGGGAGGAAGGGTTCAGCTGATATTACAAGCTTTCATTCATACCCATCAGCTTGTCTTGCAGGTATCTTACGTCCAATAGTTAATATCGTTGCTGCATGTTCATCATATTTCACTCAGTTGAAAAATGTGCTCAGAGCTCAGAATCAAACTGTAAAATGTCATTTTCTACTTGATCTCATTTCTAGATGAATCATTTAACAAATAAATTACACATTTTACTTGATTATTAACTGGAAAGGTCAAATTACTTTGTTAAAAATCCTTTAAAGCCATGACACCACGGATCCAACATGTCTTCTCCCCTGCTGCAAAGAAGAAACAGGCCTTATCCTCAAATAATCATGAGTTTGTTTGTGTGAGTTTTTATGATATTATCTATTTTTGGATAATACTGAACTGTGTTTGATCTATATCGGGCTGCTTTTTCAAGTAGTTTCGTGTCCCACATAGAGACTAACTTGTACGTCACGACACTGAACTGCCTAAAGCTCAAACATTCCTGAGTGAGAAAGCGATAGTAGACATCTGAGTGGTGGTAAGTGTTGACCCCCCCCGCTCGCCTTCTCTCTTCCAGGAAACCGAGATCGCAGTGGGAGGGCAGTGCTGCAGGTGTGCACGAGAGCTCAGGTGTGGGCCGGTGAGAGCTGCACGGTCAATGACCTCACCTGTTTATTGGGTTACTTCTACTCCACACTGCGGTAAGTCATGCATTCTCAGGGTTTGTTTTATTTTTTTCCATGAGAGTAAGTCCAGTAACTTGCACACCTGTCCCTCGCACCTGAAGTGAACACACCTGCTGCCTCATGCAGACTTTATAACGCTCTTTTAAACCTTGAAGCTAGCATTCAGAGCTTACACATGGATTATATATGACTTAAACCAATCAGCCAAACTTTCTTCGTAATAGCACTTTATTTTTTTTCCCCAATATTTTTTGGGCCTTTTGGCGTTTTATTGACAGAACAGCTGAAGACATGACAGGAAACAGGTTGAGAGAGAGGGCGCTAAACGGTGCCCTGTAATAGCACTTTTAAAACCAATCAGATGCAAATCAAAGTGCTTTACAGGTGATTGACAAAGCCATAGGATGTTAGAATGACAAAACTGAATCTAGAGACTAATACACATGCAAAAAAAAGTTGATGGAATAAGACAGCAATAAAGATGGGAAGCAAAATTATTTACAGAAAAATGATCAAAGATGATACAAGGAATAAGAAAAATGATGAAGATAAAATGATGAAATACTACATGTAATAAATATACTGGATTCTTCCAGGAGGCTGTTCCAAAAAGTGCATACATTTACAAAGGTCTCACAAAATAAATGTTTGGCGTCCTTGTCTTGCAAAACTAACTTGAATTGTTGGACTTGTCTCTAAATCCATCTCCAAATAATCCTTATATATGCATATATATATATATATATATATATATATATATATATATATATATATATATATATATATATATATATATATATATATATATATATAGGGCTATATATATATATATATAGCCCGATATATATATATATATATATATATATATATATATATATATATATAGTTCTTTATTCATGTTTTCCTCATTTATCAAAGATTAGCAAATGCTAAGCTTGTATAAAATATCATGCAATCACTGGTCTCACAAAGTGCACTAACTGTAATACTTTTTATTTTCTAGGAAAGAAAGGTGTGATCAAGGCCTCTCTGTTGTAATAGACAGTAGGAGGCAGCCGCCTGTTCCAGCTCTGTTGTCATCTCTGTCTGAATTGCAGGTGAGTCCACAGTGGAAAATATGTAATTACCCTCCAAACACACGCCCAAAGAGCCACTCTGAGCCTCTGTTGTCCTCCGAGCTCTACGTCTCTCTCTCAGAGTTATTACGCTACTGCATTCCTCACACGTTTCTTATTGTTTGACCTCTCGGTCTCTGACACAGTTTGGTTTTTTTTAAAGAGGCGCACCTTTGAATTGGTAGTGACTGCAGGTTCCAAGACATTTTTGTGAAAAAGGCTGCCCTCGGGGCTCTTGTGGAGTAGCCTGTGCTTACTTGTCTGTTTTTAACCACATGCTGCGAGCAGCCGGCTTTCAAGAGACATATCATCATGTGTGATGATGAGTTTCTCACTGATGTAAGGACGGTGATTCTGTAAACCACAACACATGCATTAGAAGTCACCTTAAATACACAGTTTACATTGTTTAGTTGTTCATTTGAATAATCTTCATGTAATAGCATTTATTTTCTCCATTTTAAGTGACTATAAAAATTGCTCTTGCATGTTCTTCTCAGGCATTAGTACCAAATGCACTTTACACGGTTCTCTTCCTGGTGGACAAGGAGGCAGCAGCCAAACCTGAGAGAGACATCAATGTACAGGTAAATAAATATGGTTATTATCAGATGGATTAGAGTGATTTCAAATAGATTGATGGGAGTTTTGAGAAAGCACATCTAGGCCGTGATGACACAGATTGTTATTAAAGTTAATGTTACCGTTGCTTTGAAGCGTGACAGTAGACATGCTCAAACTGAGACCTCAGTGTGTACGTTTTGTTTCTTCTTGCCACAGACCGAGACGCTGTCATCTCTGAAAGCCCTGCTGAAGCACATCGACCAAACCCAGCTCACACGTGACCTGGAAGGCACCTTCCACTATGACCACAACCACTGGATCTACTTCAGGCAGGTGGGTGTGACAGAGGTGGCTGGACTGTAGCCAGCACGTAAACACATTAGGGTGTCTGCACGTCCTCATGTCATTTCTGCTGTTTGAGGTCACTCAGTAAAAACAAAGGGCAGAGTTTGATGATGTTGTGAAAGACAGTAGGATCATCGGATTTGTTGGCTAAACTGCTAAAATCTATCTGACCTGAGTCAGGCAGAAATTTTGATGGATGATGTAATGTATTAAAGTGTTTTGTTAGTCATGTTTGCCAGCTTCCTTCCTCGCTCTCTGACATCATCTGGTATTTCCCTAGAATTTATAACGACCAAACAAAACATCTAATCCATCTTTTTTTTTCATTTTGTCAAAATAGATCAAGTTCTTCAGCGTCTAAGTCCAAACTTCTAATGTTACAAACCTTTAAACTTACCCCTGAATCTAATACTGTCTATGTATGGAATACTTGCACTTATCTGTTGTTAAAATATACATAAACCAAACTAACTTTAATAACCATATTTCCACATGAAACCTGCCTCTGCAGGTGATCAAATACATATATAATGTATGCCTTACCTGCAATGCTTGAAAAAGTAGTCTTGAAGTCTTAAATTTGATTAAAAAAAAAATCTAGAAAAGGTTTGAAAATCTGTTGAATTTAAATATATGATAACTGTAGACACCCTGCATTTGTAAACATACTTAAAAGCTTGAGATACCTTTTGGAAAATAATATTTTTTGGTAACAGGACTACATGTATTGTGCCTGAAAAGTGCGCGTGTCAGAATGAATGAGAATAAATTGAAAATTATATTACTCATTGGTTCACTTTTCACCACTACAGATTTGGAGAAGAATGGCAACAGGCTTTAGTAATTTCCGATGCACTGGCACTGCTAGTGGCAATAAACTCTCTCCATCTTTATCTATCTCTCTCACAGAAAATTGAACCCTTTGCCAGCAGTTGCAGCGCGGCCATATCCTCCCTTCAGGAGTCCATCAGCACAATGAGCAAGAGCGGCAACCTGAAGACCTCTGAGGTCAGACCCAGCCCCCTGCAAGCAGTCTGGCCTTCTGATTTATGTGTCTCCACTGACACACAATAGCTCACTGCTGGCCTCTTTCCTCCTTACTGGAGTAAACAGTTCAGCACTTTGTTTTTATGGCTAAGTGTTATGATCTTTGGGCCTGTTGAGGTCGAAAACGTTTATGTGTATCTCTATCCACTGTTAACTCAATAGTTTTTTTTTTTGTCATTGTGCGTGTTTACTTCAGGAGGTGTCTGAGGTGATGGAGAAGCAGAAGCACCTCATGAAGTCTGTGCTAGATGACACCCGTCTAAACAGACTACGTCTAGAGGGAGGCACTGTCCTCGCCCGCATCAGGAAAGAAGAGGCCTGTGAGAATGAAAACTACAGGTACTGTAGGCTGGATGGACATGACAAGGGTCAATGTAAGGATAATGAAATAAACTTTTCATCAAGTGTGTATTTGTTTTCCTTGTTTCCTCTAGAGATGCTGTCGACATGTTGAATGCTCTGTACAACCAGGTAGATGAAGAAGTACACAAGCTTGTCATCCTCTCCAACAAGTCTCAGAAACAGCTGGAGAGCCTGCTGGAGGCGCGCATGTTTGAGGAGCAAACGCAGCAGGTGAACTTGAACTCTTTCACTACTGACATTAACATCTGTGCTGCTGTTTTCTGATAATCAATGGAGATGAGCAATAAACAAACGCCTTCTCCTTCCAGATCAAACTCTGGTTCAGTGGCGAGGGAGAGAAGCAGCTCACACCTCTGGAATCCCTAACTCTGTCTGCGGCTAAAATTAAGGAGATGAGAGAGAGCTTGGAGCAGTTTCTGGAGGAGTCGGTGGTAAATAGAGACATTTTTTCAACACATTACTCATGGATCACAGAAGACAGTCATTGTTAAATTGATCAGTTTTGTCCTTATCCTGACAGCACCAGCAGAGGCACGGCCTGCAGCTGGTGAAAGAGTCTCCTGAGTCCCTCCCAGATTTGGTTCTCCTCGACTTTAAGCAACATCTGGGCTCCATCTTAGGCAGAGTGGAGAGGAGGAAGGCCCAGCTGGACGTCCTCACCAACCTGTATGAATTCTATGACTCAGTAAGTATCAAAAACTAATGTCAATACTGTTTCAAAGGTTCTCTTAGATTTCACAGGAGTGCTCTGTATTAGCTGTCGTTACATGAGCAATATTTCTACAGGACTCTGAGGCCTTTTTTAACGATACTGTGTCTCTTATCTATATTTAAAAGTAGATTAATAACTCTTTCTAACGTGTAGGCAAACCAATGGATGGAGCACTGCCAGGATTACTTCCATCACCTGAGTCTGGACAGCCCAGGCGACATGCTTTCGCCATCTGTGGTGCAGATCCTACAGGATTACTACACCGAGGCATCCAAGTTCTCCATGGACAACTTCAGCACCCTCAACAACATGGTGCTGTCTCTGGAGAGTCCTCAACAGCTGCAGCAGTGGAACACAGTGTGGCACAAGTGTCAGGAGACCAAACGGCAGTTAGAAGAGACTTTGGCCCGAGCCACGACGGCAGCACCGGACTCCACAGCTGAGGATACGCCAGCTGTAGAGAGCCAGTCTGCCTCTACAGAACAGCATGAACCTAATGAGTGTCTGCTTTTACCTGGGGCAATCACTCCCTTAACTTTAGAGGACAACAAGCCTCACTCTGCTGAGCCTTTCTCCAAAAGCCCCACCAGTTCAATCTCCTCCTCCTCGCACTTCGTTTTCCCCGCCGACTGTGACAGCAAACTGAGGCAGAGCCCGTCCATGTTTGACGACACGGACAGCGACTGCACCGTCGACTCGACCATCTCCTGCCACTCGGAGCCCGTCTACTCCGGGACCGCCCGCCTCCGCAAGCAGCCGATGAAGAAGATCATGAAGAAGACCATGAGCTACGAGCTGACCCCAAGAGACAGCAATCACTCGGATGTCAGCCACATCCATGGCTACACGGGCGTGTACATCAAGGGTTTGGAGGTGGCTAACAACGTGTCGGCAGAGAAGAAGCTGCAGAGGCCTGACGTGACGAGCCCGGCGTTGGGACGCAGCCGCAGCATGTCTACGCCCTCCAGGGTCCACAGCAGACGAAGTGACGGAGATGGAAAAAAACAGAGCAGGTGAGGGAGAGAAGCGTTGATATGAAACATCAACAGGGGCTTTACTTTACAACCCAAAACTCTGATTAAATTTTGAAATATTCTATCTTCTAGATAAGAATTACAAAGAAAAGAAGATATTTATGACCAGCTCAGTCCTGCTCAGCTGTTGTACAAACTGTGTTGATCACAATAACTTATTCGGAAAATACTTGAACATGAACACACAAAAAACATGAACTGTTTTAAATCTAGTCTAGCCATATGATCATGTCTTACCTGTGAATGTTCCTTGACAATTACAGTTCAAAAAGTCCCCCACTTTATTATTATGATAAGGCAGCCTTCATACCATTTAAACTCTACCCAAGATGAGGACCTGACATCCCCCAAACCCCCCAAAATATATAATATGTGTAATTAAAGAATGCTGAGATAATCCAGAATTTTGCCAAATGTGCTTGATAAATTATGTGAAACGAACCATCAAAAATGAAGAGAAAACCTTGTTGATTTCCTGAAGTTGTTTTTGGTTGATATTATATCAATCTATATATCGATGCACTGTAAAAATCACCAGTGCTCAGTCTTATACCTCATTGTGTCTTTTTGTTCCCCAGTAAAGTGCAGCACATCATGGATGAGATGATTTCCACAGAGAGGGAGTACGTCTGCTCTCTCAGCTACATCATCGAGCACTATTTCCCCGAGATGGAGCGCCTGGATCTGCCGCAGGACCTGCGAGGGAAACGCAGCATCATTTTTGGGAATGTGGAGAAGCTCTGGGACTTCCACAGCCAGTACTTCCTGAAGGATCTAGAGGCATGCGCCCACTGCCCGCTGTCCATCAGTAGCTGTTTTCTCAGACACGTGAGTCCAGGCGGTCAGTCTGTGAGCCCAGAGGCGACTCTCAAAACAGCAGTGACTGTAATGATGTGTTGACCCGTAATTACTCGTGTTTTTCAAAACAATTTCATGTGTCCCAGTAAGTGTCACGGTGACGTTCACAGCGTTGGATAAAGCATACCGAAACATGTGCATACTTCTAACTGTAGTCAGTGTTGTAACTTGTTAATCTTGTGTGCAGGAGGATCAGTTTGGAATGTATGCCCTGTACAGCAAGAATAAGCCCCAGTCGGACGCTCTGCTCAGCAGCCATGGGAACGAATTCTTTAAGGTGCGTCTGGAAGCTCTGGGTACATCCATCACACACCGAGAGGTCCCAGGGTCAACACGAAAACAACACACGAAACACTCTCAAGAAAAAAAATCAATTCGAAAAGCAAATGTATGATGTTTTTTTTCAATGTAAACTGAATGTATCATGAAAATATTCAGATTAGAGCCCAAACCAATAACTTGACATGGCCAGTATTGATGGACGATTCAGATTAGATTTTTATTGCTAATTACAGAACAGGGCAGTACGGTTACACATGAGATATTGTGTGTATCTCTCGGAGTCATCTAATAAGAAGAAAGACAAAAAAAGGAAATCAGAAGAAGCACAGCAAGAAAATACACTTACTTAAAAAAAAAGTACAAAGTATGAATTTCTATAAAAGTTCAACAATAATCATTAAAACACACAGTTAAATATTGCACATAGATTTATTGCAGGTGAATCAAATAATTGAAATAATCTGTTTTTATGTTTCTGTTGAGGTGATGACTCACTTTGACAGACGTTTATTTAACTAGGAGGCGACATTGAGATGAAGATCTCTTTTATAAATGTGACAGAGCCAAGACAGGGTCAAAATAGCAGCATTTAGCAACATGACGAGACAACAACAACATCTAATCACAACAGCGGCAGTAAGTGCGATTAGATACATTTCATAATATAGTGCATAGACAGCGTATCTATATTTAGGCATGTCGTTAGGTTCCAAATGGGCTGTTTGGAAACCTAGATTTGTCCAGTGAGAACAGACTTGAGTTGGAAGGCTTGTTAGAATTGCTGGTAAGATCTCAGGACAATTTTTGGTCATAACAGGCAGTTCTTTAGGAGCTTTGCTACATTAGGCTGCCAGGATCATCCACTCCAGAGGGAGTAAGAGCTGTTGCCCTCAGGCCGCCGTGCCAGGGCACCTGTTTGGAGACTCAGAGACTCATTCATCCCAACTGCTTTTCATATGCTTAATAGCAATTAGTCCCCTGACTGCATTCCTCGCCGTACCCTGGCACTTGTACTATGTCTGAATTTCCAATTTGCTGCACAACAAATGTACCCTTTGAACCTTGAACCACACCAACAATCCTCACTGTCTGTCTCCAGAATAAGCAGTTGGAGCTCGGGGACAAAATGGACCTGGCGTCCTACCTGCTGAAGCCCATCCAGAGGATGAGTAAATATGCACTGTTGCTCAAAGACCTGATCAAGGAGTGCAGTCCTTCCCGGGAGCAGGAGCTGAGTGACCTCCGCACAGCAGAGGAGATGGTCAAATTTCAGCTTCGTCATGGCAACGACCTGCTGGCTATGGATGCTATTCGGGGCTGTGATGTAAGCAATAATAATGGGCACAGAGTGACGTAACACTATGATGAATATTTTGATGTCAGCACGAGAGCAAAAACACTACCTAACGTTACTATATAAGACAATCTAGGGAGACAGGTCATTAAATCTATTTTTGAATTCGAGGTCATCTTGTTGTGTTTCCAGCAGAGTGAGGTCAGAATCCCACTAGAAACTGTATTGTTCTCTCTGACGCATGTGACCGGCCGTGTTTCCTCTCCAGGTGAACCTAAAAGAACAGGGTCAACTCCGCTGCCAGGATGAGTTCATCGTCTGGTGTGGACGCAGGAAATACCTCCGCCACGTCTTCTTGTTTGAAGACCTCATCCTCTTCAGCAAGACCAAAAAGATCGAGGGAGGATACGACATTTACATCTATAAACAGTCCTTCAAAGTAAGAATTTATTGTTTGGGGAGGGTTTTCTTGTGGGGTCAGTTTCTGCTATACACAGACAGTAGATTTGATTTTCTAATTTTTCCACTTTAGACAGCAGAGATTGGCATGACTGAAAATGTTGGCGACAGTGGGCTCCGTTTTGAGATTTGGTTCCGTCGGAGGAAGACGCAAGACACCTTTATACTCCAGGCCAGCTCCGCAGAGGTCAAGGCTGTGTGGACGGCCATCATAGGGAAGATCCTGTGGAGGCAGGCGCTAAGAAACAGAGGTGAATTTTCATCGTAATTTTGATCAAGATATCAGTTTGACTCTCAGACTCTTTATCCTACGTAGGGCTTAGGTTTTGTCGTTAAAGTTTTACATTTTTTTTAATTTCAGCATTGCGCATGCAGGAGATGGTTTCCATGGGGATCGGAAGCAAGCCTTTCATGGACATCAAGCCGAGCGATGCAGCTATCAGTGACAGAGCCATCGACTATATCATGAAGGGGTCAGGTGAGCTGTTCCTTCACATTTTACGTTTGTGTTTGTTATTTTTTTCTGTCTTTCTCTGACTCTGCTCCTTCTCTCTCTGGTTTTTGCATCTTCATTATTCAGCTTGTTATTGTGCAGAATCACAACATTCAACATTCACTTTGATAAGATTACAAAAACTTGGTTCTTGATTACAGGTGTTTCAAGGGAGAACGGGGTTGGTTGTCACATTCAATCGATCTTGCTCACTAGAGGGCGCTCCTGGTACTAATGTTGTCATGATACTGGAATCTCTAACTATACAGTACCTTGAAAAATATAGTAATACTGCGTTCCAGTCAACATATTAGGTCTGACTTTCCTTGCTGAAACTTCCAACTTCAGACCTAAATGTGTTCAAGGTTCACAACGGCAAAAGTTGATAAAAAACTTGTTCAATCGTAACAATATTATGTGTCTTTGACGGTGCTTTAATACTTGCAAACGTATCTTAACATTTCAATCACAACTCTTACATGAACACTGTCCTCTACAAATACATCCTACCCCTCATTGTTTTGTGACGTTAGACTCCTTGATATTGAGGCGCGAGGACTTTTAATGGTTATCATGTCAAAATGTAAATATCCAGCTGTTCTGTGTTCCTCTTCTAAGCTTCTACACATTTGGTTGAAAATTTAAAATAATTATTACTATTTATAAAGTATAAAGGGAGAGCTGTAGATGGATTGTTAGCTTGGTCGCTAGCAAAAAAAAAGTACCACTTTGGGATGCTTGCATGTTCTCCTCACGTTGTTTGTCACATATTACAAAGAGTGACTGACACAAGGATGAGTTGCTTATTATTGTTCTTTGTTGTTGTTTTTTTTTCATATTGTTATATAAGGATTTAAAATTGGACTTAGAGAGATGACTTTTCCTGTTCATTTTGTTTCTTGGTGCGGGAGATGTGTTCGGTTATAGGAATTCATTGAAATGAACCTTTCATTTCATTTAGATCCAACCACTGTTCAGCTATTTTACATGAAACTCTGTCATGGTGTAACAGTGATGCCGTATAAATAATATTCATGCCCTAATTATCATCAGTAACAACCGCAGGAATGTTAATGATGTGTTTGTTTGTCTGCCCTGACAACAGAGTCTAGGACCAGAGCATCCATCGCGGTGCCGTCCTTTGAACACGTCACTTCGTTCAAAAGACCTCACTCCACCATCTCCAACAGCAGCACCTCCTCCTCCAGCAGCCAGTCGTCCTCCTCCCTGCTGGGATCGCTCAATCTCCATCTCTACTCCTCGCCCTCTCACCCACACACACATCCGTACCCGATGACCAGCGTTCCCTCCTTCGCGCAGTGGCCCTACGACTGCATAGAGGAGGATGAGCTGGAGCAGGACACGGGGAGCCAGCCCTCCATAAGTGAGTGGCTGTCTTTTTCTGACCATTGTTTTCAGTTAAAGATAAAACATATAACATTTCTGTATTAAAATGTCGCTTGTTGCTTTAACTCCGTGGAGAGATTCAGAGAGGAAGTCGGTGAACGAGACTGAACGTAACTTGAATAATGATCTGATCTGTTCCATGCACATTCCTACCTGAGTCACGTCAGCAATGGTGGTTGTTTGACAGTGATGACAGGAGTTTATTTTGGTAATTTGACAAATGGTGAACATCAGATACAGAAAAGTTCTTGGCAAAATAAGAAATAGAAATAGAGTCTCCAGCATAAAAACTGTAGTTTAACCGTTAGTTGGCACATTATCAGCTGCTCATTTGTGCTCTCTTCTAATGTTTCTCTCCACTTTTTCTCACTAAAAGTATTTTCTGATCTTTCAGTGTTATGCAAGAACCTAATTTACTTTGAATCTACTGTAAATGGTGTTGTCGTGTGAAAACACAAAAACGTAACATTTATGGATGCTAAAGCTGATGAAACAATTTAATCAATGAAAAGATTGTAATACATCAGCATTTTTCTAAACACACAGTGCCTATAAAAACTATTTACTCAGGTTTTAACATATTGAGTTATCGAAGATTTGATTTTGGCTTTTTTGACAGTTTTAACAGAAAAGATCCTTTCATTTAAAGATGAAAACAGGTCTCTTCAAACTGATCTTAATTATTTACAAAAATAAAATCCAAGTACCAAGCATTATACGTATTTTACACAGGGGTAAATGAGGGTTTACTTTCTGCCACATTGTGATCTTTGCTGCAACCACTAGGAGCTGCCAAAATCTTGACGAACTTAGTAACTGCCTGAAAACTGATTCAACTTCCCCAGAACTCTCGTCTTAAATGGAGTTCTGTGTTGTTTTATCCATTTTACAGCTTTAACATATTCTTTTTATGTTGTGTGACAGTGACTGAGAGCTCGGAGACGTCCTCCCAGTGTACCTCCACTGACAGTGTAACAGGGCTCAGCACCGTCACCATACCAGCACACCCCAGCATGGCCATGGACTCCCTCAACAACAATGAGCCCCCCTCCTTCCTGTGCTCCTCCACACCACCCTCCTCCATCACGTCTCCTTCAATCTTCCAGAAGGAAGAAGACCTCCAACCGCCCGGCACCAAGTTCATTACTGCAGTGAGTGTTTGATGATTTATCTTCCGTAGCATCTCATACTCAGATCACGTGATGTTGTACCATCCATTTATATTTTGTGGCTCTAGCTCAAGTCCTGTGTTTGAGTATGAGTCTATGTTTGTATGACGGTAACCTCAGAATGTTTTGTATATATTTTTACAAGTGCTATTTCCTTAAATATATGTCATACGTCAGCAGCATCAGGGACAGTTGAAGTATGAAGTACTTCCCTTTTTTTCACCCTAACCATATCTATTCTTTTTTTACTGATGCTATAATTTCCTTTGTATATAAGATAGTAATCTACTTGATGAAATGTATTGTACTTATCGTTGTATCTTCTACTCTTATACCCAAATATATTACACACTAATAAGTTATATTTTTCTATTGATCCAGGAGATTTCATTAAGCCCAGCCTTAATCTACCAGTATGAAAAATTCAGCCCAAAATACTCAGCCCACTGGTACGACTAAAGGGCATTGAAGTGTGGGACCTAATTATATGATTTGTTTTGTTTAAATGCAAATACGAAAAGAATACGAAAGAAAATAGATGCCACCGATTATGACAATCAATCGTTTTTCAAGCAAAAATGTCAAACATTTGCTGGTTCCAACTACTAAGATGTAAGAAGTATCTGCTTTACTCAGCATTCATGACCATATGAAGAGTCTTTGGGCTTTGGGTTGGTCAGACAAAAGAAGCAATTTCAAGACGACATTTTGGGCTCTGGAAAATTGTAATGAGCATTTTTCACAACTTTTTGTCATTTAGTAATTAGCTGATAAAAAAAGATATCAATATTGATGCTATGGAAGCAATACTGAGTTGCTAAAAAATGACATCACATTGTTTTGAAGTGCTCCTACTTTGAGAATGTCATTTTTACATTTGCCACAAACAAAGACAATGGAATTTAGAATGGGTAGTAATTAAAAACATTTTAGTAACCTAACCTTTTACACTGGTTGCACTGGTGCAGCAGCACATAATTCAGGTGCTCCCAGTAACACATTATTATTTAATTTCCGAACAAATAATGTCAATGATTATTAACAGGGATTAAGATACCAAACATTTTTTTTCATCTTATAAATCACAGCACACATCAACAAATTTCAATAACAAACATACTTTTATCATCTGATCTGCTGAATATCAGGTGCAAATGGAAATGTTAAATTACAATAGACAGAGTTTTTGGCGCATATGCACACCCTGTACCTGATGTTGGTTATTTGTCTGAAACCAGAAACCTTTTATGTGACTGTGAGGCCTTATTAACACACCAATTTCTAAATCATCACAAATCTGCACTGATATCTGGTCACATGAAGAAGTTCAGGACTCAGATCTCTAACCATCGTAGTAAGCTTTACTCAAAGCTGTTACTTATGTTCAACATGTTGGATTTTTCAAGTTGGAAAACATAAACTCACAGTACTAACTGAAGAGAAAAGTGTCAATCTGGGAAAGTCTTTAGATGATATTTTCTTCCTCTTCTCATATTTTAAGTTGGATTTTAGACTCTGAGGGTTTAGCTGAAAATTTACTGAAGCTTCAGTTTAACCCAAACCTTTTTGCTGTTTTGTTTTTACCAGAGCACGGCCTCTCATATAGCAGTAGGCCTCTCTACTGTGGTCTGACTCAGAGCTGAGGGGTTTTAGCTCAGTAAGTAGCCGATGTCACCAGAGGACATCTGTGTTGTTCCCTTCACAGACTCATTAACAACTGTGAGGAGCCTGTGGGCTGACTACTAATCTGTGTGAAAATGTGCTTTTGGTGCCTGTATTGTGTGCTGCATGGCAGTGTGTCCTCGGGGGGTTAGAGGGCTCTCATTCTGATGGTTGCATTTGTTTTGCAAACTTCTGTCTCTTTCTCATGTTTTTCCTCCCGATGTCTTCATCCTCTCATTTCCTTTATGCATCCGTTTGAAATGTGGGTGGAATTTGTGTCATTGTGTCATGAGTTTGATATGTGTTTGAATGCATGCACGCTTGTTGTTTTGGGGGCTTGGAATGCATTTATGGTGAAAAGTTGTAGTTTTTTTTTTTTGACAAACTGTTGAACGTACGATTTTTATTTGTTTCTAATGTTCTAACAAGTTTAATGTTTACGCTTTATTGTACTTAATGGAAAATAACGGTGTTGTAAAACCACTATGCACAATATATTTAAAAGGTTAAATTAATAAAATGTTACATTTTACAGATCAACTATAAGATAAGCTGTAGGAAATGAGCTGAACAGAATATTCTTAATTTAAGTTACAATTAAGCAAATTAAAGGCTTGTGGAATAAACTTCGGTCTTGCTGTTTGTGGTGTGACCTAAGTAAGATTAACAGTCACAATCACAACATTTGTATTATTCCCCATTTTAGATATTGTTTTAAAATTAGGCTATAGTCATTTTTTGGCTTTTATTTTATTTATTTATTTTTTCAAATTTTGTGTTAAATACTTGAAATATTTGTCTGTTGAAAGTGTTAATTTGTCGTGCTCCAATCAGTGGTAAAAGTAGTTTTGTAGTAATCATAAGCATGAAATGTAAAGTTATAACAATGTGATGGACTTCAGCTTTTAAATTAAGCCTGTATATCATAACATCCTGAGAATTGGATTGCTTTAGCACTCCAAGAAAATACATTGTGTGTTCCCGTTTCATTTGTTTGTGCTGCCAGAGAAGAGCAGCTAATAAAACCCCACCTGAAAATAAACTCACTGGTTTAAGTCACGTTAAATGCATTCTGTAGCTGTCTGACATTCTTAAGCCATTAACAACTTGCTGTCAGTCAGAGATGGAAACATAGAATCTGTTGAGGGAACTGTCGAGATGAGTGGCTAATCCTGACAATCATGAGTTTTTAATTCAAATATCTATCATGTCTTAATTGGCAGACTTGATTTTAAAAAATCATAAAAATCTGTTTCTCTAATTTAACACACCAAATAGAGTATTAACGCGGGATCAACGCACATATTGACGTTAAAGCTGTTCTGAATCCAGTACTACCAAGCATTTGACAAATCCCCTTGTGACTATTAATTACGTAGAGTTAGTTATTTTATCATTTTTCAAAATGAAACAAGGAAAGTCGATATAACCACATGTGGCCAATGACCAATAAACAGATATTAATAATAATAATAATAATAATAATAAACTTTATTTCTATAGCACTTTTTAAAAACAGGGTTTACAAAGTGCTTTGACAAACAAAGCAGGAATACAATTTACAATTACAAAGGACGATAAAATCGTTTGCATGAAATGGCTGACACTCTTACTTTGCCTGATTTGAAAAAAATATTTTAACTGCATTTTAAGTATTTTGTGGGTTAATATATTAATCAAAAATGTGTTTTTCTAAATCCCCCATTCTTTTCCCTTCTTCTTCATAGCTGTGAAGTCCTCGAGGTGAATGCTGCTTGAAGCCAGTCTGATTGTCAGCACGAGGAGATGTGAATAAGAGGAATCCAGCTTCAGAGCACAAAGACTTTAATGGATGAAGCTCAGCTATTCGATAACATTTCATTCCGATTCTGTAAATTGACACATTATATACACTGCCACGATGGTACGTCAGCGGTCTGTACATTTGTTTTAATTGAACTAGGTATAAATCAGTGTTTATATTGTAGATGAGTTTTTTTTTTTTATTATGTATTTTACAAAAGCAAAAACAGTAGTAGGCAGATCAATCCAGACAATGTTGTGCTGTGATATTTGTTGTCTTTCGTTGCCAGTCTTGTGTTAAGACAAGTTTGTACAGATGATATTAAAAATGTTTAAAACACGCCGTTGTATTCATTTCTTTGCAAACAACAAACCAAGTCAGCAATATGGGATCCTTCTCAGTTAAGTAAAGCTTTCTGTATGTGAAACCGGCTGAAAGTGTGAACACAGTTGCAGATATTTCCACTGATAACAAAGCATACGTTTCAAACCACATAGGCACCCCTTGCTGATTGACAGGCTGAGCAGCACTATGAGACCCACGACTACCGGCACACTCAGAATGAAGAAGTGGTTTTTCTTTCACATTAGAGAACCTGACATTCGTGTACCGCAGTTTTTGTTTTTCTTTTTTCTTTTTTTTTCAGTCCGAGTCAAACATCAGACCACAGCCCGAGCTGTTCAGGAGGGGTCTCACCTCCATTATAGGCAATGGAGACAGAGCAGAAAGCCACACTTGATGTGCAAAACAACGAAACGTTTGCGAATGCGGTTGCTTAACTTCCTTTAAGCACTTTACAGTCAACAGTTAATATAAAGTTTTTAATTCTCAGATTTCTTCTCAGTTTATATCAACAGCCGGATCAAGGGGATTTGGCTCGTTTCTCTTTAGCGAACCAGAAGCAGAGGATCCCAGAGAGAATAACCTCCAGCCCCAACACACACAGTTCCATCAGCTCCATCTGTTTAAAACACAAAGATCAAGTATTAGTCTCATATTAGTTAATATGTGTTCTAAATATGTTTGCTAAATAAGGACTGAAGGGTTTCATTTGGTTTTACCTTCCATTCCTGACTATGTTGTGGAGACCAGTGAGCCAGGTCAACACTAATCAGACAAGCGGCCAATACAGCTACAATAATGCAGCCACAGTTGATCACCAGGGACACCTTGAACATTAACCATACACTCATCATCATTATTTAAGTAATTCCTTCATTAACTGTTTGTGTTGCTTGTTGCCCTTGTACTGAATTGTACTTACAGGAAGTAATCTTGGATATTTGAACAACAGGTTGGAGGTGAATCCAGCGATGATGAACTGCAGAGGAGAAGAAGTCACTTCATTGAAAATAAATCGGATATATTAACATTTGCTTTACTCATTCTTGACAAACATGTAGCTTTACATTCTTTCATTTGAATAATTGATTGTATAATTTAAGTAATGTGGGCTTACGAGTGTTCCAGTCAGCTGGGAAACTCTGAACAGAGTGAAAAGGGAATCCTCTATCTCCTGCGTTGCCGCAAAAATAATTCCCAGTCCAACACTGAGGATACCGCTCACCATCTGCAGAGACTGACAGAGGAACAGAGGCTCTGTTTATATTTGCAGTAAATATTATAAGATGAATTGATTATCTTATTATCTTATTATCTAGTGCATGAATTCCGGTATGCAGTATAAAATAAAGGAATTGCACAAGACAAAAATAAGATCATCTCAATCATGACCTGAATGCAACAAGACAGAGGCTGCTATGAGACAGACAGATACATGAGACCTCAGCAAACATGAATATGGTCATAATTCTTGCATTGATCGATGTCTTGTCCTCGTGTTAGCTCATGCATAAGACAAGTTCAGTCTTGCACGTGTCTACTAATTCAATTTAAAATAGTGTTAAACAATAGACCAAAGATCCTAAACAGCTGAGAAAAAACTTAAACAGCTTAGATAACTTAGAGAAAAATCTCAAATTAATTAAAAGTCCAAAATTACTAAATATATAAATGCACAACCATTGAGACTACTGAGCACATGTTCATAGTATCATGCAGACAGGATGACATGAAACTTCAGCCTGCACACGGAAGAGGTCGAATACCACAAAAGCCCCAAACGATGCATTTCCTGTTGCTGCTGCCCATATGTGCAAAATTGGTACAAGCGTTTTTGGACATTCTTCTTCACTACACCTCGCAGTTATCTGTTTGTTACATGCTGGATGAACTGTGATGTGAATAACAAAGTCACATGGAGGAATGCGTAAAAGATTATGATCGTTAATGCCTGGACTGAAGTCTTTGCTGGGTTAGAATATTATTAATAAGACAAAGTAGTAATGTACAAAAAAAATAGTCTTTATATACAACAACACAATGAAGCAGTATACACAAAAACACTAAATGAGGCTCATTCTGTAAAGACCTGATTACAACCACATTAACACACAGTGCTTATAGTTAGAATTATAGTATAATTATTACAGACTGACAGCAGCTCATGTAGACCATGTTGTCTAGACCAACTGAAGCCACTGGTTCTCAAGGTGAAGTCCGGGGACACTGAGGAGTCCTTTAGGTGCCTCCATTAATTATCATTATATTTTCATCCAAACATTACAGAGAGAGAGAATGACTATTTTGCTCACGTGTTCACACACTTTCTGTAATTAAACATCTGAACACCCTAGGACCAAATCTTATTAAATTTGGGGTCCTTGATCTAATTTTGTGTCAGCTCAGAGGGAAGAGTTTTGATAAGCGCTGCACTCAGGCGTCAACTGCTCCTAATGAGCACGAGTCAACACCATGATTGGTGCACAACCATCGGTGGATCAAAATGTGTGCTTTACTTTGTTGTCAGTATTAAGTTGCTGTAGAAATGCAGCCCATTGCAGAGGTTGTTTTTGAGACTTGTATTTGTTCGATATATTTGTCATTATATGTAATCTTTTTTTAATCTGCACTCCCTTCTGGGGTCACAAACATCACTGGGGTCATAAACCCTAAATTGATTCAATAAAATGCCATGATTTCATTACTGTGAAATAAAGTTAGATTACAACACCAACACCAGAAATGAACATAAAGTCAAATCATCTCCTCTGAGAAACCTTCACAAAGATAACTTGAAAGCTTCTCAAAGGGTTTCCTTATCAGCTGTTACACTGGATTGCGTGATACTTAACAAGTGTTCATCTTCTTGTAAAGCCTGAGCAGTGTTGTCTCTCTTACCCCCAACACATCAGGTTGTTTCTTCAGCAGGTCATGCAGCGGCCCTTTGTCATCCGGCATGAACTCTGTAGCTCGGTAATGTTGTATCCTCGGTGGCGTTCTACAGCCGGATGTGTCTGGCCCCTCGTCATCTCCTTGGATGTCCATGTCAACGTCAGCACAGGCCATGGTGCTTCTCTTATCTGGAGGGATGATGAATGAATTTTCTATTGATGTATAATAATATAATGCATGTGCTCTTTACGCAGGCTCTGAGGAACTTCTGTGTTGTGCTGGTCATTAGTTTATGTTAGCAGACTGTTGCTCTCTGTTTGCAGAGCAGAGAGAGGAACTGAGACGAGGCAAAAAGGTCTATTTTATCGCTCACATAAGGCCAATAAGAAGTGATCAATATATGCTGATCGCTGAAACTTTTTGCACAGAGCCATTTTGATTTGTACTGTGAATCATTTCTCCTTTAGTCTTGAGTCAGGGCAATCACTGCGGGGGCTTTTATAAGTATCAGAACAATTGAATATCTTGTACATTCAACAGTCCTTTTAAATTGTTACTAAATAAATTGTCAAAACAAAGATTTTTGACTGTTGTTGCCACAGTGAGTCGTTGCTGGATTGCACTTTATCATATTTTTCTCAACCATTTATGTAAATAAGATATCTGAGTTATCTTCCACTATAATGAAATCTAATACATCATGGTGATCAGTTGACGTACAAACAATTAAAGGAGTAATGTCAAAAAAAAAAAATTAAAGCATGATAAATAAGGAAGAATTTATTTCAGGGCTCTGTGTTGTATTTCAGTAGGTAAATAGTAATTATTTTCTTTTATGTGGCTGATATACCAGATATGATATGGCTTCTGTGCACTTTAGTTTTTGTCAAATGAAGGACTCACATATATGACAGTGTTAAGAGGTCAAGAGGCTCCAGCAACACTTGTAGTATATAGAACTACTACAACAACCTTGATGAAGGCCACATGCCAAAACACGTCGCTCTAATAATAAAGTTGTTCCATATATTGCAAGTGCTGCTGGAGCTTTCTGGCCACTTAAGATTGTTTCCATTCTCCATGCACCTTTAAAGTAGGTGAAGTTGTACCAGAAACCCCTCCTCTGTTTTATATTTGTAGGTTTTGCAGATTTATACATCGGTGGCCACAAATTTCAGTGTGCAGAATTAAACATCACTGGCTTTTAATGATTAATAAATAAACAGATAAGGGGTTGTGTGAATCTGTTTAGTCAACATTGAATAAACTGGATAATTTACTGATGATATTTGAATTTTGCACGATAAAATCTCTCACATTTATGTTGTTGTAGGAGCTGACCTTCCACAGGTGAAGTGAAATAAGCATTTCTCTACCCGTCAACAATCTCCAAGAGAACATTAATTCGTAAAAAACTGAATATCTAGGTTGTTGAAAAATATATCAACAAGAGCTTCAAATACTCTCCAATACTTCTCATATACTTTCATATTTTTTTGTTAGATGACAAATTTAACGTTCACAAAAACGTCCGATCCACTGGAGACCGTCCACATACAGAATCTGAGATGCTTGCAAATTCACATTCATCATTGCAAGTATGCACAACACAGCTTTATAATATACATAAGGATCTTAAATTAGGATTCTTACCACGTTTCTCTTGAGCCGGAACTATTTCACCCCCAGTATCTGTCTGAAACACGAAGGCTACCTCAGTCGTCAGACAACATCTTCACTTCCCTGCAGATACTTTGAAATATGAGGTCACTTAACGCCTTGACTTCCTCACTCGAGCAGTGGTTTTTGAGATATCATCATCTTCAGCCTTCACTGTGTGTGTGTGTGTGTGTGTGTGTGTGTGTGTGTGTGTGTGTGCCTCTTTGTCATAAGTGATATGTTATGGTACAAAACAAAAAACACTTTTCTTTAAATTCATAATCACAGATAAGTTTGAATAAAAAGTCTTAACAGTTTCAGCTGTTCAAATTCAAAAGTGCGCAAGAACTTATTGTGTGTGTGTTTGTGTGTGTCAGAGTGAGAGAGGGGTGTGGAGATAGAGACAAAGACACTTGGCTCGCTGGGTCATTTCCTCATCAAACTCATTTGACAGAGAAGAGACAAATTCAGATCTGAATCCAGATACAAGAAGTAAGGAAGGTAATCGATGAAGACCTCAGCGACAGATCACCACAGAGATGTAACCTGCTTTAACATCCTTTACCTTGTTTTTGTTCCCAGGAGAATGAAGAAGACATTTGTGTGTGATGAATCAATGATCATCACCATTCCCATTGGGAGTCTGAACGACGCTCGGGAGGGTCAACTGATGCCGGAGAAGTTTCGGTGTGTGTACAAAGATTCCTACAAGGTGTTTGCACTCAATGGGAAACCTAAACCTCTCGGGGTGAGTTGAATTGTTTCTTACACAGGTGGAGTCATCATCATGAGCTTGTACTTTTTGCTTTAACTCGACTGAGATGCAGCACTGTAATGAGGTATCTCTCTCTTTTCTTATTAGGCAGCCCAAGCCATCGCTGGTGTGTTCATTGTCATCCTCGGTCTGATTTTTAATCACGAATATCCCTACGTGCCATTCCACTATATCTACACTCTACCCAGTGTTGTGGTAAATACAGACGCAAAAATAAAAATGTTATTCAATGATGATTCAGGGAAAAACCTGTAGAACTAAGGGGAATACAATTAGAAAACATTTCCATTGTTATTTATTGTACTTGTGTGATTTTGAACAGTATCTCTGCTACACTTCCTTGTGCTGCTGTGACATTTCAGTTTCCCAGCGTGGGGTCAACAAAGCTCATCTTATTTGTATCCTATCTTCTCTTATATTCTTTGATTTTCTGCAATATTCAGCATTGCATGAGTATTATGCCTTATATGTTTTATCATCAACTTAGTTTGTGGTCTCTGGTATGCTGTCCTATGCAGCTGGACGATCTCCCAACATGCATGTGGTAAGATAAAAATCTGCTCGTGGTTCTTTTCTTACGGTGACAATTTCAGCACACAGAAAAAAGCGAATTCTTTAACTACAATCAATGAATCAACCCTTTTATTGAAAAAAAAATACTGGCATAGGCTGACTGGTTAAAAATAGTCAAGATTTAGATTTAGATATGCTAATACAAACTTTTATCCCGCAAAATTGAAAAACATGTGCTTTAAATTTTAAACATCTGAAATGATGATGAAGCAAGAGGTTTGTTTTTCTAATAATTGTATGTAGAATGTGTAAACAATTTGAATCTGATCATTTAAAACATGGATCAAAATCACCACAAGTAGTCTGATCCTGGTTTTGTGAGAGAAGTCATCAGTATTATGATGTATTTTCCTTTGGTTCCTCGTGTTTTTCAGTAACAGCTGCATCATTACTGTGTTTTTACCCTCCAGACAAAGCTGTCATTCTCACTGAACATCATCAGCCTCTTCTGGTCGGTTGCTGCAGTCTGTATGTGTGGAGTGGATTTAACGATTTCCCTGCGGTGGAACAGGGTAAAGGAAAACAGCATTTATCCTGTATTAAGTAACCACTGTGTCTCTCTGAAATAGCAAATGTGTATTTACTTCTACTATTTTTTATAGCTCCATGAAGGAATCAGGGGACTGATTTTGACTCTGCTGGTTGTTGAAAAGTTAATGGCCGTGTTCCTGATCTACTGGTTGAGTAAAGCTGTATGCAGACAAAGTTTCAACACTTTGGTACGTCGTTTTCTTCACACATACAAATGCAGGAAGAGAAAGAAGATTCTTTGTAAGTAATCTTGCTCCTTCTTTGTTCTGCAGCCCATCATACTGCTGAAACAAGGAGACTGAGATTAAAGGCGTGATGGAGCTCAACAAACCAACGACCGACCACTTATTGACAATGTTGGGTCTCAATGTCAAACATTGATCCTTCTATATACGAATGAACAATGAATGTAAAAATGAATTATTGTTTTCATTTCAGAGGTAGTCGGGAAATATACAAATAGCAGCTTTTATATGAGTGATCCACTTGTTGGACATAGATTATTGTTTTATATGTATGCCTGATTATATTGCATTGTGATTATATTGTTGCATTGTATGTGATTCAAATGTTCTGTTTTAAGGTTGCAAGAGATTTTGTGCTGCTTGACTATTATTCTGCATTTTGATACTGTAGACCACCACTTTGGTTCACTTTAGTGGATTATTGATACCCAGCTGTCCATCAACATGGGTAATCCTGAATGTTCTTATCCTGAATGAAGTAGAAAAGTTGAGACAGCTGACAGATTCTTGAGTCCAAGACTTCATTTTTATTGTTTTCTAAATCTTTATCCAAAAGTTAATTAGCTTTTTTTTTACTTAGATCCACTATTTCACAAGGGTGGAAAGCTCCTCAAATTTCTGATATTAATTCATTTTTTGGGTACTTGTACTGTGAACACTTTGAATTCATATTTAAACCTTCCATCTGCATTTTTGTAGCCATTAAGACCATCTGATCAAAAACGGGCCAATAAAAAAACTGACATGAAAAACATTGAAACATCAACAGTTAAAAAGTCAGTAATACTCTGAGGGGTGTTTGAGAAGAATACTTTGTACTTTTGCTTTAGTTTTATTTTAATCTTAGTGGTTCCTCTTGTAATTGAGTAATATCTGAGTAATGTAACTGTACTTGTACCTGAGTACAGATTGTCAGTGCTCTTGCCACCACTGATGTTTTCTGCCTTTCTTTATTTCTTTTTTTTTTTTACCATTGTTTATGTTTTACTCTGTTCTTTGTGAATTGGCAAATAAAAGTGATTATTTTGTTCATCAGTGATTCATTTGTCTTCTTGTGGACCCCCAACACACTCCTCTACTTTAGACAGATAACAGCCAGAAATAATAAGCTGGTTTTAAGATCAAAACCAATATGAATATTCCCCAAATAGTAAATCTGCTTTTGGTATCAGTTAGGGAATAAAAGGGTAACACAATTTTGCTGTGATATTTTTGCTACAAATGAAAATTGAAATGTTGTTTGGACTCACAATAATCAAGAGCAAAAACAGAGGAAGAAAAATTAAATATCTACCATTGCAAACGTAAAAGTTTTAGGTCATTTTGTAAATCCGAATGTGTTAAATTAAGCTAATTCTTTCCCCAGGGTACTCTGTCGTTGCAATATTGTTTTTACCTCTATGCTCAACTTAATGGACAGAAAAACATATAAAGTGTCTGCTTAAACATAAGAAAGAACCTGAACAGATGATCTTCAGGGTGACTTATTGCACCCTGCTGTGAGCTGGAGGATGTTTTGGGATTTTAGTGACGTGTGACGGCAGGAGCGGCCACGTGGGGGCGACACACACACACTCTAAATGAAATCTAGTAAACTTAGTTTGCAGTGAGGGGTGTTTGCTTGAACATTTTCTTTTGACATTAAAATAGCTGTTTTGTTACACCACATTAACTTGGGATTCATAACATGTTCGTCTTAAGCCGGATCTATTTCACCCTCAGTATCTGTCTGAAACGGTGTTCAGGCAACATCTTCACTTCCATGCAGATACTTTGAAAGATAAGGTCACGTCACGCCTTGACTTCCTCACTCAACCAGTGTTTTTTGAGATATCATCATGTTCAGCCTTCACTGTGTGTGTGTGTGTGTGTGTGTGTGTGTGTGTGTGTGTGTGTCTCTTTGCCAAAAGTGACATGTTATGGTACACAACAAAAACACCTTTCTTTAAATTCATGATCACAGATAAGTTTGAATAAAAAGTCTTAACAGTTTCAACTGTTCAAATTCAAAAGTGCGGAATAACTTTGTGTGAGTTTGCACGCGCGCGTGTGTGTCCGAGTGAGAGAGGGGTGTGGAGACAAAGACACTTGGCTCGGTGGTTCATTTCCTCATCAAACTCATTTTACAGAGAAGAGAGAAATTCAGATCTGAATCCAGACACGAGAAGTGAGGAAGGTAATCGATGAAGACCTCAACGACAGATCACCACAGAGATGTAACCTGCTTTAACATCCTTTACCTTTGTTTTTGTTCACAGGAGAATGAAGAAGACATTTGTGTGTGATGAATCAATGATCATCACCATTCCTATTGGGAGTCTGAACGGCGCTCGGGAGGGTCAACTGATGCCGGAGAAATTTCGGTGTGTGTACAAAGATTCCTACAAGGTGTTTGCACTCAATGGGAAACCTAAACCTCTCGGGGTGAGTTGAATTGTTTCTTACACAGGTGGAGTCATGATCATGAGCGTGTAATTTTTTGCTTTAACTCAATTGAAATGCAGCACTGTAATGAGGTATGTTTCTCTTTTCTTATTAGGCGGCCCAAGCCATCGCTGGTGTGTTCATTGTCACCCTCGGTCTGATTTACACTGATCGCGACTGGCTGCTCCCCTATATCTACACTCTACCCAGTGTTGTGGTAAATACAGATGTAAACGTAAAAATGTTATTCAATGATGATTCAGGGAAAAAGCTGTATAACTAAGGGGAATACAATTAGAACACATTTCCATTGTTATTTACTGTACTTGTGTGATTTTGAACAGTATCTCTGCAACACTTCCTTGTGCTGCTGTGACATTTCAGTTTCCCAGCGTGGGGTCAACAAAGCTCATCTTATTTTGATCCAGTCTTCTCTTATATTCTTTGATATTCAGCATTGCACTAGTGTTATACCTTCTGTGTTTTATCATCATCTTAGTTTGTGGTCTCTGGTATGCTGTCCTACGCAGCTGGACGATCTTCCAACATGCATGTGGTAAGATAAAAATCTGTCCTTGGTTCTTTTCTTACAGTGACAATTTCAGAACACAGAAAAAAGAGAATTCTTTAACTACAATAGATGAAACAACCCTTTTATTAAAAAAAATGGCATAGGCTGGCTGGCTAGATATAGTCGAGATTTGGATTTAGATATGCTAATACAAACTTTAATCCCGCAAATGTGAAAAACAGTGTGCTTCAAATTTTAAACATCTGAAATATATCTATAAATATAAATGTATAATTGACATGTAAAATGTACGTGAAATGCAAATGTGAAATACAGTGTTCTTTTTATTTTAAATGTTTATATATGTAAATAAAATTATATCTGTCAAATATTATTTGATGATGAAGCAAGAGGTTTGTTTTTCTAACAATTGTATGTAGAATGTGTAAATAATTTGAATCTGATCATTTAAAACATGGATCAAAATCACCACAAGTAGTCTGATCCTGGTTTTGTGAGAAAAGTCATCAGTATTGTGATGTATTTCTTTTGGTTCCTTGTGTTTTTCAGTAACAGCTGCATCATTAGTGTGTTTTTACCCTCCAGACAAAGCTGTCATTCTCACTGAACATCATCAGCCTCTTCTGGTCACTTGCTGCAGTCTGTATGTGTGGAGTGGATTTAGCGTTTTCCCCGCCATGGGGCAGGCCAAAAGTAAACAGCATTTGTCTTGTAAGTAACCTCTGTGTCTCTCTGAAAGAGCAAATGTGTATTTACTTCTACTATTGCCTCAACTTTTTTATTATAGATCTATGAGGGATTCGTGGGACTGATTTTGACTCTGCTGGTTGTTGAAAAGTTAATGGCCGTGTTCCTGATCTACTGGTTGAGTAAAGCTGTATGCAGACAAAGTTTCAACACTTTGGTACGTCATTTTCTTCACATATACAAATGCAGGAAGAGGAAGAAGATGTTTTGTAAGTAATCCTGCTCCTTCTTTGTTCTGCAGCCCATCATACTGCTGAAACAAGGAGACTGAGATTAAAGACATGATGGAGCTCAACAAACCAACGACCGACCACTTATTGACAATGTTGGGTTTCAATGTCAAATATTGATCCTTCTACATACAAATGAACAATGAATGTAAAAAATGACTGTTGTTTTCATTTCAGAAGTAGTCGGAAAACATTTAAACAGTAGTTTTTATGTGAATGATCCACTTGTTGGACATAGATTATTGTTTTATACATTTGCGTGATTATATTGCATTGTGTGAGTATTGGTGTTTCCTCAGTCGAGTCCAGGAGAACGTTCAGCGCTCAGCTCCAGGACATTTAGATCACATTTTTAAAACTCTTGTATCTATTTTAACCAATGTACATTATTCAAATTTTACATTTTAAGGTTGTAAGAGACTTTTCTGCTGCTTGACTATTATTCTGCATTTGACACTGTAGACGACCACTTTGGTTCACTTCAGTGGATTGTTGATACCCAGCTGTCCATCAACATGGGTAATCCTGAATGAAGTAGAAAAGTTGAGATGGCTGACAGATTTTTGAATCCAAGACTTAATTTTTATGTTTCCTAAATCTTTATCCAAAAGTCATTTAGCTTTTTTTTTTACTTAGATCCACTATTTCACAAGGGTGGAAAAAATGTAGTACAGCTCCTCAAATTTCTGATGTTAAGTCATTTTTTGGGGTACGTGTACTGAGAACAATTAGAATTCATATTTAAACCTTCCATCTGCATTTCTGTAGCCAACAAGACTATCCAATCAAAACCAGGCCAATGACAAAACGGACATAAAAAACATTGAAACATTGAACATCAACAGTTAAAAAGTCAGTAATACTCTGAGGAGTGTTTAAGAAGAATACTTTGTACTTTTGCTTTAGTTTGATTTTAGTACTAGAACTCTTACTTGTAATTGAGCAATATCTGAGTAATGCAACTGTACTTGTACCTGAGTACAGATTGTCAGTTCTCTTGCCACCACTGATGTTTTCTGTCTTTTTTCTTTTTTTATCATTGTTTATTTTTTAATCTGTTCTTTGTGAATCTGCAAATAAAAGTGATTATTTTGTTTATCAGCGGTTCATTTGTCTTCTTGTGGACCCCCAACACACTCCTCTACTTTAGACAGATAAAACATATGAGAATATTCCCTGAATGGTAAATCTGCTTTTGGCATCAGTTAGGGAACAAAAGGGTAACACAATTTTGCTGTGATATTTTTGCTACAAATGACAATTGAAATGTTGTTTGGACTCACAATAATCAAGAGCAAAAACAGAGGAAGAAAAATTAAATATCTGCAATTGCAAAAGTAAAAGTTTTAGGTAATTTTGTAAATCCGAATGTGTTGAACTAAGCTGATTCTTTCCCCAGGGTACTCTGTCGTTGCAATATTGTTTTTACCTCTATGCTCAATTTACTGGAGAGAAAACATATGAAGTATCTGCTGAAACATAAGAAAGAACATGAACATTAGATCTTTGGAGTGACTTCTGGCACCCTGCTGAGAGCTGGAGGATGTTTTGGGGTTTTAGTGACATGTGATGCCAGGAGAGGCCACATGGGGGCGACAAACCGATCTAAATGAAATCAAGTAAACTTAGTTTTCAGTGAGGGGTGTTTGCTAGAATGCTTTTATTTGACATTAAAATAGTTGTTTTGTTACACCACGTTAAGTTGGGATTCATAACACGTTCGTCTTAAACCGGAACTATTTCACTTTCAATATTTGTCTGAAACAAACTTCAGGCAACATCTTCACTTCCATGCAGATACTTTGAAAGATAAGGTCACGTCACGCCTTGACTTCCTCACTCTACCAGTGGTTTTTGAGATATCATGTTTAGCCTTCACTGTGTGTGTGTCTCTTTGCCATAAGTGACATGTTATGGTACACAACAAAAACACTTTTCTTTAAATTCATGATCACAGATATGTTTCAATAAAAGATTTTCACAGATTCAACTGTTCAAATTCAAAAGTGTGCAAGAAATGTGCGTGTTTACGTGTTTGTTTGCGTGTTTGTTTGCATGTGTGTGTGGGTGTGTGTGTGTGTGTGTTATGTGTGTGTGTGTGTGTGTGTCTGAGTGAGAGAGGGGTGTGGAGATAGAGACAAAGACACTTGGCTTCCTGAGTCATTTCCTCATCAAACTCATTTGACAGAGAAGAGAGAAATTCAGATCTGAATCCAGACACGAGAAGTGAGGAAGGTAATCGATGAAGACCTCAACGACAGATCACCACAGAGATGTAACCTGCTTTAACATCCTTTACCTTTGTTTTTGTTCACAGGAGAATGAAGAAGACATTTGTGTGTGATGAATCAATGATCATCACCATTCCCATTGGGAGTCTGAACGACGCTCGAGAGGGTCACCTGATGCCGGAGAAATTTCGGTGTGTGTACAAAGATTCCTACAAGGTCTTTGCACTCAATGGGAAACCTAAACCTCTCGGGGTAAGTTGAATTGTTTCTTACACAGGTGAAGTCATCATCATGAGCTTGTAGGTTTTGCTTTGACTTGATTGAGATGCAGCACTGTAATGAGGTATCTTTCTCTTTTCTTATTAGGCGGCCCAAGCCATTGCTGGTGTGTTCATTGTCATCCTCGGTCTGATTTTTAATCCCAGACATCCTGACGAATATCCCGCTGAATGGACCATCATTAATATCTACACTCTACCCAGTGTTGTGGTAAATACAGATGTAAAAGTAAAAATGTTATTCAATGATGATTCAGGGAAAAACCTGTATAACTAACGGGAATACAATTAGAAAACATTTCCATTGTTATTTACTGTACTTGTGTGATTTTGAACAGTATCTGTGCTACACTTCCTTGTGCTGCTGTGACATTTCAGTTTTAAAGCGTGGGGTCGACAAAGCTCATCTTATTTTTGTCCTATCTTATCTTGTATTCTTTGATTTTCTGCAATATTCAGCATTGCATTAGTATTATAACTTATATGTTTTGTCCTCATCTTAGTTTGTGGTCTCTGGTATGCTTTCCTACGCAGCTGGACGATCTCCCAACATGCATTTGGTAAGATAAAAATCTGTCCTTGGTTCTTTTTTTACGGTGACAATTTCAGAACACAGAAAAAATATATTATATACTGGTGTAGGCTGACTGGTTAGATATAGTCGAACTTTAGATTTAAATATGCTAATGCAAACTTTTATCCTGTAAATGTGAAAACAGTGTGCTTTAAATTTTAAATCCCGCAAATATATCGATTAATATATATTATATTTGATGATGAAGCAAGAGGTTTGTTTTTCTAATAATTTCAATCTGATCTATTAAGTCTTGGTTCAAAATTACCACAAGTAGTCTGATCCTGGTTTTGGGAGAAAAGTCATCAGTATTGTGATGTATTTTCTTTTGGCTCCTTGTGTTTTTCAGTAACAGCTGCATCATTACTGTGTTTTTACCCTCCAGACAAAGCTGTCATTCTCACTGAACATCATCAGCCTCTCCTGGTCACTTGTTGCAGTCTGTTTTTGTGGATTGCATTTAGCGTGGCCGCAGAGCAAGGTAAAGGAAAACAGCATCTTGTATTAAGTAACCTCTGTGTCTCTCTGAAATAGCAAATGTGTATTTACGTCTATTATTGCCTCAACTTTTTTATTTGTAGCACCATCAGGGGATCAAGGGACTGATTTTGACTCTGCTGGTTCTTGAAAAGTTAATGGCCGTGTTCCTGATCTACTGGTTGAGTAAAGCTGTATGCAGACAAAGTTTCAACACTTTGGTACGTCGTTTTCTTCACATATACAAATGCAGGAAGAGGAAGAAGATTCTTTGTAAGTAATCTTGCTCCTTCTTTGTTCTGCAGCCCATCATACTGCTGAAACAAGGAGACTGAGATTAAAGGCGTGATGGAGCTCAACAAACCAACGACCGACCACTTATTGACAATGTTGGGTCTCAATGTCCAACATTGATCCTTCTACATACAAATGAACAATGAATGTAAACATGAACTATTGTTTTAATTTCAGAAGTAGTCGGGAAATATGCAAATAGCAGCTTTTATATGAGTGATCCACTTGTTGGACATAGATTATTGTTTTATACGTATGCCTGATTATATTGCATTGTGATTATATTGTTGCATTGTACGTGATTCAAATGTTCTGTTTTAAGGTTGCAAGAGATTTTGTGCTGCTTGACTATTATTCTGCATTTTGATACTGTAGACCACCACTTTGGTTCACTTTAGTGGATTATTGATACCCAGCTGTCCATCAACATGGGTAATCCTGAATGTTCTCATCCAGAATGAAGTAGAAAAGTTGAGACGGCTGACAGATTCTTGAATCCAAAACTTTTTTTTTTTTCAAATTTGTATCCATACATTTAGCTTTTTCATACTTTTTTAAATTTTTTATTTTTTTACTAAGATCCACTATTTTACAGGGGTGGAAAAAAATGTAGTACAGCTCCTCAAATTACTGATATTTTACTGATATTTTTTTGGGCACTTGTACTGAGAACAATTTGAATTCATATTTAAACCCTCCATCTGTATTTTTGTGGCCAAGAAGACCATCTGATCAAAAACGAGCCAACGAAAAAATCTGACATAAAAAACATTGAAACATTGAACAGCAACCAATAAAAAGTAACTAATACTCCAAGGAGTGTTTGAGAAGAATATTTTGTGCTTTTGCTTTAGTTTTATTTCAATACTAGTAGTTCCTCTTGTAATTGAGTAATATTTGAGTAATGTAACTGTACTCGTACCTAAGTACAGATTGTCAGTGCTCTTGCCACCACTGATGTTTTCTGTCTTTCTTCTTTTTTTATTGTTTATTTTTTACTCTGTTGTTATGGATTGGCGAATAAAAGTGATCATTTTGTTTATCACTGGTTCATTTTTCTTCTTGTGGACCCTAAACACACGCTGGTTTTAAGATAAAAAAAAACATGTAAAGTAACTTCTCAAACCGCATGCTGCAGCTGCATGCTGCTGCTGCTTTTCAACTTCATCATAACAACATAAATAAAGTCTAAATGAACAAATAGGTCTCCAGTGATTTTACTTTTCATTCATCTGTTCACACAGTCAACCTTTATTTTAACTCAGAAATATGTTGAGGAAGAGACGTAATTTAAATAGTGTCAAACAATTAAACAAAGATCCTAAACAGCAAAAAAAAAACTAAAAAAGGAAGCTTAGATGAAAATCTCAACTTAATTAAAAGTCCAAAATACCTAAATACATAAATGCGCAACCTTTGAGAATACTGTGCACATGTTCATAGTATCACACTGACAGGGTGACATAAAACTTCTGCCTGCACACGGAAGAGGTGGAATACCACAACAGCCCAGAACGATGCGTTTCCTGTTGCTGCTGCCCATATGTGCAAAATTGGCATTTTTGGACATCCCTCTTCACTACACCCCTTAGTTATCTGTTTGTGACGTGTCGGAGAAACTGTGTTGTGAATAACAAAGTCACGTGGAGGAATGAGTAAAAGAGTCCTTTAGGTGTTCCATTAATTAACGCTATGATTTCATCCAAACATAACACAGTGAGAGAATGACTATTTTGCTCAGTGTTCACACACTTTCTGTAGTTAAACATCTGAACACCCTAGGACCAAATCTTATTAAATGTGGGGTCCTTGATCCAATTCTGAGTCAATTCAGGGGGGGAAGAGTTTGAGAACCGCTGCACTCAGGCGCCAACTGCTCCTGATGAGCACGAGTCAATACCATGATTAGACGCACAACCCGCAGGTCGTGACCCGGACCTCCGGCTCAGTATGTGTGTGAAAGTAGTAGTTTTCCTTTGTTCCTTTTGGTGTGCTTGGTGTGTTTTCGTTTTTGTGTCTGTCTCTATGTTCCGCTCTTTTCCTCCCTCTCCTCTGGAAGCCACTGGTGGGCGTGGTCACGGAGGATACGGCCGACACACCTGCAGCTCATCATCCTGCAATCAGCTCGCCTACATATACCCGGACCAGCCTTCCAGACCCCGCCGGATCGTTGAATCAGTTCTTGTGAGAAACGCCAGCCAACTCTGAACTAACCCTTGCGCTTAGCATCTTGCTTACCTGAATGCAACCTCCACTCTCTGACGCCACGGAAACGCCTGCCACACAAACCGCAACCTGAACTGTGCAAATCTTCAATAAATTCTCTTGTATTTAACATCTACCCGTGTATGCATTTGAGTCCCTGGTCCCCGGTCCTGGTACCACGGGTGGATCAAAATGTGTGCTTTACATTGTTTTCAGTATTAAGTTGCTGTAGAAATGCAGCCCATTGCAGAGTTTTTTTTTAAGACTAGTATTTGTTTGATATATATGTCATTATATGTCATCTTTTTTGAGTCTGCACTCTCTACTGGGGTCACAAACAACATTGGGGTCATAAACCCTAAATCGATTCAATACAATGCCATGATTTCATCACTGTGAATTAAGGTCAGATAACAGCAGCAACACCAGACGTGAACATAAAGTCAAATCATCTCCTCTGTGACACCTTCACAAAGATAGCTTGATAATATGACTTTCTCAAAGGGTTTCTTTATCGGCTGTTACATTGGATTGCGTGATATTCAACAAGTGTTTATCTTCTTGTAAAGCCTGAGCAGTGTTGTCTCTCTTATCCCCAGCACATCAGGTTGTTTTTTCAACAGGTCATGCAGCGGCCCTTTGTCGTCCAGCATGAACTCTGTAGCTCGGTGATGTTGTATCCTCGGTGGCGTTCTACAGCCGGATGTGTCTGGCCCCTCGTCATCTCTGTCCATGTCAACGTCAGCACAGGCCATGGTGCTTCCCTTATCTGAAGGGATGATAATTTTCTCAGGATATATAATGTGATGTATGTGCTCTTTACCGGGGCTCTATGGATCCTCTTTGTTGTGCTGGTCATTAGTTTATGTTAGCAGACTGTTGCTCTCTGTTTGTAGAGCGGAGAGAGAAACTGAGATGAGGTGAAAGGTCTAATTTTTCCGCTCACATCTGGCCAATAAAGAAGTGATCAATATATGCTGATGGCTGAAACTTTCTACACAGAGCCACTTCAATTTGTACTGTGAATCGTTTCTCCCTTCGTCTTAACACTGGACAAACACTGTGGTGGCTTTTAAAAGTATCAGAACAATTGAAAATCTTGTACATTCAACAGACCTTTTAAATTGTTACTTAAATAAATTGTCGAAACAAAGATTTTTGACTGTTGTTGCCACAGTGAGTCGTTGCCGGATTGCACTTTATCTTTATTTTTCTCAACCATTTATGTAAATACGATATCAGAGTTATCTTCCACTATAATTCAATCTAATACATCATGGTGATCAGTTAACGTACAAACAATTAAAAGAGTAATGTCAAAAAAAATGAAGGTATGATGAGTAAGGAAGAATTTATTTCAGGGCTCTGTGTTGTATTTCAATGGGTAAATATGTAGCCTACGTTATGCAGCTGTTTCTGGTTTTCTTTTATGTGGCTGATATACCAGATATGATATGGTTTCATTAATTGTTTCTGTGCACGTTAGTTTTGAATTTTTGTCAAATGAAGGACTTACATATTTGCACAGACTGTTCACACTTCTATCCTCAGGCCGGAGGTACTGAAGTGTTAAGTTCAAGACCACCAGACGAAAGAACTCTTTCTTCCCCAGCGCCATCAGACTCCTAAACAGCAGATAGTTTATTCTACCTCATAACTGTCCCGACTGTTTACATTTTTGCACATGCATACCTGCACAGTTTTCAGATTTGTACTGTTTCATTATTATTATTGTTGGTGCTGCTTTTTTCTGTTTATCATGTGTATGTGTAAAAGCCCTTTAAAAGTGCTTTATTTTGTATATTGAATATTTCGAATGTATATTTTTCTTTATTACACTGTTGGCATTCTGTGGACAGCAAAGGAAGAATTTCATTGCATAATTGAGAAAATGTTTCTTTACTGTGCATATGACAATTAACGCTTTGAATCTTTGAATCTTGTACGTATTAAGAGGTCAAGAGGCTCCAGCAACACGCTTGCAAATTCACATTCATCATTGCAAGTATGCACAACACAGCTTTATAATATAAATAAGGATCTTAAATTGGGATTCTCAACACGTTTGTCTTGGGCCGGAACTATTTCACCCCAGTATCTGTCTGAAACACGAAGGCTACCTCACTCTTCAGGCAACATATTCACTTCCCTGCAAATACTTGAAAGATGCGGTCACTTCACGCCTTGACTTCCTCACTCTACCAGTGTTTTTTGAGATATCATCATCTTCAGCCTTCACTTTGCGTGTGTGCGTGCGTGTGTGTGTGCCTCTTTGCCATAAGTGACATGTTATGGTGTGTGTGTGCGTGTGTGTGTGTGTGTGTGTCAGAGTGAGAGAGGGGTGTGGAGATAGAGACAAAGACACTTGGCCCGCTGGGTCATTTCTTCATCAAACTCACTTGACAGAGAAGAGAGAAATTCAGATCTGAATCCAGATACAAGAAGTGAGGAAGGTAATCGATGAAGACCTCAACGACAGATCACCACAGAGATGTAACCTGCTTTAACACTCTTTACCTTTGTTTTTGTTCACAGGAGAATGAAGAAGACATTTGTGTGTGATGAATCAATGATCATCACCATTCCCATTGGGAGTCTGAATGGTGCTCTGGAGGGTCAACTGATGCCGGAGAAGTTTTGGTGTGTGTACAAAGATTCCTACAAGGTCTTTGGACTCAACGGGAAACCTAAACCTCTCGAGGTGAGTTCAATTGTTTCTTACACAGGTGGAGTCATCATCATGAGCTTGTATTTTTTGCTTTAACTCGATAGAGATGCAGCACTGTAATGAGGTATCTTTCTCTTTTCTTATTAGGCGGCCCAAGCCATCGCTGGTGTGTTCATTGTCACCCTCTGTCAGATTTTTAATCCTGAAAGTCCCCGCAAACAGGTCCTCCCCAATATCTACACTCTACCCAGTGTTGTGGTAAATACAGACGCAAATGACAATAACAATGTCATTCAATGATGATTCAGGGAAAAAGCTGTATAACTAAGGGGAATACAATTAGAAAACATTTCCATTGTTATTTACTGTACTTGTGTGATTTTGAACAGTATCTCTGCTACACTTCCTTGTGCTGCTGTGACATTTCAGTTTCACAGTGTGGGGTCAACAAAGCTCATCTTATTTTCTATCTTCTCTTGTATTCTTTGATTTTCTGCAATATTCAGCATTGCATTAGTATTATACCTTCTATGTTTTATCATCATCTTAGTTTGTGGTCTCTGGTATACTGTCCTACGCAGCTGGACGATCTTCCAACATGCATGTGGTAAGATAAAAATCTGTTCTTGGTTCTTTTCTTACGGTGACAATTTCAGAACACTGTCATAGGCTGGCTGGGAAGTATTATTCTGTACAGTAGATATAGTATTAAGATTTAGATGTGCTAACGTAAACTATTATCCTGGAAATGTGAATAAATGTGTAGAATGTGTAAATAATTTTAATCTGATCATTTAAAACATGGATCAAAATCACCACAAGTAGTCTGATCCTGGTTTTGTGAGAAAAGTCATCAGTATTATGATGTATTTTCTTTTGGTTCCTTGTGTTTTTCAGTAACAGCTGCATCATTACTGTGTTTTTACCCTCCAGACAAAGCTGTCATTCTCACTGAACATCATCAGCCTCTCCTGGTCACTTGTTGCAGTCTGTTTTTGTGGATTGCATTTAGCGTGGCCGCAGAGCAAGGTAAAGGAAAACAGCATCTTGTATTAAGTAACCTCTGTGTCTCTCTGAAATAGCAAATGTGTATTTACGTCTATTATTGCCTCAACTTTTTTTATAGCTCCATGACGGAATCAGGGGACTGATTTTGACTCTGCTGGTTGTTGAAAAGTTAATGGCCGTGTTCCTGATCTACTGGTTGAGTAAAGCTGTATGCAGACAAAGTTTCAACACTTCGGTACGTCGTTTTCTTCACACATACAAAAGCAGGAAGAGGAAGAAGATTCTTTGTAAGTAATCTTGCTCCTTCTTTGTTCTGCAGCCCATCATACTGCTGAAACAAGGAGACTGAGATTAAAGGCGTGATGGAGCTCAACAAACCAACGACCGACCACTTATTGACAATGTTGGGTCTCAATGTCCAACATTGATCCTTCTACATACAAATGAACAATGAATGTAAAAAATAACGATTGTTTTCATTTCAGAAGTAGTTGGAAAATATACAAACAGCAGCTTTTATGTGAGTGATCCACTTGTTGGACATAGATTATTGTTTTAGACGTCTGCCTGATTATATTGCATTGTGTACATTTGCTTCCTCACTCGAGTCCTGGAAAACATTCAGCACTCAGCTCCAGGACATTTTAAAACCTATCTATCTATTTTAACCAGTGTACATTATTAAAATTTTCCGTTTTAAGGTTGTAAGAGATTTTTCTGCTGCTTGACTATTATTCTGCATTTAAAACTGTAGACCACCATTTTGGTTCACTTTAGTGGATTATTGATACCCAGCTGTCCGTCAACATGGCTAATCCTGACTGTTCTTATCTAGAATGAAGTAGAAAAGTTGAGACGGCTGTCAGATTCTTCAATCCAAGACTTAATTTTAAATCTTAACTCAAATCTTTATCCACAAGTCATTTAGCTTTTTTATGCTTTTTTCTTTTTTTCTACTAAGATCCACTATTTTACAGGTTTTTTTTACCATTGTTTATTTTTTGCTCTGTTGTTATGAATGGCGAATAAAAGTGATTATTTTGTTTATCAGTGGTTCATTTGTCTTCTTTTGGACCCTAAACACACACTGGTTTTAAGATCAAAACATATGTGAATATTCCCTGAACGGTAAATCTGCTTTTGGTATCAGTTAGGGAACAAAAGGGTAACACAATTTTGCTGTGATATATTTGCGACACACGACAAATGAAATGTTTTTTGGACTCACAATAATCAAGAGCAAAAACAGAGGAAGGAAAATTAAATATCTACCATTGCAAACTTAAAGTTTTGGGTAACTTTGAAAATCCAAACCTGTTATTCAGCAAATTCAATTAAGCTGATCGTTGCAATATTATTGTTTTACCTCTATGCTAAATTTACTGAGAGTGGAGAGAAAAACATGTACAATAAATTGTCAAAATGTCTCCTAAAACATAAGAAAGAACACAAACAGATGATCTTCAGGGTTCTGGCACCCTGCTGTGAGCTGGAGGATGTTTTGGGGTTTTAGTGACGTGTGACGCCAGGAGTGGCCACGTGGGGGCGACAAACACACTCTAAATAAAGTCAAGTACATGCAGTTTTCAGTGAGGGATGTTTTCTAGGAAACACTTTCATTTGACATTCAAATAACTGTTTTGTTACACCACGTTCAAGTTCCCCCCAAAAAAGCTGTCGGCTGTCATGTTAATGTTTTGTTTTGTTTTTGTTTTTAAACATGAACATGAGTGGTCACAGTTTGAGAAAAGTGAGCTTATGTGGTGTGTAAGACGTAAGCAGCCTCTGTTCACTCGTGGAGTCCTTGCACTGCATGGAGGTCACGCTGAAAAACAATCATAGCGAGCGGCACATGATGAAGGAGGGCACGTGAACTCTTCCGCTTTGGGACACTCCCTACAAAACATGCACACCAATCACAATCAAAAGTGAACAGTTTCTCCAAAGCTGTCTTACCCTTTCTGTTTTTTGTGTGTGTCTTTTTTAACCCTCTGTTGCTCATTACGCTCAGCTGTCACTTATAAGCTCCACGCCAATATCTCGCTATGTGACAATTTATATTTACTTTAAGTATTTCCTGGTCGTGGTGGTCCCTGCTGTCTGCTGCTGGGTCTCTACTCTCTCGTGAGGAGCTGCTGCCGCAGCTCTCCTGATCGCGTCCATCTATGGCGTCCGTGTACAGCGGATCTCATACCCTGAGCAAGGATGATGTGAATTACAGAATGCATTTCCGAATGATAAACGAGCAGCAGGTTGAGGATATCACCATAGACTTCTTCTACAAGCCGCACACGATAACGCTGCTGACATGCACGGTGCTCAGCTTGATGTATTTCGCCTTCACAAGGTAAGTCGCTCGCAGCTAGCGCTAGCTCCGAGGGCTAGCTGCAGTTAGCCGCTCGGCTAACAGCAGCAGTGATGCTGTGACAGAGCCAGGTACACAGGGAGGGTTAGCTAGCGTTTAGCTTCTCTTTACAGGATTTGTGTCACACAAAGGAGCTGTACATCCGCACACAGCCGCTGGAATAACTTTGTAGATGATGGTTGCTACCTTTTGTTGTCATTAATTTGTTTACCTCGGCTAATAAAAATAAGTGTTTTGTGACGTTAGTCCAGTGATGAACACTGTTTCCTGTGCTGGCATTAGCTACAACAATGTACTTAGCTAGGAAATGAGTCATAATGTTGCATTTAAAGTGATTTTCAGCTTTACAGAAAACAAATGGCTTCACAGATCTAATATAATACAGACCCTGATGTGTTTGCAACTTGAAGATATGTCATACATTCACATGATAAAGTACACACTGCTTATGAAATGGTCTGTTAAACATGTTTAGCAGTCTCACTGGTGGTTTTAACTGTTTGTTGGGATATGTTTGTGTTTACCCTGTCTGCAGAGATGATGGGAATCCTGACAGTAATCTCTGGGTGGGGCTCATCCTGGTCATCTCCTTCTTCCTTGTCATCAGTGTATTGGCATTTCCTAATGGTGAGCTACGCAAGTTATAATTTGGTTGTAGTCAAGTGTAGTTACACAGCCCTTAGTTAGGCTGGAGGGGCTTCACAGATACCAGACATGTTAGGACAGCAAATAATAATGACTACCTTACATGACCCATTTAGTTAGAACAGGTAAGGACCCCTTTATGAGAGGAATGACTTGAAAATAGATCATATGACCAAATCATCACCAGAGTCATTTTGATATTGTTCATCAGTTCTCACCGCAGGGATTTGAGCTCCTTCTCAAATCCCTAAATCCAATCTGGCACCAACAGACGTGTCCAGGGATATGATGAGTATATGTGATAAATAATGCTAAAAATAGGGATGTACAATAGATAACAGCCTGAGTAATTAATGGTCTGATATTGGATTACATACAAATAATATGCAACCAGATTGCTAGCACAATCACAGCATGTATACAAGGTTTGCACAATGTGCACATGTGCAGTAATCACATCACAGGATGTGCAATGTCAAGAAAGGCAAATAAACTCCTGCTACAACTTTTTTGCTGCTTGATACAAAAAGGAGAACTTACATGACACTAATTTCATCATCTTCAAGAGATGTCTGTTATATTAAATGATTTAGTCTGACATAAGGGTTCCTGGATAAATGGTAGTTTGTTTTTTGTGAGTGCAAAGTGAACTACCAGTCACAATCATCTTTGACATTTTATCTTCATGTGCCTTGCTGTAGGTCCGTTCACCAGACCACATCCAGCAATATGGCGAATAGTTTTTGGTGAGTATTGCTAAAAGTTTCCAAGAGGAAATCCAGATTTAGTTTGGACTTCAGATTTCCATTCTTAATGTCACGTTTCTCTGCTGTTAAGGTCTGAGTGTCCTCTACTTCCTGTTCCTGGTTCTCGTCATCTTCCTCAACTGGCAGCAGGTGAAGCAGCTAATGTACTGGCTCGACCCAAACCTGCGTTATGCCAAAAGAGAGGCGGACATAATGGTGAGTGGCGTGCTCTAGTCTTACGCAGAAAATAATTTTTAGATTGATTTGTCATGCACCAGTTGTGTTCACTAGCGGGGGATTATCAATCATTATAATGAGGCTTTCTGTGCTGCTCTCTCTGCAGGACTATGCTGTCAACTGCCATGTCATCACCTGGGAGAGGATCCTGAGCCATTTTGACATTTTCGCATTCAGCCATTTCTGGGGATGGGGTATGAAGGCCCTGCTCATTCGAAGCTATGGCCTCTGCTGGACCATCAGTATTACCTGGGAGCTTACTGAGGTAAGGCAGCGCACAGCAGATGAGGTTATCACACACTCACATGCCCGCCTGTCTCTTTCTTTTTGTAATTTTAAGGTCACGTAAGCTGGTGATGTAAGTGGTTTATCTGGTGGAAAAATGATGGGTTTTGGCCTTTTTCAATCATTTTTACGTAACATTTGTTAAACGTTATCTTAGTCTGAGGAGTTCACATAGATTCAAACATGATGTACACTCCTAAAGCCTCCTAATCTCCTGTTCCTACAGCTGTTTTTCATGCATCTGCTGCCTAACTTTGCCGAGTGCTGGTGGGACCAGGTGATTCTGGACATTCTGCTGTGTAATGGAGGAGGCATCTGGCTTGGCATGACTGTCTGCCGCTTTTTGGAGATGAGGACCTACCACTGGGCCAGTATTAAGTATGACCTTACAGCCTGTACTGTCTGTTACAGTTATATTCAGCACCAACAGAAACATACCTATTTTGTCAAGCCATTTATAGACCAAATCACTATGACACTGACGGCAACAGTCGCTTTCAGGTAGACAACTGGTGGCTAACTTGGCAAACATGGTGGTACAACCTATCAGACTTTTCTGTGCTGTGATTTTTTATGTACTGTGTTGCTTTTGATAAACTAAATCTACCCAACAGTGACGTGGCGCAGAGGTTTTCTACCTGCAAGTTATGGTAAAAAACATTGTGATTGGTGCTATAGGTTGTGAAAATGGAAGTGGTGTTTTAAATTGTAAATATTGTGCATCAATTTCATGGAATCAACCCTAAATCAGCTGTAATACATCTAACAAAGTGGCAGTGATAAATAGGAAAAAAATCTTTGTATTAACATGCGCCATGAATTCAGCCTCGGCATGCAACCATTCAGCTAGTCAGGTTGAGCCACAGCCAACTGTCGACTACGCTCAGATGAATTGGTGTCAAAATTTGGTGGCAACTGTGAGGTTAGCTAGTACAATGGCTGGGGTGTGAAAGAAGGGCTAATATGGGCACTTGAATTTGTCACATCGTTGTCACACTATACAATGTTATCACACAAGCGCAGATTTTCCTCATATCATGCAGGCCTATGTCTGAAGTGTTTTTAAACATTTTATTGATGGCTTTAATCAATATTATAAAAGTGTTCCTTAAGTAAAACATCTAAATTCAGATAAGTAACCGTAACTTATGAGTTCAATTTGCAACTAATCTTTTGTAACGCTGTGATATTCCACTCGCTCAAGTCCTTCAAGATGCAATCTAAAGATGCATAAACTGTTGTTTGGAAATATGATCTCACATTTTCATCAAGGCGGAGTGCACTTGAATGATTGATGCGTTGGCGTTGCTTTCATCAGGCATTGTCCACTGCACTAACATAATACTTATTGTAAATCTATCTGCAAGTCTTTGTAATCCCTCTCCTGTGCTTCCCATCCAGGGACATCCACACCACCACAGGGAAGATCAAGCGAGCCGTGTTACAGTTCACCCCTGCGAGCTGGACCTACGTACGCTGGCTGGACCCAAAGTCCTCCCTGCAGCGAGTGACGGGCGTCTACCTGTTCATGATCATTTGGCAGGTGTGTCACTGGCAAAATCATCTCTCACCATCTCACGGTGACTTAAGTGCTGACTAGTTGGAGATCATCCCATGAGCTTTGCATGCTAAGTCCGGGCTAATCTAATTCCCCCCTCCGTTGTTGAAATCTAAAACCTGTCTCACATGGATCCATATAATTCATGAGCGTCCTGCTGTCCACACATTAACAGCTAATCCCATAAGAGTGAAAGAGAGGCTGGATTACTTGCCAGCTATTTATGAATGAGAAAACCATGGAGGGAGAACTTGAGTGAGCTCCAATGCTCTCCACTGAAGAGTCAACTATGGCTGCCAGGTTTCTTACCATTGGCAATGGAAGCTGCTGTTTTTCTCATTTTCATATGGTGATGAAACATTGTCCTCCCTTCTTCCTCATTCAGGCAGCTCTCTTGAGGCTTTAAAGAGTAATTACCAGTCTTTAAGAATTAGTTGAGGAGATGTGGGACGGCTCAGCCCTGCTCATCTTGGTGACAGTTTAGCTGCTCTTCACTGGGTTGGACCACACAGGCTCCCGGCCAAATGAGTGAATAACACGGCAGCAGGCCTCCCTCTCATTATCTCCCAGTCTGGATGAGAGAGAGGGCCTTGGACAAAGTGTCCCCCAAAATGAACCGTCAGTATTGTTGGCAATTTGTTAATCCAAGTGTGACTTGGATTGTAAGAGGATCTTTGTTTGTTAGTGTCCCAACCTCAACCCAAAGCAATGACTTACATTTTTAAAATCTATATAAGGTAAACTGACAGATTGTTAAAAAAAGAAAAGAACCTAAAAAGACAAAATTATAACATTATTTATCTGGAAATGACCTAGGTGTAATCAAGAAAGGTCCAGATTGTATTACTTAAAATAGGAAGTAATAGCAGACAGTCTACATGTTTCAACAACAGACCTAAGTGTTTGACCTTTTAAGTGCACCTGCTTGTAATAAAGCACTTATCAAGAGTGTCATTGCCAGTAGACCTTAGTCGCAGCACACCTTCTGACTTGTTGAACACAGGTGTAACCTTTGATAATGGTTACATTCTGTGATGGTGGGCCACTCCTGCGTATGTGTTTGTAGTCTCACTGGCATTGCCTACTGGCACGTGTAAATAGAACAGAGCTGTCATTATTTGCCGCCCCTGTCCTTGTACTGCTATGACATCATGTATGTCAGCTATGAGGGAGATTTAAGGTCACTAAAAACAGAGACTATTCAAAATTACATGCTGACATACTGCCTAAAACACACTCACTCAGTATGTACCAGGGTTTCACGAATCTCCACATCTTTCACAATACTTCAGTTTTCAGTTGCTATTGTTTGACTCACATCTGGTTTTGTAATGTCCAGCAGATCACCGGTTGTATATGCTGACAACTGTCAAAACATTGTTAAATTCTTTAAAATGATGGGGTGTTTGTCACAACTTGACTTTATCCTCTGTCCATAGGCTTTTTGCAGGTTTGTGTTAGGCAAGTTCAAATTATATTCACCAAAAATAAAGATTCTAGAGTTTAACAAAAAATACCCTCCCGTGATTCAACAATAAAGAACAAAGAATAAAGAAATCGGCTTGTTACAAAGTTCAGTTTCATAAATCTGTCCCGAGTAAGCCCTCTCCCTAACCAAATCGGTGAAGGTTAGAACGGTTGTAAAGGTTATCAGTTCGGTTCATTCAGTTCATTGCCTGCAAGTAAACCCTCTTCTCAAATACACACAAAGAAAAAAAACACTTTTCTGGCAATTATTCAGTCTTGACACCCTTGAGTGTGAACTGCACACTGTCTACTACATTAATGATTACTCTTTCCTTTACCAGAAGACCATTCACACTAACGTATACTCAAGCGAGACAATCATGTGACTGCATCACATCACATGTGAATTTATCACATGACATGTATCAATCACAACATACTGGTCTGACGTCAAATGCAGTTCTATTTTGGCTGGTTTAGTAAGTACAGTAATCTCACATCACATACTCAGAAAGTTTTGCTAATCTAAAATACACATCTAAGCATTGCTCCCATACACAGAATCCACATACAATGCAGTTGGAATGCACTATATACACAATTTGAGATCATGTTTTGTATGAAATTTAAGTTAGTGTGAGAATATGAACATAGCCAGAGACTGGTGCATGGTAAAGCCAGTAAACAGTCATCATGTGAAACAAAAGTCAGCTCATGACAGAGAAGGCAATATGGTAATAGTCTGGCAAATTTCCAACAAGTTTTAGTATGAAGGGCATTTATGCAAGGCAACTTATACCATCAAAGGGCACATTGAAACTGGGAAGAAATATTTCTGTAATGGTTCCTCATATAGGCATAACTGTGGCTCCCATATATTTTCTCACTCTAGGATTAGATTAACAACAACCAGTCCGATGTGTGAAATGTGATTTAAATGGTGTGTTATAAACATCTGATTCTAAAAGCGTATTTTACTTTTAACAGTTTTTTAATCCTGGTACTTTTTGTCATGTCGAAGTAGGAAAGGCACAGGTGTAAATAATACATGTGCTTTAGAACAGAGGCAAATAAATGGAAATGTGTCTCCTGTCCTACTTCTCTATATTATATACAGTGCTCACTTCATTATATTAGACATATAAAACATTATCCTCACTTGTCTGTTTCCCTCTCTGTCCGTAGCTAACAGAGTTGAACACATTCTTCCTCAAGCATATTTTCGTCTTTCCTGCGAGCCATGCTCTCAGCTGGTGTCGGATCCTGTTCATTGGTATCATCACAGCTCCGACAGTGAGGTAAGGACATGCATTCAAAACGCCCATTTTTTTTTCAGAAGGGAAATAATCCTTGAACAGGTCATTCACGTTTTTTGTCTGAATGTTGTACATTGTTACATGCTTCTATCCAGTTTCTTGTTTTAACATTTAACAAACAGACTTCAGTGAGTAGAGCTGCAGGTCAAATTTGCTAACATTTGCATTGTGTTTGCTTTTCACTTTAGGCAATATTATGCGTACCTTACAGACACACAGTGCAAGAGAGTTGGGACCCAGTGCTGGGTGTTTGGGTAAGTGAAACCAAAGTTGGAGCCCTGACTCAAAATCAGATGTACTACACATTATGTATCGATATGAACTGTAGTGTACCTGTGGTGTGCGTACCAGATAGCCACAAACACTGAGAGCAGATAATAGAGGTGATGTTAATTGATCTACTGGGGTGATAAACCTCACTAAGCAAATAGTCGCTGCTGTCAGGTAAAAGCCACACACAGCCATGTTTGTTTTGTCAATGTTTAGTCCATGTGGGTCAGAGGTTTCAGTTGTGTGTCTGTTGGTTTTTCTCTCCTCATTCACAGGGCGATAGCCTTCCTTGAGGCCTTGGCGTGTATTAAGTTTGGACAGGACTTGTTCTCAAAAACGCAGATCCTCTATGTGATCCTCTGGCTGCTGTGTTTGGTGAGATCAGGATCACAGCACTGCTGCATTTCTGTGTCAGAATGATTTACGATGGTCTTGTGCAGTTAGTAGAAGGCTCATCATGCTTTGAAACACATGAAAACACGTGGCTGAACTTTGCTGACACTCACATTATTTCTCACATATCTCTGTCTGTTAACCTTAAAAAAGCATTTTAACATTGAACATTCAATGCTGCAAGTTATTGATTATTCCCTGAATTATTAACAGTCTCTTGTTATGGTTGATCTGTTTCAGGCCTTCATTACATTCCTGTGCCTGTATGGAATGGTGTGGTTTGCTGAAAATTATGGTCCAAGAGGAAAGGTACGTTTTTTGCTTCAAAGTCTGTCATATATTTAATGAAACAGTAACCTAAATTGTCTTGGTGATCTTTAGTAAATTAGTGTGTTTATTTAGTTCATGATGTGTTTGTTTTAAACATCAGCACAAGCGATGAAACAAAAGCCCCGTCTGGACATGCATCTAGTGGTATAAATGTCGCAGCATTAATCCAATTTGGTCACCTGAGTCACTTTTACATTAAAGTCAGCGGTCTTACCAGATTGACCTGTTTGTAACATTTACAAACCACTTCTAAGAACTGAAACACACACCTCGTTTTGTCCATCTGTCGCATTCTCGTGAACCAATATTTCAGGAAAATCTCGAGGGAATTTCTTCAACATCCATCATTACTCAAATACGGTCATTGTGTCTGTACAAAACCTCTAGTTTTTGGCCATAACTCAAGATTTCATACACTAATCTTTAATCAATTTTACATGAATGTCTAATAGGATACAATTATGTCTGTAACATCGTAATGTTCTGCAAACCCAATTTTCTGGCCATTATTCCGCGACATAACTCAGGAACTGAAGTGGAGGCTGTGACCATATTTCATATTTGGTCTGATACTGAATCGCTGATAAGAGTCTAAGGTGACGACCTTGAAACTGTGGCGACTGTAAAGCTCTTCTGTGCTGCAGGGTTTGAAGATGTTTGTGAAGCACCCACATTTTATCATTTGCGGCATCCTTGCAGCAACCTCCATATTTGAAGCATCGTAGTCCACCACAAGTAAATTGGTTTTGCAGATGTTTCTTACTGGAAATTATTTACTGCAATCCTGTATGTCAATACAGAACTACGCTTAATGCTTTCTATAAAATTCCTTGTTTGTCCATTGTTTCTTAATCAGTGAAGCCTGTAATGTTATATGTTCCATATATATGTCCCTGTAAAAGTACTTATCACTCAGTGTACTATGAATGCAGTACATGGTCTGTTAACTGCTATATGTTCCCTGTTCAGTCAATGGTAGGTGTGTCATGTGTCTGACCTCCTCTCCTCTCACAGAGCCTCTCAGAATGTGAAGACAGTAATTACACAGAATCTGCTGACTACTTCTCAGAAGGATTTAAAGGTAGAGTGACTTTACTGTAACTTATCAACCATATAAAAAGTATACGTTAATCTTCAACTGTACTCCTGTAAAAGGCTGACCCCTAGTGTTTGGAATGGTGCTGTACGCCGAGTGTCAATGTGCAAAGTTCAGGCACGTCTTTTTATAAACTCATTTCCAAGTGATTGACCCCCATGTTCCAGGAGAGACAGAGCCGGACGACGACAGCCCGACAACCAGACGCAGAGGGAACACCAAATCCATCAACGGCCTGGACAGCCAGTAGGAGTTGGAGTTAAAGGCTGGTGGGCGACTCCTGAACTCACTCCAAGGAGCCTGGTGTGAAGGATCACAGGTTGAAAAAAAAAAGGGGGAGTGAAGATGCAACCACTTCCTGGTGTAATTGAAGTCTAGAAAGCCCCAAGCTACAGTAGAGGGAGTAGAGACAGGAGTGACAGAACAGGTCCATGCAGTGTTAGTAGGATTGCCCAGAGGCTTGGACTACAGAGATACACGCCTAACTGTGAGCTGTAGTTGTAAAAAAAAAAAAAAAATAATAATGATAAAAAAAAACTCCTCCTAAACCACTGATCACAGGTTTGCGTGAGTGTGAAAGCGAGCGAAAGAGTGCGAATGTGTGAGGGAAAGAGGCATCAACAAAAACGGCCGATTCTAGATGTGACTGCATGATCATTGTAGCTGAAAAACTATAATTTAGAAACATTTATCCTACGATACAGTATATCATTGATGGTTAATGTACATTTGACCGGTTTAACACCGGTCTTAACTCCAGTATGTTGGTTCAACACATTTCAATGTTAAAAGCCATTATCTAGAATTTATCACATTAACCGGAGCCTCTATGTTCATAGCCCGGTAAGGCTGAAGTCTTTTTTATTAGCGTCTGTTTTTTATTGTCTATTTACATCACAGATGTTGACACATGTTTGGATTTGAATGTGGGCAGGATTTCAATGCAAGACAGCTTTAGCTTGTTATCAACTGAGGTTTGTTGTTTGACCTGGAACAAAGCAAAGCACATAGTTTAAGCACTTTTCAGAATGTTTTCTTGCAAATACTGTACATTTTGTAATGTTTGAGTATTTTGTGAATCATTGTGACTTTGAGTGATTTTACTCTCCTGTCCATCTGTGGCTGCTATATTTTTTTTTTTCACTGTACTGATAACAGAGGGCAATTACTGAAAAAAATCCTGCATGTGTTGTCAGGCTTTGTTTTGCTGTCGACCTTCTTGTTGTTGCATATGTTGCATTTGCATGGCTGTGTTAAATCAGATCAAGTGTTTTGGTAGGAAAATGTTACAAGAGTAGTCAACAGATATTTATATAACACCACACACCAGGATGCCAGTATTGTTCTCTACATGTCTCTCACTGACATTGTAACATTTTAATTTGCTCTTTGTGCCTGTTTTGCATGTTCTTGTGTTTTTTTATTCCAAACTTTTCTCAGTTTGCACTGGGACTAAATTTGGGCTTTATGTCTTTGATTCTTCTGTACTTCGACTGCTATTCTGAAGGTTTATTTTCATTTGCTCTGTCAGCATCATCTCAGTACAGATATATCCCTCATAATCCTCGACAATCCAGACGTTGACCTCTGTGGAATGGACCAGGCTACAGTAGACACTATAAATGGTACATTGTGTCTGGATCTAGACGTCATTTGCCAAAAGCAATTCTGTTGAAAATGACTTGTGCTGTTCTTTTTTCACTGTGAAATAATGAAACATATTAAAATATTTTACATTTCCTCTTAAAATTTTTGTGAGTTGTATTTCTTGGACCGTCAGAACCACATTTACACCACACTTTCAACAATAAATCCCTTTTTATTACTCAGTAGATCTATAATTTGCTTTTACTATTACATCCACTTAAGTTGGAGGCTGTTAACAATAGGAAATCATGAACGACCTTGCTTGACCCCTCAAGAGAGCTGTGCTGCAGTAAAGGAGTGCCGGATTGGCTGACTCAAGCACTGCCTGTCTGGGATCAGATTTCAGTCGCTCTGCACACCATGAAACTCAGACTGAAATAGCTGCCTCGTGCTGACCTATAACAACATGTATTTGAAGGTACCATCGATGTCCCTGCGAATACAACAGCTATGCCATGTAGTCCTAAACGTGAAGAGTGGTAGCAGAGGTACATCTAGAGAGAGTTACCTGCAGCTGTCACATGTGAGTATTCAGGCACATCATTGTGACTCTTTTCTTTTGTAATACATATAAAGTTAGCAAATGTGTTTTAATGCCATTTACTTCCGCTGTCTGTTTTTAAAACATGACAGGGGACATAACCAGGCAACCTCTCCAGCTTGTGTGTGCGTTGATTTCCAGACGAGGGCAGCAGAGAGCCTCACTGTCTCGCAAAATGTCACGTGACCCGTTGGGCCTAGAGCACAGGACATGAGTGTGTTGACAAAAATGTTGCAGTGCTCTGCCTTCATGTCCTCATCATTCTCTCTATCATCTCTTTTCAATTCACTGGTCTTTCTTTTTTTATTGGTCTCCTGAACCTCCTGCAGCCTGCGTTGGCTGACTGAACAGCCTCAGCAGGTTTCAAAGAACATCAGGATATTTCGGTCATGGCCAAGAGTCCTGGCTCCCCGAAGAGTCCTGTTGGGATTCTGAGAGAAATCCAGATCAACTTGCTGGAGTGTAAAGTCTGCTTCGAGAAGTTCAGCACTCAGCAGAGGGAGCGCAGACCACAGAACCTTTCCTGTGGCCATGTACTCTGTCTGGAATGCATCACGGCCCTGTCCCACCCTCTCCTGAGGAAGCTGGAGTGCCCGTTCTGTCGGCAGCTGTGCAGCGTTGACAGCACCTCCCACTGCCAGGTTCTTAGTGACCTGCAGGAGCTGCTGTTCCATTGGAGTCCCACATCCTCTGCTCCTCCACACAGGGCCAAGATAAGCTTTGGCTTGGCTGCAGGTCTGACATCCACAGCTCCGCACCTCTGTGCAGTTTTTGGCGGATGGGGGACTCTCATCAACCCCACTGGGATAGCTGTTTTGGGGTCCGCGGGGACGATAGTGGTGGTGCATGATGGAGAGAAGAGGGTGGTGGTATTCAGCCCACAGGGCAAGGAGCTGCACAGTTTCGGGCAAAGAGGACGTGGCAGTGGGGAGATCTGTTATCCAGTGGATGTGGCGGTGACTCCCTGTGGTCACATGGTGGTGACGGATGCAGGAGATAAGGCTGTGAAGGTTTTCACTTCCAGGGGAATCCACGTGTTGACAGTCAAAGACTCCTTCCACATGCCCTGGGGTGTGGACACGGACAGCGGTGGGCACATCCTGGTCTCAGACGTCCAGGCCGGCACGCTGTCCCAGGTAAAAGTGGACTACACTCGTGGCCTCATCCTGGAACATCAGACAGCCATTTCAGACCTGCAGAGTCCAAAAGCAGTGACCTGCTGTCAGGTGACTGGGAACACTGCAGTGATGGAGCATTTACCCGATGACCAACTTCCACCACACAGGCACCAACGCACCAGGCTGAGAGTGTTTTTGAAAGACTTCCACCTCCTTTATGAGACGGACAGTTTCAGCCTCACCCTGCAGTCCTCAGTGAGGCTGAACATGTCCAGCGTGGCGTTCGACAGAGATGGAGATGTGATCGTGATCGACTCCGATCAGGGGATGATTTGGAGTTTGGGGAAGCTCCAGAATGGACCGGCCTTGACTCCTCTGGTGGGAGACCACCTCATCCACCCAGCTGGACTGGTGTCACTGGACAACACGCTGGTTGTTCTGGACAGCGGAGATCATACAGTGAAGATGTTTTCTGTTAAATCTGATGCTGGGCCAGTCATATAGCTCAGTAAGAAAAGGCCTAGAATAGCCTGTGTGAAATGTAGCTTATCATATTATAGAGTCATAAGTTGGTAATACCATTGACACTTTGACACTGAAACTAATAAATATGACTATAACACAATACACGGTTTAGGCTACTGTATGCTTTGTTTTGCACATTATAAAATCAATGTGAAAAAATATAAGACAGAATACATGTTGTGCAATAATGTCAGACTAATGTTTTTGTATATTGTCAGTGTCCCCGCTTTTAATAATAAAATGGTCTTATTTATTAATACATAGCTGGTTTCCCAACCAGTGAGTCGAGACCTTTAAAGGGGTCCCAAGAATAATTGGAGGGGTCATGAGAAGATTAAAGGGGTTAAGAAAAAATATATAAATAAAATATATCTGTTACATTAAAATTATCTTCATCACAATAAAAAGAAGAACGAGTGAAGTGATTTGAATACATGTTATTCTGTATTGTGTTGTCATGTTTCACTATGTTGCGTTTCACTATGTTGTGATCTTGTATGGCTGCTACCTTGGCTGAGAACTGATTCTCAATGGGATTTCCTGGTAAATAATAAATAATAAACCCTTTTTTTCTGTTCTTATACTGGATCATTTCACCTTTTGTGGCTAAACAATCGAAGGGGGATATGAGGCTGTAAACCTGTGACGAGAGGTCGGACAAACAGAAATAACTTCATCTTCATGGGGTCTTCTGTAAAAAGTGAAAGTCAAAAGTAGGAATAGTACTTAAGTAAACGTCTTAAAGTATCTGTTATCAAATGTATTTAAATTTAAACACCAAAAGTATCATACATGTGTTTGCTGTATTCATTCACAGAGCAGTTCACATCACATAATTGACAGTCACACACTGTGCATTTTTGAAGGTCCGCAAAGGTCAAGGTGTGTGTGTGTGTGTGTGTGTATGTGTGTGTGTGTGTGTGTGTGTGATAAACAAATAAACAGGAACATTTTGGGATATTAATAAACATATAAATATAACTATCAAGGAGGGAGGTGGGGGACACTTGGGGGGACACACCTAAAACAAGGCTCCGGCCCTGCTGCTTCACAACATAACACAAGTGTTAAATGTTATCTAGGCCTATTATAAATCTAATTTTAATTAATGAAAACATAAACAAAAGATGACACAATTAAAAGTGTGTGTGTGTGTGTGTGTGTGTGTGTGTGTGTGTGTGTGTGTGTGTGTGTGTGTGTGTGTGTCACAGAGACAGACTGTTTAAAAAACCACTCTTTTTTCCCCCTTTTTTTTTTTTTTAAATACACCCTGTGCTCTTTACTGTGTTTTTTAAACGACACTCATCATGTGTGCATGTTGATCACGTTGTTGTCAGACACACTCTCTTCTCTCCTCCACCGGGGTTATTTCCCCCCCGACAAGCGGCGCGCTGCGTAACCCCTCTCCCCCTCTCTGGAACAGCCGTCTCCAGTCTGCCAGAGGATAGCAGTCGTGCTCCCAGTGGAAGATGGCGGTGGGGATGCTGTCTGGGGCTGGAGCACAGTGCTGGATTTGCACAAAAAGCGAACCCGGATGGATATAAAGGAGGAAGAAAAAGGGAAAAAAAATGAACATATTCCCGTGTCTTCTCCTCGAGGTGTGGACTCGACCGGGGTTGTTTAACTAGAGCCCGTCGTCGTTCGGGGGCAGAGATCCGGCGGCTTCTCGTCGGGGACTCACAGACTATACATCGATAGCTCGGCGCACAGACAGCAGGGGTGGGAGAGGAAAGAAAAAAAAAGTGGACAAAAAATGTCGGATACAAAGGTAAAAGTTGCGGTGAGAGTCCGGCCCATGAACCGCAGGGGTAAGTGTGTCTCTACAGCCATGATTCTCTGTGTGCAAAACTCGCCTTTTCTTGTGTCTGCTCGGATTCATGCTCCGTTATCATAAAACTTTTTGATTTCTTCGCCATTGCTGCTCCCAGCTTTAGTTATACGAGCCCGGTCAGTCAGTCTACAGCAGCCTCACAGTTTTGAAGAAAGTCGGGATTTGTTTTTGTTTTTTTATTATTTGTGTTTTTACTTTTCACCACCCCCGCACTGAAGCTTCACTCTCCCAACAAACTTCCTCTCTGCAGAAATTGAACTGAATACAAAATGTGTCGTGGACATGGAGGACAACCAGACAGTCCTGCACCCACCGCCTTCCAATGGAAAAGGAGACAGCAGGTAAACAAAGCGGAAATCACAGCCAACAAAGTGTGTGTGTGAGTGTGTATGCAAACATTGTAGCGAGCAGTAAGGTGGAGTGAGAATGTTGTAGCTGAGGCATCTTTTGCCTTATTATGGAGAGTTAAGAGGGGAAATGTCTCAGCAGCACACTCATGGGGGCTGTGGGTGTTTTTTGAAATGTCCCTTATAAGTGCAGAAAAAAATGCAGACTGCACCCAACAACTTCATCCCCTCTCTGGTTTGTGATAGAGCAACAGGGACAATCCAAGGTTTAGCATCCTGGATCACATGTCTGGAGCTCAGATGTCAGACAACACATCAGAACATAAGGAAGCGTGAGCCTGACAGACAGCGATGAGGGTGTAGCTCCCCATGCCAGTGACACTTCTGCACTTGAATTCAAACTATTCCTTCACATGATAAATGCATCAGTGTTGCTGAGGACATCATGTCTGTCACCCACCTGCCTGCAACGTGATATTATGTGATGAATTCATGTGAACTTTCCAACACTAACTACCGCAGCACGATAATACATGTACACATGATGTATTACCCCTGCATATGTGATGGTGAAGGGCGAAAGAGGTGGTTGAGAGACGCCTATTAGATGGAACGGATGAATGTCAAGCCTCAGGGTGACGCTGTAAATCTTCAGAGTCAGAGCTAATTGAACTTTAGTTTGGTGACAGGATGTTGCACACTTTACGCCTTTCTTTCGCAACCAAAGGACAGCGAAAGCATCCTCTAGTGCCTCTCACGGTCTTGCCTGCAGAGTGGAAGGTCAGCAGAAAAAAAAAAGAAAAGAAAGAAAAAGCTGCAGTTTCTTGCTGGCTTGTGATCTGACGAGTCATCTGGAGCCACACAACATGCAGGCTAATGATGGCTGTGTGCTCGGGAAGTCATTCGGCTATGGTGCCTGCTCGGAGCAGTCAGAAATGCTGTGTCTCACTCGGATGTTTTTCACTTTTTTTTGCGCCCGAGTTGTTCGCTCTCCTCTGCTGCTGGTGTCACACATGATTAAACTGCTGACCTGATTACCCGCAGGCGGCAATGAATCTAAAAAGATGCTCATTGAGGGGGGAAAAAAAACGTAAGACCATTTGTTTTTTCCTTTTGATTTATCACTCTAACGACGTTATTTCTGACGATTATTAAAAAAATGGAAACCTTTCATCTGGATGCAGTGTGAGAAAATCGAGTCATGTGAGGCGAACACAATGCACCGTCAAGGCTTTCCTCGTGGCCCACATCCAGCCTTGTTAAAGTGCAACACTTTCTCTGCTGCTCCACGTAAACCAACAGTCAGCGTTAAACGGTAATGAGCCGGCTCCCCCCGTGCAGCAGCCCAGGCTCCACACATTAACCTGTATTTAAGGCAATTATCAGCGCAGAGATTGCCACACAATGGCGGCGTTCCAGGCAATTAAATAAATCACGCTCAAAGCCAACATATGTGAGAGGCAGGACACGTAATGACAGAATGAAAAGCTGTCCTGGGTGAGGGGTCAGAGGATGTGACCACTCCTGGAGCATTTTTCTCAGTTAAGTGATAAGTATTTGGAGCTACCTGTTGCCATGCTGCCAGGACACAAACACATTTTCGTTCAGGGTAGGTTCCCTTATCTGATGTAGATGTCCGTATCAGTCATACAGAGATTCCTTTCCCGGACGATGAGTTCAATGTTTCCAACTTCTGCTGGAATTTGCTGTAACACAGTTTATCCAAAGTCCTTTTTAAAATCTATTCAACCTAGTTTTAAAATGGCACCTTTTCTTGCTCCCTTATCAAGAATTCCAGATATGAACATGTAACATATATTATTGATAACATTCAGCCACAAAAAACATTGTAAAATTGGAAATTCACAATCAGAGCAATGTTTTTAAGGAAAAGAGCTATTATTATGCTTCGGCTTTCTACAAGCTCCTTTAAAAAAAAAAAAACTGATGTTGCGTAAAAATGTTATCAAATGTTGTTATTTAACTTCTGGACACATGACGTCTCCTGCTTCACTGTGAGGTCCATTCTCGGTGTGTGTGGCTTCAAGTTTTCCACATCGCACTCGTTTAGGCTGAATATTCGACCGGGATTGGCCTCCATACTCTTTGTGATGTCACAAATTAAACCAGTAGCCCCGCCTTTTAAAATCAGATTTTCATTGGTCACAGAGATATTTAAACTTTCAGCAGTTAAACGTGTCAAAACTCTGCACATTCTTCATCTTAGTGAAGCTCAAACATTCAACTGTCGGAGAAAGATGACAGACGTGTTTGACTGCAGGGGGAATTCACGTTGCTGCAAAGTGACTACGGCCTCGAGCAGTTTCGATTCAGTTCGGTCTTATTATGTCACATCTCTTCTCTATGGTGTAGTCCAGCCATATAATTAGTTGTTAACATTTCAGTGCTCGTTCTGTGTGTGTGTGTGTGTTTTGGGTCTATGTGTTTAGGCTGCCATGGTTTTTCTTAAACCATATAATTTTCCTCTGGGCTGCTTGTGGAGCCGCAGAAGGGGATACCCTGCTTGCTAAGACTTTGCCTTGTTTTGAGGACACCTGTTCCTGTGTGTTGGAAATGTGTCAGATTTAGTGGGTATTAGCATGCCAAATATGGCTGCAGGGCCGCGATCATGGGAACCTTTTTTTCTCTCATGGGAACGTTCAGGCACAGCCTCAGAGAGGAAACAGCAATAATGGATATTTTTGTGCAAACACATCTGAGATAAATTGAACTCTGGGTTATTCCCTGGGCTGTGGATTTTGAAACAATGAGAAAAAAAAGACACATTTTGGACTGGACTTATACTAGTTTTGCTCAGTGCCTAAAGATAATAGATATGACTTCAGTCTGATGAAATGAAGTCTCTGGTGGGGTGGACCTGGAGCTGAAAACTTTCCAGATTGTGTCTGTATTTATAATCAAGTTATGCAGAGACCACACAGCACCTCAAACAAAACAAAACATAAAAGTCACCTAAAGAATTGGGAGAAATATAAGGCATTTCCTTTGATCGCTAAGCCTCATTCTTTGCACCGCCGAGCATTATAGCAACACTCGTGACCCACAGCCCCCCCCCCCCCCCTCCTATTTCCATGAGAAAACGAACAATAATCTCAGTGGTGGCCAAAATGAAACACGGATTGTGACTTGAGGGCGACAGGTTAAGTTTCCTTTAGTCTTATCTTTCATCTGCCTGTGTTGAGTTGGCACGAGTGGTATATTTGAAATGGGAATCTGGGAAAGCAGTTTTTGTTTTCACGCGCCAGTCCTGCTCTCCTTCGGGGGTTTAGACACAATGAAGGTGGGGGTGGAGAGGCAGAGAAATACCTGAGGCTGCCATCTGCACCGAGGATGAGTGGTGGAGCTTCATGACAAGAAAATACCCTTCCACTCACACAATGGGGCCGTATTACATCTATCATGCCCCAGCACGTCCATCAACGTGCAACAGTTGAATAAAGGACCATCTAGTCTTGGAAAAGTTTTTTTTTTTTTTATGTAAACCCCCCTTTTTCTGTATGTTTCACTGTAAATACACAGATTTATGTGAAAACTCAAAAGCTAACCACGGCTGACTTTTTACAGAGGCGGACGGGAGACTAGTTTCTGTCAGAGAGAGCTGCTGTCTCTGTGTTCGTCTCATTGTAGCTGACTTAAAACGTGTTTTTTTTTAAAATATTTGACTAAGGATCCTCCGTGCCACCGTTGCTCTGCAGACGAGCATTGCAGATGATCAGTGGAAGGATGTCTTTATCTGATAGTGTCTGTAACTAAGCTTGTAATTTCCGCTCTAATCTCTTCCTTATCACTAATGGTTAGAGCAGCTCATTTGGGTTTATCTCCTCTTGTCTCGATTATCTTGCTTACTTGGATATTGTGTGATGGGGGGCTTCAGTCAAAATGTCAACCTTTTTCGGAGGGTGCAACTTATTCTGTGCCTGCTTATCTTTAAATTGTCTCGGACGCATATATTTTTTTAATACAGTCAGAGAAGCTGAGCAGTGAGGTGCTCCAAAATGTTATCCAAAATCCTAGGATGTAAAAGATATGGTCTACACTTCTGGGAAATATACTTACTCATTCGAGAAGATTGATACCACGCTCATGTTTGTATGATAAATCTATAAAGCTATAGTTATCAGCTGGTTAGGTTAGGTAAGCTTAGCTTAGCGTAAAGAAGAAGAAGATTGGAAACAGGAAAACAGCTAGCCAGACTCTGTCCAAGTGTAACAAAAATGATTTATATGTCGGACAACATTTAGAAAATCTCGAAAACCACACTATTAAATCATTGTATCCCCTTCAAGTTTACCGAGGTCTTAACTAGAAGTTAGCAGGTTCAGCATCTGAAAGCCTTTGGCGCGCATGTTTTGTATCCAGCTTAATACATCCATGAGCTAACTCAGCTCAAACGGTCCATCACACAACCCCTGAAGAGCCAGGCTTGCTGTTTCCCAATTATTCCAGTGTTTGTGCTAAGCTAGGCTATCCGCTTGCTGGTTGTAGCTTCATATATAGCCTACAGATATGAGAGTTGTTTTAGCCTTCTCGCGTAACTCATGCATAACGCATGATTCTGAACTATTCCTTTAAATTTGGTTGCACTACAGTCTGTCCCTGGTGACTGCCGTAGACAAAACACAATGTGGTCAACATGTGTGTTGTTAAGCCTTTACAGATAGGCTCTAATGCTGTCTGTTTGTTTGTTAGCCTGAATGATACAAAGCTGTCAAAAACACAAATAGGTGTCAAGTAGACACGACAGTCTGCTACGTAGTTCAAGTTTTGGAGGTTATTCACACTTTCTCCCAAGTCGCACATGACCAAGTGTCATCATGGTTTCCAAAACAAGCCTTTACTGAATCACAATGCTGCCTTGTCCATTGGCTGCCCTCAGGAATGTTCTCTTTGTCTTTCCATGTTGCTCCCTGTTTGCCAATAATCAACCTTTCCATTCAGTAAAATGTTGCTCTCAGAGTTACATGGCCTAAATTACGCATCAGCCCAGCTTTTCTCTTTAAGGCTTTGTTCATGCGTGTCATTGAGAGAAAGTGTTGTATGCTGCTGATGGAGCGATTGTATTCCCTCCAGGACCGGTGCCTGTTTGTTTAGAGGGTGGGACTTTGTTTACATCTTGATCCGGAATGGAGAAAAGATGGCGTCCTCCCCCTGTGTCAAGCCTGTGCCTCATTAATCTCAGATGTGGCTTCTCATTATGAGGGCAGCCTATGTAAAAATCCTCTTTCAGACATTCCTCATAATGAATCTGGTTTTCCTCGTTGCATGATTCTGTCAGACGAGGCCTTTTTGATGTTTTTTGAAGCTGACTTGTTGTGTTTACATGAACTTAATTTCATGGTGGGACAGGCTTATTGTGGACTCACTTTCAGTCTCGTTCAGGGGAAGTGGAGCCAGGCAGGATTAACAAAAGCTTAAAAAACAAGTTTCTTGCTTGTCTCTGTTTGCAAAGAAATATTCCGCTCATTAGATCTCATTATGTTCAAGCACATAATGAATGTAACCATCTAGTCAGCATACTTTTCTTCACATTAAATTAGTTTGACATGTTTTGCACGTCGTGAGCATGCTCACTCTCGCCGCTTGCTCACTTGCTGTCTATTGTCCTCAGGAGCCACATGGCACATGTGTGCAGATAAGTGACATTTAGCAAGGCGGCAGGGTCAAAGGAGGTGTGTCCTGGTAGTAAATGTGTCACTTCGATTCCCCCTGGAGAGGAAGGCTCGCCATATTGAACAAATTGATGAACTTCACTTCTCTCTGGCTTGTTTGTTGCCTTTGAAAGTAACCAGATTTAAGGCTTTATGCGGTCAGGATCCCTCTCTGCGGCCCACAGCCTGTTGACCCAGCTTGTCACTGCGGTGTCAGAAATGCCAGGGAGGATTGAATTAGACACTGCCTGCATCATATGTTGTGTTGTTGTTAACATTTGTTATGGAAACTCCACACAGAAGTCGGTGTGAGCATCATGTGTGCTGCTGCTGATGGCAGTGCTCTTCATTAAGGCTTTTTTTGAGATCCTGAGCTTGGCGTTCATATTGGAACTTTGAGGCTCATGAGGCTGCTTGGTTGTCTCGCCTCCATATTTACCACGGTTGCTTAGCGACAGCAGTTGGAGTTATGTTGATGACCTAACGAGAGATATCCCCCAGATACCCCGAATATTTTCAGAGGAAGCTAATTTTAGGATTTAGAACAATGACAGCCTTTTTTTCAAGAAGGCTCAATCAGCCAAGGCCAGACCAGTGATGGAATTTAAGGACATTTACTCAATTACTGTACTTAATTACACTTTCCAGGTATTTATTTAGTATTCTACTTGATACTTGAGGGACATACTAAACTGTTTGATCCACTACTTTAATCTGAAAGGCGTAGTTACTGTTTACTTTTTCCAGATATAATTGTGTTTGATAAAAGACTTAATCAGTGATTCCCATCCTTTGAGGCTTGTGACCACTTACAAAGAAGCAGTTTTCTAGCTGGTTCTCCGTGTCATGTTTCAGATGTCTGTGAGCTGCTCTAAGTGCGTCACATGGTTTCATTTAAATAACTGTTCAAATTATCCAGCATTTCACAAATACGCAAAATGAAAATTGAAAAAGAATGACGCTAAGTTGAAACAGATTTTTGTAGCAGAATCTCACAAGCCCACAGATTTATCTTGTGAGCCTTTGGAGGAGCCTGACTGTTCGAACCACAGCACTAAACTACCAATCTGTATATAAAGTACGTAAAACTAGCCCCACCTCTGTCAGCTACAACTGTGGAATGCTGCACACACACTGAGGCGTTCGTATTAATATGTGATTCATTATGAAATATGTGTCAGCAGTGGCTGTTTTAACACTTTAAATAAGATAAGGTGATAATGCTTTTAGACTTTTACTTAAGTAGGATCTTGAATCAAGGAACTTTATTTGTAATAGTATAGTATGTATAGTACAGAGTATTTTTACTCCGTGGTATTACTTATTGTATTGGATCTTTCACTAAAAGAAGCAAAAAGCAATTCTGGAGAAAGTTGATTGTTGAGTCTCATTCCCAGGTCATCAAACAGTGACACATCTCAAAGTGTCACTGTTTGACGAACTATGAATGAGACTCAACAATCATCTGTTTTAAATACTGCACCAGTTCCGGTACTGGATTGGGTATCAAGGAGTATGTGTGCTAAAGAACTGATCCATGGCAAATAATATTTTAGAACATAAAAACAGGACCCTGCTACCTCCAAGCAGTGTCCTGTATACCTGTATGTAAGTTAAAGATTTTTTACTGCGCCCATAGCCAATATCCATGAACAGCAAGCGATTTCTGTAACTTGAAGCACATGTGATACTGTATTTTTCTTTTCTTTTTTTAACACACTAGAATCTGATTCACAATCTCAGGTGTGGGAATCAGTAACGACTCTATGATATAACAAGTTGTTTGTGTAGCCGAAGTCACAGCTGTCTCGGTAGCTTGGATCAACCCTGCAGGTCTGTTTCTGTCATCAGCAAGACAAACTTCCTTCAGACCTTTTTTTTAAAAATAATTTTGAACGTCCTTGTATGTAATCCTCTGACTTCAACCACTTGTCACGTTTACTTTCAGTTCACCCGTGCCAGTAAAAGTGACAGCGGGCCGGAGAATGTAACATTAGGCCGCATGCCTCCTCGGAATCATCTCGAGTGTCATTGGTCAGGGAAGAGAGCCACCCCCCTCTTACTGCTGCAACTCTGCTTGGCATTTTCCTGCTCTCTCCTGTCTGTCTGTCTCTGCGCAGCAGGGTGACCTCTGCTTTGAGTGGGTGGGGACCGGCGTGTTCAGTTCTAAACATACTGGAAGACCATCTGAAATGTTAGCTTGCTGCCTGTGAGAGCACAGTGTGCTGTAACCCAACACTCTCTCTCTCTCTCTCTCTCTCTCTCTCTCACACACACACACACACACACACACGCACACGCACACACACACACACATACACACACAGGGCCCTGAACGTTGTGTTTGGCTCTGGAGCTTGCTGAATTATAATTGTCTGCAGCATGTCTACAGCTAAACACGGGAAAGAGTCATATGTGTAGTTAAATTGAGGTTAAAAGGGTGGGGGAGGCATAGTTTTAGGCAAAATATGAAGAAGAGGAATTTGGATCTATGGGCGGTGTGGAAAAAAACATTTGTGTGTGTGCACAGGGCTGATGGACACTGTGAGTGTTATCTCAATGGGGGGTCAAGCTCATCCATGTTATATACATTTTGCATTTGAGCAGCAGGATTATATTGTCTGAAACTCCTGCAAAGCCTGATGAGACTGTCATATTTGTCATACTTTGGAAAATGGGGGAGCTGTGGCATGTGCGCTTCTAAATTTGGATGCATATCTTTTCATTTTAATTTGAAGCTCATTTTCTGGGGCTGTCAAACTGTGATATCAGAGTGTAAGAACACTTACATCATCCTTAGTAGCTAATGTGAACCAGTCTGCTCCAGAATATGTGAGGTGAATGAAATTATACATCAGAAAGTCTAATAATCTGTTTGTCTGATACTTCTGTGAGTGTCCTTTTTTTTAAGGGTAGATAGATGCTTCAGTGGGTGGATGATCCTTAATCTGGTTTGTTGCCTTCTGGGCTAGAAGAGCGCAGTTTTCAGTAGCATAATAACCCAGTGGCCTTAATCCGGCTCCGTAACCGCAGGGGGGGATCCACTGCTGCTCTCCCACTTGCCATACCTTCCTTTTGGGCACCAGCACGCAGGGGTCTGGCACAGAAAGATGCCACCCGTCATGTGCGATCTGATGGAATCTGATGAGACTTCTTACTAAAAGTGATCCGAAATCCGGATTTTATAAAGAAGAATTCAAATGTGCCGCTCTACTCTGTCTGGCCTGACACAGGATCAGCACAGAGGGCGAAAATCATAGTAGTGTGACAGGCCAATTTCCTCCCTCGGCCAAGTTGAAATCATTCATGGGTGCCTTGGCATCAGGTAGCTGGAGGCGTGGGAGCCACAGCGTGCCCCTGATGACACACACATTAATGCCTGCAGGACCAGCCCCCCAACAAATCTGCAGCGTCCGCCTGCATCTGCCTCTGAGGAGGGAGGAATCTGATGCTATCTGGCACTTCTGTGCCATACATTTGTGTCCTACCCTTGTTCAACCACAACACAGCCATTAATAAGCCCTCAGCCATGACTTGACATGCACGCTGATTATTAAGCAAACAGCCTGCGGGCTTCATGCGTGAATCATCCGGAGCTGCACTGTACAGCGTTTGTGACCGCGCTGGCACCAACTGCCTTTCTTAACCGGACTGATGTGAATTAAGATATTGTAATCACGACCTAATTAATCATGTGTAATCACTGTTTACTGCATTGCAGCTGTTTTCAAGTCAAAACTCAAAAGCTTACTGGGGTTCCAGCTTTATAACGGTGAAGTTTTTATGTCTTTTGTTTGTCATATATGATAGAAATACATCTCTTTGGGTTTTAGAGAGCTGCTCAGAACAAGAATTTTGAGAACAAACCGTAATACCTTGGAAAATTCAGGATTTTTTTAATGATATCTACCAGTGATAAATGCTGTAACATCAGTGTGAATAATGAAGGCTTCATGCGACCAAACTAACCGTCGAACTCACTGAAAGAGAGAATGTGGCTTGCATGGTTTTTACAAGCAATGTACAAAATTGCGGACTGTACAAATTAAAGAGATTATTTCCAAAGCAGAGTGGGAGAACTGGAGCCTAATGTACTTTAACGTATTGAGGGGGAGGTCTTAACATTGTGAGTGGGGGAGGAGGTGAGGAAAGGCACCTTAACGCTGTATAGAGTGTCAAATGATTTGTCAAATTAAAATGTTCAAACTCAAATATGACATTAATGTTCAGGTTTTGTATAATTAAGTACTGCCAAAGCTATGTCACATGTCATTGAACTAAATAGATATAAATAAGGCAGTTTCCGAGGATGGGGGAGATGGATAAACCCACCATATAGTATAATAAGAAGTCAATTTTGGGAATGAAAGGAATTCTGTATGAGACCACATGAGGAAAATGCAGCTCTCTGAAATCCTAAATATAGCCAGTTGGAAACAGTTCCCCCCATTGTCTTGTTCAGCATAAACTGTACATACAGTGTATGACATAATGAGTGAGAGCCTCCGATCCGCTGCAGCAGCCACAGAGTCCAGACTGCATGCATTCCATAACTGCACGTCTTTTGTCTCCACGTTTGATGTGTGTGTCTCTCTTTCCGGTCCTGCGTCTGTTGTCCTTTTGTTCTCCAGAGGGTTACATCTGTTCTCTGTCTCTGTCCAAGCTCTCCTCAGGGCTGTAGCTGCTGTCGGCCCATTTGTAATCATAACTCTCTCACGTGTTCTGTTCATCTCCGACACCTCCACTTTCCAGCAATACTGAAAATCAGATTTTGTTTTTTTTTTATCTTTAAAGTTGACATGCATGAACCTCACGATGTGATTAGATTCGAAAACTGATTTCAGAGATTTTAAAAACATAGTGTAGTTTTAGTGATCCATAATTGAAATAAATAGATAATTTTACTTCCATTGTCTTAGCTCAGGCTCTGCCATCGTCGCTAAAACTTTAAAAGTAGCCTAACCCAGTGACGCATGTGTCATACGTCTGTTGGGTCTTACAAAGTCGATATCATCATAATGGTGAGAATTGGGGTTTAAATATCAGGTTGTTGACTTTTCTGAGTCAGGAGAGTCACGACGCATGTGCTCACTGCTGTCACAGCTCCTCATGGACGTCCCCTTTCTGCTCCGCAGCATAGCGGGCCCCGACTAGAGGACGGGGCCCGGCTGCAGTCTTTGTCTGCTATGATTAAGACCGAGTCACAGTGGCCCAGATTCAGATTCAGGGTATGAACCCAAAACGAGGCCCTTTTCCTTTTTTCCTCGCCTACCCACTCACTGTCTACTCTGTCCCTGACTATAATGAGCTTGAGCACAGTTATGGCTGGGTTTAGTCCTCAGAGGAAATCACTTCATAATTCACATAATTTCATTTTTTTTTCTCTCCTTTAGTTGGAATCACATAATAGCAGCAGTTCACAGAGTCATCTTTACTTAGATACCTTTTTTTTTTTTTTAGAGTGATCCATCTTTTTGACATGTTACAGTATAATTATGGGGTAAAAAACAAAGAACAGAGGGTGTTTGAGATGGAATTAAAAAAAAGAAAAAGAAGAAAAGAAGGGCGTTTTGGGGAAATATGCATTTGGACTTCATGGAGAAGATGATCGCACCAATCCTCTAAAGATGGGGTGTCTGGCTTAAACCATGCCTTTGTAATTGTTTTTCAGCAAGCTACGCAAGTCTGTCCCAATTAAAAGTAATATTTGTCCCGATTATAATTAGTCAGTCAGTATAAATCTCTTGCCAAAAAGTACTTTCCGACCACGATTCCTTTGAAGCTCACTTTCCTTTCTCATTTTTCATACTTGACATGAAAATGTAAGTATTGACAAGTATTCCTGCAGGTATTGTCAAACAGTTCTCCAGGCGTGCTGTTGTTGGTGACTCAGCTCGGTTTGTGTGAGACACTTTGGTGCAGTGTTTCAGGCCTCCTAAAGCAGCCGGCCCGGCATTAGTGACTGTGTGAAGGTGATGCCCACCTCTGACTCTGTGCCAGGAGGCGCCTTGCAGGAGGGATCTGCTGACTGCTGAAGGGCGGGACTGTGGCAGACGAAAAGCGTCGGGCCGCTGTAGATGCTGCTGCGTCATACTGCAACATGAGTGTGCCGTATATTATAATAGCTGTAAGATTTGCTTGGAGCTTTTGTGTTTGACTTTAATGTTACACCTTTTCAGCTTTTGGGGAATCCCCTCTCCTGTTAAGAGAATAATCCTACATAACTTAGTGCCATATATATTACCCTTTTGTCCTCAGTTCCGGCAGCTGTGAATGCTGAGTGCGGCTTCCCCAACCTGGCCTCTCTGTTAAGTCCACAGGCATAAGAGCTATTTACTCAACAGAGTCAGTGGGACATTGAATCCTAAATCTCTTCCCTTCCTCACGCTCCACTGGCCCAATTATGGACCCAATCACAGCAGCAGCGGCATCTACCGCCAGGAAAGGCCACTGTGTGGAAGCGAATGAATGAGTGAATGAGTGAATGTGTGAAGGAGTGAATGAAGAAGTCACACCAGGAATGTGGAAAATGTAGACAGTTAGAAAGGGGGTCTGAGGTTTCACAGAAATATCAAGTTGTTTTGGTTTTTCAATGATAAAAAGCTGTTTGTGTCGACGCAGACAATGGGCAGTTTCCTACTGTGAGCGGTGCAGCTGCATCTCACTCAGTGTGAACATGTTCTGACTGTTAAAACGCATCAATGCTAACCATGTTATTTCTTCTCCCTCTGTCTCCCCGTGGGTTTCTTCTGTTTATGATGGATTGCCCCTACAAATCCAACAGGAAACAACCTAAGGTACGTACGTTTCATGCTAAAAAACACTAAGCTGAGGTGCAGTGTGGGCAGAGAATGTTATTTTCAGTGGAAGTAGCCATCTGTAGTGACTTCTCGCTGACTGTCCTGGTATCACAGAAGCAGGATGCTGCACAGGCAACACTATTCCCCCGAGGGGTCCCGACAGCCATCCTGCACTGGTCGATCTACTGTTGTGGCGTTGTTTCTAGGGACATGATTGAGAGTGTTTTAGTAGTTTGGTTGGTCAGCAGGAGCCGGATAGATGTCCGTGTGAATGTGTCAGCGCTCTAAGATCTCGTGAACACCCACAAAGGCTCTACAATGAGAGAGGGATGAGCGTGGACACTGGGGCAGTGTGTGTGCGCATTCAAAGCTGCATTGTTGGAGTGCACCCCCACTTCCCCCCTTGACAACACGCTGGTGACTAGCTCAGAGATGTTTCACACACCAGGGAATGGCCTTTGTGCTCAGTGCACTCAGGCCGCTGATGGGACCGTGGAGTGTTAACGTGGGCCACAGGCGTGCGTGGTCTCTGGGGCCCATGAACCTGGTTTACCCCTGTAATACCCGTCAGCTAGACGAGCACGTGGCTGTCTGCTAACTTATAGTGGCACTCAAATTCCCTCTCCCTCTCTCCCAGGGCAGGTTGCAGTCCGAGCACATTCGACCAGTTTTCAGAAGAGAAATGACAAAAAGGGCATTGTGCTTTTCCGCTTCATCATTATTTGTACTGCTGATTAATAGTAATTGTCCAATCAAGAACAATTTGCTGCGCAGTCACACCCTCAGGCTGGACGGAGATGGACCAGAGGAGAATGAAGCCCTAGTTACCAAACCAGCCCTAATTGAGAATGATGGCACTTTTGTTCCTTTGAATGGCATCCACTCACTTGTGTGAAGTCACAAGAGGAGGTCTTGCTTTCAAAGCATCGAGTGATCTCAGTGCTTCCCATGCTGACTGTGCAACCAGTGGTTCCCTGGCCAATAGCCCTTATTATGATTAGAAGGGAGCTCAATTATTTGGGGTATTTGTGCAAGGGAAAGTGCTTTGGCAGAGCAGCAGGACTGCACTGAATGCCAGGAGTTGTAATGTGCAGCGATGTTGTGCTTCCACTGCAAGATGACATTGCAATCTTGAAAAAGTGTGTGAGCTGGGATAAGAGTATTACATATAAGCTGGAGTACAGGTACGTTATTCAAATATTACACGGTTGCAAATGAAACTGGTGGAGCTTTGACGAACCAGTTTGATTTTCAATGGGCATGAGAGCCACCGTAGGGTCACATCGTTCGGTCCCTGTATACGTCACCAATTTCTCAGCATTGCAAAGAGCAGCTATGGTGGACTACATCAACTCTTTACTCTTTATTTTTGCACAATGTTTTTTAACCAAAAAAGTCAGACAATACAATTAAATACCACATTTATGCAACACATTTCTATATAACATTGTCACTAATGTAAAGGATAATTTGAAGGGGACCATTAGATACAAGGGTTTTTTTAAGCAGATTTGCAGCGTATGCAGTAACAGGAGCTGGTCTGTCTGTGAGGAGTCGGGGTCCTTGGTAAAAGAGGCCACTGCTCCTCCCCAGAGAGCATCCTCTCTGTGTGTTGTCCATCCACAGCTTATGCAGGTGCCCGGGGGACACAAGGGGTCTCTGCTGCTGCTGAAGTCCGCGTTGTGAGGCCCGGCGCTGAGGGCTGAGAGCCAGCCTGCGCTGCCGGGAGCAGCTACGGCCCCGTTTCCTTGGAGACAAGGGTCACCGGGTGCTGGAATTTCTTGTGGGGAGCGCTGACCCTGATTTATGAATTAATTTAACTCCAGCTGCTATGACAAAAACACGCATCAGCTAACAGTGGATTTGTGCAGACAGTCACGGCGCGGTCTTAACGAGCATTACCTCGAACAATGCTCAGTTAGACTTCATCTTGCTCACTCGGACAGGCTCAGTCCTGCTGATTTACTGCAGGGTGGCATGCTACAGTACAGCACAATAAGCCTGTTTTTGTACTACAGAGGAACCACTGCTAAGAAAGATCAGGTTGTGTTTTGCTGTACGTGCTCTGACAGGTGTGAGAACTCTGTGTTTACACTCCCTGTGCTGTCTCCTCTGCAGGTGTTCGCTTTTGACCACTGTTTCTGGTCCATGGATGAGTCCAACGTTCCCAAATATGCCGGTGAGTCATCAGTGCTGTGAAACTGATCCTTTACTCATCGCTAAAGGAGTCAAATCATGTCCCGTATAAAGACCCGCTGAGCTCTGTGCAGCAGAAGTGCAGGGGAACTCCCTACTTGATGGAAAACTGTTTTTGCATCATGCAAAGCAAAGCATGGTTTGAGTCTTTGGTCATTTGCATTACAAGTGAATCCATCAAGTCTTTACATTGTCTCAAAACAATACAATTATTACGGGGTTTTGTGCAGAACTGCAATGATCCGTATATTAGATTTTCAGGTTAATAATTTCATTTTGGGGTTACTATTAGAATAAGTTTAGATGATTTAATGCTCAAAAAACATCAGCTTTCTCGGACTGTCCAGTGTTGCCGCTCTGTATTCTCCCTCTGTCTGAAATGCTCTGTTTTAGCTCCTGTCTCTTTAATACCCCTCCTCCTGAATACACAGTCTGCTCTGATTGGTCAGCTCACACACGCCTGACCAAGCATCACTTACAACAACTGAGCAACTACGCTAAAGTAATTTAATACGTGCCAAACAAGCTGCTAGGCATGAATTATACAAGTGTGGGTCTGTGTGACGTAGTGTGATGTCACAAACTCACATAATTAAAGGCGGGACTACTGATGAGGCATTTCAGGAGCAGTGTTTTCTGCGTGAGAGAGGAGCTTCTGTTTGTGCGGACGTTGACATTTTTAACTTTTGAGATCTTTTACATGCACGCGATCCTTTATAAAACAAAAAATATAAAAGCACATTAGGTCTCCTTTAGGGGCGGCTGTAGCTCAGTGGGTAGAGCTGAGGACTAGTGACCGGAAGGTCGCTGGTTCAAATCCCTGGCTCCCCAGGGCGGGACTGAACTACATGCCGAAGTATCCTTGAGCAAGATACTGAACCCCAAAAATTGCTCCTGATGTGTAGTTGGCTAATTCGTGGCAGTGACCACATCAGTAAGGGCCCTGCGATGAGCTGGCGACTCATCCAGGGAGTACCCTGGCCTACGCCCATAGAGTCACTGGATTTGGCCCCAGTAATCCCCTCTCACCCTTGAAAAAGGGGTATAAAAGGGGGGTAAAACATCACCCGCGACCCGCAAGGAGAAAGCGGAGGAAAACGGAACGGAAGGTCTCCTTTAATCGATTAGTCAACTGAAAGACCAACTTTTTTGATCATCAAGTTATCTTTCAGTCATTTCTTTAAACAAAAATGTCACACATTTGCTTTTTTTAGCTTCTTAAATGTAAGGATTAGCTACTGTTCATAAAGAAAATGAATAGCATTGAGGTTTTGGACTGTTGGGAGTGTGTTTCCCATTTTTTCCCATTTTATAAACGAATGGATTAATTGATAAAACTTAAAATAATCAGCAGATTGACCAATATTAAGATATTGTCCTAATTTTGCGTAATGTATATTGTAATCACTACTAATTAAACATTGTGTAATGAATACTGGACATTTGTATTTGTATCACGTTGTACTGATATAATCATCCACCAGTGTTTTATTCATCATGTTCCCACCTACATGGTGAATTCATTTTCATCAGCCACTATTCTCTTCCTCTATTATCTCTCTAATGAGTGCTGCCCTGAAAAGGTTACGGCTACAGTTTTTGTAACATCCATAGAAAAAGACGTCCGAGAAAGATTTACATGATAATCAACGTAGATATTTTCCTCGTTGCAAATGTCGTGCTTACATCTGCTTTGTACTGAACCGACATGGCAATCTGTTCAGTAAAGGGGCTGCCTCGAGGGCCCGGGCCACGGCTTTATTTAGCTCATTAAACAGCTGTCCCATTCAGCTGGAGCACGACTGTGAGCAACACAAGAGATTTCTCTACACAGCCCGACATTTTCCACCTGGCCAGACAGGAATCTGTCACCTTTCATGAATCGTAGTGTTCACTGTAACTTGTTTAGTGTCTCCTTCTCGATATGTTTCTCTGAATTAATTTCAAGAATAGAGACCAGACAACTACGAGTACTTATGTAACTGAATGTTTTATCTGTTTACATAATCTCCATGGTGACTGATTCTTTGTCTAAAAGGTCAAGAGGTGGTGTTCAAGTGCCTTGGAGAGGGAATACTTGAAAATGCATTCCAGGGATATAATGCCTGCATATTTGCCTACGGACAAACAGGTAACAGAAAATCCAGATGAAATCTACATTGAGTCACTCTTTGTGTTTTTTTTTTTTTTTTTACTGTGTTAAGTCTTTAAGTATATTCGCAGGTCGACTTGTCTCCAGATGTGTCCGTAGAAAAACTTTAAAGAACAGGAAGACTTGTATTTCTGATCACACTGGTGAATCACTTTAGTCATATCCTTCCTCTCCATGAATCAAATTAGTTCCTCTATCCAGCTTCCTGCCAAAGAGGGAAACGCTTTGTAAAGAGACACACCTACTGAAAAGCTTGAAGAGAGGGGAAGAAATATTTCAGTGTCCAGTCACCTGATGAATGAGAAAAAAAGTTGTGATGGGAACCAGAGATAAATGGTATTTAGGTTGAATTCTAAGCAGTATTAGTCTAATCAAGAAGTATTTTGAGGGGATGGAAAATAGTCAGTCGGTCATTCATCAACAAATTTGGTCCATACTGTCCAGTCAGTCATGGTTCTCAGACAGTGAATCTAAATGACAGTTGTTATAATCTAATTCTACTTTATCATCATGAGGTCAACATTTGTGCTGTTGACATGAGCATATAATCACGATGAAAATGTCTCTGCAGTTCAAAAATGAATCAACAAGATCATTTCTGAAATAAACATTTTTATTTGTATAGTACTTTTCGAAAGATAGTTACAAAGGAATTCACAGATGTTAATGGTCCCTAGAGGGTGAATTTAGGTCAAACTTTTAAATGTGTCAAATACTTTGCTTTATGACGTAATAGCTGACAAACGAATGTTCCTCCCATCATCCTCAGCTATAATTGTTATTTTAGGCTAATTAGCAAATGTTAGCATGCTATCATGCTAAACTAAGATGGTGACCATGAGATCATTTTCAATTCCAAACAGCAGCCTGTTTGTATTGTCAGTGTCATTGATGCTTGTTAGCATGCTGACGTTAGCATTCAGCTCAAACGACCATCTTTTCTAAGTACAGCTTCACAGCTAGCAGCTTGCATGGCTGTAGACTTTTTGAACTGTTTCAAGATGTAGAGATTTGGTATAGCATGATCGGGACAACCATTTTTCTGCAGTTTAGTGAAATCATTTCTGATATCAAAATTTGAATTTTGTTTGTATATCATTTCAAAACATATACACAACAGCAAAATAAAAACAGAATCCAATAACGTTATGATACAATCAAATCATTATTTTACTCTCCAATGCCCATCCAGGGTCAGGCAAGTCCTTTTCCATGATGGGGAACGGAGAGCAGCCGGGTTTAATCCCTCGACTTTGCTGCTCGCTGTTTGAGAGGGTCCACAAGGAGGAGAACGAGGCCCACTCATTTAAGGTGGAGGTGTCCTACATGGAGATCTACAACGAGAAGGTCCGTGACCTACTCGATCCCAAAGGGTGAGTCTCACGTGTGGTCTTCTCCAGAATAAGCACATGTGAATATAATGAGCTAATGATTTGGTAATGCTTTTGGCCTGAGGGGTGACACACACAGCTGGCTGCACAAACTGTGGCGTCATTTCCACAGTCTTGATTCACTCCGGCTCCAGCACGAGCTGTGACCTCTCTGCCAGCTCCCACTTCGTGTTAGTTTGCATCTCTGTTTATAGCTCTGTTGTGTCTAGTAGCCCGAATGGCGGACGAATGGCGGCGACAGAATGATGTGAGTAGGAAGCTCAACCCAGTCATTTCCTGCAGAGCAGCGGCCAGCGCCGTCCTCTGACACTGCTGCATTCTTTGCCTCCGTGGTCTGATGTGGGTTGGCAGATGGACTGCAGAGAAGAGCGGACTGTGGAAGAGTGTGTTTCTGGGACATCTGTTAGTGTAGCTGGGAGCAGGAGAGCGGTCCGAGCAGCCTGTGAGCTGAGCTCTATAGAGGGACTAGAGTGGAGCGCTCTGTGTGCTGCAGATGTCTGAAGATGCAGCCAGAGCCGTTTCGATGGCGACTTCCTCCCACTTATATAACAATTCTCACACTCTCTTGATCTCCCCGTCTATCTTGCTCAGTGATTTGTAGGATTAAAAGTTGGCTCTAGTGTAGAATAAAGTGTAAATAGGATATCGGTCACAGTGGGTTGTTAGTGGGTTGTATGCTTTTGTTTGCAGCAGTGGGTGGTTGATGACTGGAGTGGAAGCTGGTAACCTGGTTTCTGCGACCCTCAGTCATTCTGCAGCCAGGAAGAGATTCACTGAGTCTTACTGATCCATACAATTTCTCTTAAACATCTGGCAGAGAGCCAGGTGTAGATAAGCTTTAGTGTACCCACCTGCACCATCTAGTAAAAAAGCTTTGCCGATTTTCAACCGGATGTATTATTACAATGGGGGTAGTATGCAAATGAATGGCGTCTGCACCCAGAGCTCCCTGCTCATTTGCAGTCATCTGGTGGACTTTAGCTGGCTCTGGGGCTTGTTGTTCCAGCTGCACAGCGTACATCTGCATCTTTTACATATAAGTTCAAAGTGTAGAAGTATCGAAGTTGGAATGAGATAGACAGACGGCCCCTCTCTCTCTTGGATCTAGAGAAGGCTGTCTCAGCAAACTCCAATCACACTGTCAAAAGGAAGCAGTTGATAAACTACAAACCAAGATGCTGCTACTGTGTTACCTCTTTCTCACCTCAGATGTTTTCAGACACGTATTTAAGTGCAATGTATAGCTGTGAGGAGCCAACAGCACTGCACAATTCACAGAAAACCACACTGTTATCGAGAAAGTCTATCTGATCAAGTATCATCTCAGAGTCCAAATACCATCACAATATGGAATATGGAAATCAACAATTACTTTATCTGCTAACAAGTATTGTCTGTGTTTAAAAAGCTCAATATAGTCTCATACACCTCCATTGTTGTCCAAATCACTTGACCGCACTGCCCAAAATATACATAAAGGTAACTAAATATGCCGCTGAAAATAATTCCCAGCAGCATTAACTCTAATTTAGTGACACTACAGGCTGGGTGATATGACCTAAATATAATATCGCAATATTTTTAGGCTATATTGCGAAACACGATAAACAAAGCAATATTTTGAAATCTCCTCAAAAGTACTTCAGTAATGCTGGGATGGGCCGGCAAAAGCGAACATCATTGGTAATCATCAGTAATGTGGATAGAATGACTCAGAGTGTAAAGACAAGTATGAGAACAATTAGAACAGTCTGGTAGGTTCCGAAAATGACATCACTTTGCTTCAATGCAGCTTTTAAAACTGGGAAAAAACAACACTTACCTTATCACGATATAACAATAAAACACCATGTTCTGTAGACTGTCAACCAGTGGACATGAGAAAGCCACAGGAAGGCTTGAGACGTCAGAAAGTTTGCGTTGGTCTTTTATATAAGATCTGCAGAGCGGACCAGTCCTCTAAGAAATTCTGAAGCTTTTTACGAGAATGTTTACTTTCCATGTGAGGACTTGGCATCAAACTCCCTTTAACGTTTTATTGCAGTTGTAGTGCACGTTCCTAATTTCATTCCAGTCATTTCCACATGTAGTACAGTGTAGTAAGAAAAACAAATGCAGCTTTTTAAATGAATTGAAGTTACTCTGAAATAGGTTTGTTACCAAAGACCAACAAGAGGCTGTTCCTAATTTCCCCAATAATGAATTTGATTTAATGCTCCAAGTGGGGGACGAATGAGTCGTCTCAAAACCCTGAAGCACTCAGTTATGTCTTCATGCGTCCTGGTCATGCACTCAGAGGTCAGAGGAAATGCTTTTACCTTTTAGCTCAGTGCTAAGACGAGTGGCATGAAAAGACTTCAAACTGAGAATTATTCCTTTCTGTTTTTCTTCTGTTTCTTGCACTCATTTCATTGCTCTCTCTGTTTTTGAAGGAGCCGACAGTCCCTGAAAGTTCGGGAGCACAAAGTCCTGGGTCCATACGTGGATGGTCTGTCTCAGCTGGCTGTGACCAACTTTGAGGTGAGTTTTTTTTTTTTTTACCCTTCTGTCATTACACCGCGAAGCTGAATCCACCCTGTATCACTGACCAAAGGGCTCATATTTCCCACAAGCACAGACATGATTTATAGCATGCAGTAGAAATGCCTTTACATCATATCCCCAGTTGTGAAGCAGCTGATTTACATTCGGAATAAGCATTTAGTTTCAAATCCTCCCAAGTGCTGAGGCTCTAATGATGCATATTCCTCATGTGGGGATGCAGTCATGGGATTTCGTGTAGTTTCTATGCCAAGCCTTGGCAGGGCCTTCCTTAATTAAGTTTAGACATCTCCGCCCTGTTGCTCTGTGCTCTGCTCGGTCTGATATTAGTCCAGCGCATTGCCCTCGAGCTTGGCCTGCTGCCGGCTGTGCCCTGGCTAAATCGCATGGCACACAGCCATTATGTAAATACTGTCTGACTTTATTGTTATCATAATGATTCATATTTAAGTTTTTGTCTAAATCCACTGAGATGTACTCAGTTTGTGTCTGTTTTCCTCTGTCTCTGTCTGTTTAGGACATCGAGGTGTTAATGTCTGAGGGGAACAAATCTCGCACAGTTGCAGCCACCAACATGAACGAGGAGAGCAGTCGATCCCATGCCGTCTTCAGTATCATTGTTACACAAACACTTTATGATCTTCAGTCTGGGGTCAGTCTTTTTCTTCCCTTTCAGCCACTTTCATCATGAAGTCCTCGGTGACCTCATCTGTGTGTGTACAGTAAACAGATTTGTCCAGCTGCCAGGGTCCATTCATGTTGTGATGTGTTAAACAGAATTCGGGGGAGAAAGTGAGCAAGATGAGTCTGGTTGACCTGGCAGGAAGTGAGCGAGTGTCCAAGACCGGAGCTGCAGGAGAGAGGCTCAAAGAGGGCAGCAATATTAACAAGTGGGGATTTATTTTCATATGAGAGGCATGCACATGTTTGAAGTCCAGTTAACCATCTGACAGGTTATCACTGATATGGTTCTGATGAATTTTTGTGTGTGTTTGTAGGTCTCTCACCACATTAGGTTGTGTGATTTCTGCCCTAGCGGATCAGTCTGCAGGAAAGGGGAAGGCCAAATTTGTGCCATACAGAGACTCAGTCCTCACCTGGTTACTGAAGGTATGAAACACATACTACACATATTTGTTACTGTCTGCCCGGGGCCCCTCCTCTGGCTTCACTCAGAGACACAACAAGACTACACAGAGACGCATACTGAGCAACTTCAAGGAGACACAAAACAACTACAGAGAGAGACGCAGAAGGATCACAAAGAAACATAAGAATATTTTTTAGAATAAAAAAATAATTACAGAGGGGCAAAACAAGCTCAAAGCAATATGACTGCGAATACACGAGAAGATCTACAAAGAGAGACACAAAGACATAAAACTACACAAAGAGTCACAAAATGTCTGGAGATGAAAATAGAATGACCACAAGGAGACTCACAATGATCACAATGATGGACAAAACTACATAAAGAGATGCTAAACAACAACAACAAAGAGATAGGGAATGACAAAAAATAGGTAAAACAAGCAGAAAGATATACAAAATAAGAATAGAGAGATGTGATACAATTACAAAGACTGGAACTACAAAGAGGTACAAAGCAACTAACTCAAAGTGACAACAGAGAGACACGGAGCAACTACAAGGAGACGGTAATTGACAGCAAAGAAACACAAAACTTTTGTAAAAACAAATACAAAAATTAGCAAACAAACCACAAAGAGACCCAAGATAACTACAAAAATAGGACAAAACAAGCACAAAAAGACTAGAGAGAAATTAAATGATGACAAAGAGGCACAACACTACAACTACAGAAAGGGACAAATTTACAAAATCACAGGCTAAACGACCACGGAGATGCTAAAATGACAGCATAAAGTACAGTCCAGATGGATGCAATATGACCACAGAGGCTGAAAGAAAACAAAGAGAAAAAAATTGACTGACTCAAAGTGGCCACAAACAGAAACTGCATGGAAATGTAAGCCGCCTGTCACAGTCACGAAGTCTGTGTGTCCTTTTCCTATGCAGCAGAGTCGGGGGGGGGGGGTTTACATATCTGCACCGTGGGGCTCGTTGCCTCATAGTCAGTCCATGGTTATAATGATGTGTCATTGCTCTCGAAATGCTGAAATTTGACACACTCAACAGAAATTGTTGCTTGTTGCTGCAACATTTGCACCACGTACGCAGACTGAATGGAAAGATGTATTAGCTCCTTTCAACTTGTTTTTTGTGTCTTCAGGATAATCTTGGTGGCAACAGCAAGACAGCCATGATAGCCACAGTGAGCCCAGCGGCTGATAACTACGAGGAGACCCTGTCCACGCTCCGGTATGCAGACAGAGCCAAGAGAATCGTCAACCATGCTGTGGTGAATGAAGACCCCAACGCTCGGATCATCAGAGAGCTCAGGGAGGAGGTGGAGAAGCTCAGAGTTCAGCTCTCTCAGGCTGAGGTAAGAGCAGGGTTTTGGTGGACCGAAGAAGCTCGCGAATTATGAACGAATCCATGCCAAGATTTATCAATCACAGGATGATCCAGCTGATTGTTTTCCCTCTCATGTTCTTGTCAGTCCCTGAAGGCTCCTGAGCTGAAGGAGAAACTGCACGAGTCTGAGAAACTCATTCAGGAGATGACCGTCACTTGGGAGGAGAAGCTGAGGAAGACAGAGGAGATCGCCACAGTACGAGCATTAGTCATAAATACGACTCCAGAACCTTTCTTTCTTAATCAAGCATATTTATACGTACAGTCACACTGTTATTATCTGTGCTCATAGGAACGACAGAAGCAGCTGGAGAGCATGGGCATCTCTCTGGAGACATCAGGGATTAAAGTGGGTGAAGACAAGTGTTTCCTGGTCAATCTGAACGCAGATCCGGCCCTGAATGAGCTTCTGGTCTACTACCTGAAGGTAATACAGTTTCACAGTGTGATAATGCAACAGCACAGTCCCCACTACCATCCCCCTGCTGCCTTTTGTCATTAGTACATCAGGATGTATAGTCATTTGTGGGATTACAAAGTCCAAAGTGACCACACTGGAGAAATTACAAAAACATTTACAAACAGCTTTTTCAGTATATTGTAATTTCATTTTTTTTTTTAAAGAAGTTAAATGTTACCCACACTAGAGTGCACTTGACCCAGTCTGAGAAAGTAGCACCCGAGCCCACCCCAAACTTAAAAGGAGTTCTGCTTTTACATCCGAGTCCAACTCAACCCAATGCAGGAAGCAAGGAGTTTGTGTTACCCTGTCACGCAGTTGTTACCATGGTTACAGCCTGCCTGTTTTTACCCTGATTACAGACATGCACAGTATGTCTTACCAGTATTTTTCTACATAAGTGTAATATTTTGAATTATATATATATATATATGCTTTTTGTATATATTTATTTGTATTCTTTACGCTTCCGAAAAAGTCTTCGCTGCTTTTGGAGCTTCGCTGGCGCTCCTCACCTTCTCATCTTCCGACAGATTTCCGTATTTCTCAGCTTGTTTCGTCCCAAAGTGACGACTTAAGTTGAAGTCGGCACAGCAGATGACGCTGTGACTTCAAACATCACAATGTCAATCAACCGTGACAGGAGGAAGCACTCTCAGGACACACAAGTGTTTCAAAATAAAAGCTAGTTAATCATTTCATTCAATTTTTTTTTTCAGCTTTCGGGGGAAAATGGTTTGGTTTGTCGTCGACCTTGCTCTCAGAACTACATGACAATGTCAACACTCGTGTTTTCTAATGGTGCTGCTGAATAAAATGGAAATTTTGTAGATGGCACAGATACATGCTGACATTGTCATGTCTTTCACTAGTCATGAATTATTAATTGTTTGACTGAAGGCAATGAATGGATGGAAGGTCTTAGTGACACGTTGCCATGCTGTCTGTGGAAAATGCTGTAACCTTTTGACTATAGTGCCTGCAAAAGTGACAAGGCCAAAACACATAATAAAGTTTGTACAAAAGTCAAGCAGGGAGGGGTTGCTACAAAATTAGATTCAGCAGAAGTGCCAGTTAGTCACACACTCATTCACTCATCAGTGTTACAGTATCATTAACGACACGGGCCCACCACCTCGCCCCCTCACATGCCACAGCCGTAATATTTACCGTCGACCCCGGCCCTGAACCCAGCACATATGTTTCAGTGATCTGCTGCAGTGATGATGCTGTGAGAGCTGAGAGGCGTCCAGTAAGAGCAGGCCTGGACTCTGTAAGAGCAGAGGCATGCGAGAAAGCAGCCTGTGCACAACAACAGGCCTTTGTCTGGCTTCTGCAGGCCAGCCTGGCATATCAGTGTGGAATGAGTGAAGTGGGTTAGTTCGCTGCGGGGTAGGACATCCTCTAGAAGCGGGGATATTTGTTTAAACAACGCCCACTCGTGCAGTGACAGAGACACAAGTTTTTAGGCCTGGTTTTCCTTTGGTTTCTGTTAAAAAAAATTGTGCGATCATTTAGAACTGGAGGAAGGAGATCGGAGTCAGCTCAAAGTTCAAACAAGGTTTTAATCTTGTACAAGAGGAGCATTCACAGAGCAAAACGCCGGTCTGTTACAAAGTGAAGACTCCACATCTTAGGAGAAAAGCATGGCATTTATCTGTCTGTGTGGGTGTGTTTTCACTCTGATAATTACTAATTTATGCCCTCCTGCACTTAAAGAAATACTTCCCGAAGAAGGAAGCGATAACCCTCAGTGATTATTTAATACCTTACACGGGTCATAAAACAACCTAAAACAAGGTCAAAGGTCATGTTAAACAGTTACATTGAACATTCTCGTGTAAGACTTCAATTCACGTCTCTCTTCATGAAGTACAACATTTCCATCACAGTTTCACTCTTGAGTTTGGTGAAAATAAAAGAGTTTCATTTTTTGCAACTTACTAAATACTCTTGTGCAAATTGCTCCAGTAAACAGTTTGCATCTCTTGAGGTTGTGACCTGACACGTGGAAAAAGATGTTAGACGTAATCATTGTCAGATCTGTTCTCTAAAGTCTGTGCTCCACCTGTGTGTAGGATCACACGCGTGTGGGCGCCGACACGTCTCAGGACATCCAGCTGTTCGGGATCGGAATCCAGCCGGAGCACTGCGTCCTGGAGCTGTGCCCAGACGGAGATGTAACCCTGATGCCCATAGGGAACGCCAGGTGAGCTAATATACAACTTCAGATATGCACCCCGTCTGTCTCTGTGTATCTGTCTGCTGTCTTACTGCTTCATGGATGACTGGACCTCAGTGTTTCACATGACCTCACTGTACAGGAATCCTCGCTTTGATATCAGAGCTCCCTCCTGCTCCCTCTCAATTAGTTTGAAGATGAAGATCATAATGCCGTCTGACAACTTCATTAGTAGAATTTTTTTTTTCTTCTGTTTTCTGCAGGACCTGCGTGAACGGAACAATGATCGACTCCTTGGTGCATCTGTGGCATGGCGATCGTATCTTATGGGGCAACAATCACTTCTTCAGGTATACGACTTGCCCTAGTGTGGACACAGTCAAGTATGTTGTGAAATTGATAAGTCACTGATTAGATGGTCGCGTTGCTCTGCAGGATCAATCTCCCAAAACGAAAGCGGCGGGACCGTTTAAAGGAGCTGGAGAGAGCTTCTCCCAGAGAGAGCTTCATTGAGGCAGATGTGGAGACGGCCAGCGAGGCCTCTTCGGAGCAGGACTACAGCTATGAGTTTGCCCAGATGGAGGTCATAATGAAGACTCTGGGGAACAATGGTATGATTAAGATAATCTGCCTTCTCCAATCTACATTATCCTTTAGGCTTCCAGGCCACAGCTGTATACAGTGCGTGTTCTACTCAGGTTTCTGACCTAGCTTGTTCCGGCTAATAACGTCTTTTAGAAATCCCATTACTGTAAAACAATACCCTGTTTTTTGTTCATCTTCTGATGTTGAGGAGAAAAGCACTAATCTAGTGTTTACTGCAATAACCAGCTGACTGTTCTGTCAGTTTATTTATGCTACAAAATACAGATTTTTGTGGTCAGATGCATCCTGGGTGGAGCTGAGGTGGGACGAACAAAAGACGCCACAGCTGAGACAGTTACTCAGTTACTGCTGGGCTCAAAATAATGTTTATAGTCATTATCAATCTTTTTTTTAAAGAAAATAGTGAACAACTGACATAATAATTTCCTTGATTCCTAGTTTACATCTTCAAATTCCCTTTTTTGTGCCATCAACAGCACAAACACAAAGATTTTCATCTTACAATGACAGGGACAAGGAGAAGCAGCAAACAAAGAAGACTGAGCCACAGAATATTTAGCATTTGTGCTTGAAAAATGTCTAAAATGACTCATCAAAAATAAATTAACCATCAAACTTGTTGTCTTTTTCCTGTAAGTCTATGGAATATTTGGTCAATCAACTAAATTATGTTCAAAATACATACTAATATTTGAATCATTTCTAACTCCTTGTGGAGTATGATTATTGATTTTGGGATAGATTTTGTGGATTTCTCATTAATAAAGCTCATGAGAGGATCGGCACATTAATTTGTTACCAGCTGTGGTGGATTCCTTTTTCTGTCCTGTTCCTTTAAATAATAAACTCTGCCCGGTGCTTCTCCTGTAACTCATGAAACAAGACATGAGTATTAGATTGTGTTTTTGCTGTGTGTAGATCCCATGCAGAACGTAGTCCAGGTGCTGGAGAAGCAGTACTTGGAGGAGAAGCGCACGGCTCTGGAGGAGCAGAGGATGATGTATGAGCGAGAGCTGGAGTCGCTACGGCAACAGCTGTCTCCCGAGAAAACGCTGCAGCACCACCGCAGCAGCAGCGAGCGCCTCACGTTCCCGACGCACACACCGCATGGCAAGCTGCGACTGTGGACGGAGGAGCGGTAAGTGGAGTGATGAAGGATATTTATTTAACCAGAGTTGCAAGCATTATTCACAACCTCAGCCTTATTAGGTACACCCCGTTATATGAAAACGTGGAAGCCAAATGTACCCCAGGAAAATCCTACACCGTGTGAAGCCTGGAGTCAGTTAAGTGTGTGAAATGTCTCAGAGGGATTTTTTGGGATGCTGAGTCAGTCTGAGTCAGTACCCGCAGGTTTATCAGTGAGTCATGATGATATCGAGTTCCTCCTCGTCTTTAAGGGTTGAGATCAGATCTAGACAGCGAGGAGGGATCTAGAAGACGATAAAGTCCCGAGATGTCACACACTCATTCCTGCTCCAAGTCATTTGAAACTGGTTTGCACCGGCCCACTATCAGTGTTGAGGTACACTGTGGAATTCAAACAGTGCAGAATTGTGTCCAGGGGACATCCAACACTACTACAATACCAAAATGTTACAGAATGGCAGCATGTACCCGTAGCTAGTTAGCATTCGCCATTATCCTCTGACCTGACTGAGTTTTAAATGGTGTTTCTTTTCTATTTTGCCTTCCTCGATAAACTCATGCCACTATGATTTGTGAAAATGACTGAAGGAGAGCTAAATCTGATCAGTGACTCCTCCCCTTAAATCTTAAACATCACATGTCTTTAAAATCGATCAGTAACTGTGACAGGTCTTCATCTTTATGAATGAATGATCCCTGTGTTCTGTGTCTATGTGTGTGTGTGTGTGTGTGTGTGTCAGGGATGAGCTTTTCCGTCAGAGCCTTTCTCGACTCAGGGAGCAGGTCGTGAAAGCCAACACTTTGGTGCGAGAAGCCAACTTTTTGGCAGAGGAGATGAGCAAACTGACTGACTATCAGGTCACCCTTCAGATCCCTGCCGCCAACCTCAGCGCCAACCGCAAGGTCAGACCTCAACTCACGACATCAACTCACCAGGGGATATTGTATCTCAAGTTGTGACGTGTGAAATATAAGAAAAGTATATAAATCTGTTATTGTGCTTTTCTATTCAGCGTGGGGCAATAGTTAGCGAGCCGGCCATTCAGGTGCGGAGAAAAGGGAAGGGGACCCAGGTGTGGACCATCGAGAAGCTAGAGAACAAACTGGTGGATATGAGAGACCACTACAGGGACTGGAGGGAAGGCACAGAGGAGACGGTAAGGAACAGAGAATCAGAAACAGGAAAATACAAGTTAAATAGGGAAGTGAACTGGCTCATTCCGATGTTGTTGTTGTTTTTTTTTCTCCTCAGTATAACAAGGCAAACAGCAATCACTGTGACCCGTTCTATGAGGCGCAGGAGAACCACAACCTGATAGGAGTGGCCAACATTTTTCTGGAATGCCTTTTCCATGATGTCAAACTGCAGTACGCTGTCCCCATCATCAGCCAGCAGGGAGAGGTAAAAGGACACCAAGATACAAAGATTAATACACAGATCAATTATTCATGGTGCAGCCCTCCAATACTCTTACTGCATTAGGGCCGTATGACGTAAATACATATCTAAAAATATAACAGAATGGATCATTAAAGTTTAGAAATGCAAGTAATTCTGGTTTTGACAATGTTGCAGAGAGCTTCACAAAAGGAAAAAAAAACAGACAATGCCAATCAAAATAGAAATAAAAGCATAAATCAAACATTTCCACAAGCTTTCATAAAGAGAAGTGGTTTTAAAAAGAGATCCATAATGTCTCTATAATGATGTCTCTGGTGTGGACAGGTGGCGGGCAGGTTGCACATCGAGCTGATGCGAGTCAGTGGAGCCGTACCAGAGCGCCTGTGTGGTGGAGATGACTCGTCTGAGAACTCCAGCGAGAGCAGCTGCTACGAGGTGATGGACACCAACGGGGAGATCGTCCACATGGCCAAGAGGCTCACTTGCAGGGTAAAAGGTTTATTTTCGTCTGCAGATGTACATATATTTACCTGGGAGACAACTGCCACAGCACACCACCCCTCAGTGACTCAACTTCATCGTCTCTCTTTGCGGCAGGTGCGGATCAGGGAGGCTACGGGTCTGCCGCTCAACCTGTCCAACTTCGTCTTCTGTCAGTACACCTTCTGGGAGCACGGCGAGCCCACCGTGGCTCCTCCCATGGTCAGTCCAGACAGACCTTCCCCTCGAAGTCCAGATGCCCAGTTCACTGTCCAGTTTGATCACTGCAAGGTGAGTGAAAGGGATCAGCTTTTTTTAATGCATTAAAGGGAAAATGCACTAAACTGACACATTAAATCGTGTTTACGAGTCAAGTTTACAGAAGGCGATATCTCTGGTTGTATCAATTGTGATCAATTGTGCCTACATTACCCACACTGCAACTGAGTGACATCACTGGAGGAAATGTATCAGATCACATGCAGCCACAAAAGGCTTTTTTTTCACATATGCAGTAGTACTCCCCAAGACCTGTAAACACATGTTTATGCATAAGATTGTTACCCTTTAAGTCAAAGCACTTATCAGAATACTGAATTCCTGTCAGCTACTTATGTTTTCAACTCCCGCGCAAACCTCTTGTCTTTGTGCAGGACTATGTTGTGCATGTGACGGATGAGTTTTTGGAGTTTATATCAGATGGAGCGTTGGCCATAGAAGTGTGGGGTCACCGCTGTGCTGGGAACGGACGTTCGCTCTGGGAGTTAGACGCACTGGAGGCCAAGACCCAGACGCTCCGTGACAGGTACGTTAGTTCCCTGATCGGTTACAGACACACGCAGACTCTGACATTTCACACCTTACTAATCGTGCCTGTTTAGGTGGAACGAAGTGTCTCGCAGGATCGAGCTGTGGACATCCATCCAGGAGCTGAACGAGCAGGGGGAGTACTCATCTGTGGAGCTGCATCCTGGGAAAGACATCAGCACAGGAGGAGTCTTCCAACTCCGACAGGTCAGAGAAAAAATATGAGAAAGTTTCCCTTTAGGTCAGACTATAGAGTATAATAACAGCCTTGTACATGCAGTATTAGAGAGCGCAGTGCTGGGAGCAGAACTCTGATGTTGAATCACTTGGATTTGTCCATGCAGGGTCACTCCAGGAGGCTGCAGGTGTCTGTGAAGCCGGTCCAGAACTCCGGCACTCTGCCTCTACTGGTGGAGGCTCTGCTGTCTGTCTCCATCGGCTGTGTGTCTATTCGCTCCACCAGGCTGCAAAGACCGCTCGACAGCTACCAGGTCTGTGAAACTCATACACATTTTTGCACACTCACACACCACTCACTGTAGACTCTGACGCTATTGTGTTAAGAAAAATAGATTCTGCAGTAAAGGAACAGTTCACCCAACAGAGGAAATTGAGTCGTATCTACTCAGCCCCATGCTGATCAAAAGTCTGGAAGTAAAAGGGCTTCTGCATACTTGAATCTAGCCTGACGAGCTGTATGGAAACGTTTTCCTTTTTGTGGTTATTTGTGGTTATAGGTTTAAAAACAAGACCTCATCCACTTAAATTTTTTTTTCAGAAATGTTTTGCAGACAACGAAACTTCACCCAAATTAGTAGATATTGACTGAATTTCCATTTTTGGTGAACTGTCCCTTTAAAACAGAAGAACAGAGGGTTTTGGGAAACAGTGCAGTATGCTTGTTTCATGCCAGCGATATACAATATTATGCTGATTCAGCCAAAGTATGCTTAGTCCATCTCTGGTTTCGTGCCATGACTGGTTCGTCTGGACGACTGGCAGTGAGTCTAAAGAAGTCCAAGGAATGTACAAACTCATTAGTAGCCTGTTTGTTCCGTGAACATGCACTGATATGCCCCGGTGTAGAAAGGACGTGACAATTTATTAAACTAGTCATCACGGAATCCTTTTGTTCGAATTTTTCCACTTTCATCAGAACAATTAAAAGAGTAAATTCTGGTGCCAGGTTTTGTTTTTAAATTGAATAAATATGGACGCTAATTGCTCTTTATGCACCATCAAGTTTCCTAGAAAGTTACATGAGCAGTGAATGAGCTGTCATGTCAGCGCCTTTCTCTGGTTCCCCCACATTTGACTGAGTGTGTTTTTTCCTGCCAGAGAGAGGTGGAGGACGATGTGGATAGTTATCAGGTACCCTCTCAGTCTGCCCCTGCTGCTGCTCCCCCTGTAGCTCACTCTGCAGCATGAAGGAAACCCAGCTGACTGTTTTTTTTTTGCGACTAGGCCTGTTTCTGAGGGCATGTGAGGCAGGAGGCAGAGGGATACACCTCTACCAGCTAAACGAGTGCTTTATTAAACATCAGCTGCACACGCAGATGTTTTCTGACGCTGTAATTATCAATCACGCCAACTGTTCTTTTGGCAGCCCTGTATGCAAAAGACAGTCCCACCCATGGCTGAGCTCCCAGCCAGCGGCCTGTCTGCCAGGGATCTTGCCCGGCTCTCTCTTGCCTTTCCCCTCAGGTTGTGCACACTAATGCTACTGTTTGCTTGTCACTACTGGAGAGCTTCAGGAATAATAAGCCTCACTTAATCACACGGGCACTGCATGGCTGCATGATTACAGTACTTTGCATGGTGGAAGTGTGCTGACGTCAGAAGCATTACATGGTTGGCTTTAAGGTCTGTTGGTGTCTTTGAAAGAGGAATCTGCTCTCTGTGGCTCCCTCACAGAGTGATCTGCAGTGCATCCAGGTAGGACTTTGGGTGGTGGCTGTTGCTGCATGTGAGGACATGTTTGTGTGCATGCGTGTGTGTGTGTGTGTGTGTGTGTGTGTGTGTGTGTGTGTGTGTGTGTGTGCGCGTGTGTGGGCATGTGTGTGTGATGCATGTGTTTAAGTTGACAAATGGCTAAAGGGAGGTCTTAAGAGTTTGTCTCTGGAGTGTTTTCCCAGAATCTCTGTCAAAAAGGCCTTGATTTTTAACACCTTGGGTTTGGGAACTGATAACGGGATTAGGTTTCACTTGGCTCGGCTAATATAATGCAAGTATTATGGAGCAGTACCAGTACTCCCTCAGACAGACTGGCCCTGTGCACCCTCCCTCACCTTGCAGTGTTAACACCTCACTGCACCCTGCAGCAGATTCCCTGCCTCACCGAGCCAGCTGGCACTGATCCTGCTCTCTGTCTGGTTCCAGGAGGAAGACCTCAACTGTGTTCGAGAGCGCTGGTCGGAGGCACTGATCAAACGTCGGGAGTACCTTGATGAACAAATCAAGAAAATCATCAACAAACACGGTGAGGAATCAGGCACAGGCTAAGAAAAGTCATATCGCAGTTATTTTGACAGATATGATGATTCAATATGATTCACGATTAGTGGGAATTATTATTTTGCATCTCATTTTTTATTTTCACTGAAAAAATCCATTAGGATGATGTGACATTTGTTAGGGTCTGAGCAAACACAAACAATATTTGTAGGGCAGGGTGTCTCTGCATCTTCCACGATTTCTCTATTGTACTAGATCATGATTTAAATAATATTATTGTTAACTATGTATACCCTACTATAGCAACTCATTTACCTAATACCTAATCTTAGACTGGTCGACAAGTCTAACAGCAATCTACATTATCATCTACATTATTATATGTAACAAAAGATCTTTATGGTGGACTTCTTGTTAGACCCAACAGGTAAGCATAAGGGTGTCATGACTTCTGTTCTGAATTTTAAAAAAAAATAGATTGAAATGGGCTTTCACTTTCAGTCACTGAAATCAAAAGCAGGATCTGCGATTCTCCCTGTATTTTTTTTTTCTTTCCCACTCCACCTACCTGCATACGTCCGCACATCAAAGAGGGCACAGCTCGCTCTCCGGTAAACTGCAGCTGCTTTTCCAGAAACATATCCTGTGTGCGTAAAGATGATTAACTGATGGTTAATCATCCGGAGATACAAACCCTAATCTGCAAAAAGCCACCAGGATAAAGTCAAGCTGCTCTTGTGATTTACCCCCATCTTTTTAAAGAAATATAAATGACAGTTGTCAGGGCTTTGCAAATCTTCACATGATACTCTAATGATGGCATAGCTGTAGAAAAAAATTGTTTAAGTGGAAACATCGAACTGTGAGCTTAAAACTGAAAGATGATTTGAACTGTGGATTAGATGAATTGATTGGATGATGTTGCTGACATTATCAACAGGGGCCACATTTGGTTAGGAAGACATGATATCTCAGGTCAAGTGATGTCAATTTGTAATTGAAATGTTCACATTACTAAGATAGCAGTAAGGTTAACTAGCCGACTAGTCGCTGGAGGTGATTGATGTATGTTGTAATTTATGTCTCCAGAGAAGTCAGAGGAGGATGTTGAGCGAGAGGCCCGGCTGGTGGAGCAGTGGGTCGGCCTGACTGAAGAGAGAAATGCAGTGCTGGTCCCTGCGCCTGGCAGCGGCATCCCCGGAGCTCCTGCAGACTGGTAAAAACACAAACGCACCTCTGTGCATTTGTCAGACTCACTTTACTTGCAGCCCTTTGCTTTTTCTTTCACCATTCACCTCATATCCAACCCCTTCTAGGACTCCACCTTCAGGAATGGAGGCTCACATCCCCGTGCTCTTCCTGGATTTAAACGGTATGCACACTCGTCCTTTATGTAACTGATCTTTCACAGTTTTCTGTCAGGTTGTATAAACACTAACAGTCTTGTCTACCACCAGCCGATAATCTGACAGTGAATGAGCAGCTGACCGGCCCACATGCTGCAGGTGTTAACTCCATCCTGCCCAAGGAGCACGGCAGCCAGTTCTTCTATCTGCCCATCATCAGGCACAGTGACGAGGAGGTGAGCAAAGGGTTTGACTTGACTGCCCTCCTGTGGCCAGAAAGGAAATTCTCAGAAACGCAAATACAGACGCAAGTGTAGTTTCATTGTTGTTTGTCATGTGACCATCATCTTTGCAAACAATACACGACGTCATACAAAGACTCCTGACTGAACTTTAGCTTATTTTTACTACCTTAAATTTTGCTAGAATTTCTTTCTTCTCAGATAATCAGGGCAGCCTTTGTTTTTCCTACAATTATGTGCATAATTACACACTTACGGGTCTTGTAATTGCACCGCGTCATGCAAGGAAACAAGCATTTAAAGGAAAAGTGGCCTTAATTTTTCTTTGATGTGGAGCAGCAGCACTAAACCCACAGTAATCGCTCCCCTCTTTGCTGTGCTAATTTGTGCTCAAGTGGCATGAGATGCTGATTTTTCTGCTCATTAGACAACCGCTGCAGACCCGAAGCGACAGCCCACCTACGTGACTGTAGTCCATGTCTGCGTAGGTGCAGCTGCAGCAACATTAATGAACTACAACTCTCCTCATGCACCAGGTGTCTGCAGTGTGCTCCTGGGACTCATCCATCCATGATTCCGTTCACCTCAACCGCATCACGTCTCCTAACGAACGCATTTACCTGATCATCAAAGCCACGGTCCAGCTCAGCCACCCCGCCTCCATGGAGCTGGTGCTCCGCAAGAGGATCGCTGTCAACATCTACAACAAACAGGTTAACACAGATTAAATCGGAGGAAGTCGACTCACAGCAGAGGTGGATTGTATTTATTATGATTAATGTGGTTTTGATTTGATCCCTGCAGAGTTTCACTCAGAGTCTCAAGCGAAGAATGTCCTTAAAGAACACGCTGTACTCCTGTGGTGTGACCTATGACATCGTTTCCAACATACCAAAGGTACAACTCCGTTTTCAAAAAATAGAATATGTTTTTCTACCACTGAATCTGACGAAGGCTGCGCTCTGCATGTGTGAAAAAATAACCAGTCTGGTGTTTCTCTTCTCTCCTCCTCTTCCAGGCCTCCGAGGAACCAGAGGAGAGGGAAACGTTGGCCCTTATGGCTGCTCGTGGGGACAGCGAGGAGACTCAGGATGGAGAAACCTACATAGAGAAATACACACGGGGAGTTCTGGAGGTGGAGAACATCCTCAGTCTGGAGAAGCTACGACAGGTATCTTATACATCTTTGTACATGTGTTGTTGTGCAAATCATTCATCTAGTGGAGTCACATAAAGGTGCACCTCTTGTTTTTTCCATGAAGGCCGTGACGGTGAAGGAAGCGCTCACTGCCAAGGGGAGACACCTAAGACGGAGTATCAGCACACCAAATGTACAGCATGTAATGAACTCATCACTCACTGCACAGACCACAGAACAGCATGGAAATAATGGTTATTGAATAATGATACACTGCTAACATGTTAACTGTTGCTCTCCAGTCTTCATGTAGTAAAATGGACCTGACTGGTTGTGAGGATGAAGACTGTAAGGTAAACTAACTCATGCTGCCTGCAGGTCCCTTACATTCTTAAAAGCTTAGAAAGTTATTTTGTTATTCTTTTCTTAACATTAGTTAACAGTCTCCTTTGTGTCTTCTCTCCAATTGTTGTGTGTGAGCTTCTGTAACACCTGCTAGTTGTCAAAACATTCTCAGTGTTCAGAAATTAATTTTGATCAGTGTGTCCAATTTTGCTGTGTTGGGTCCTTGAATTTGAGGGAATTGGGCCTGGAAATCCAATGAAACATCCTTGAATTTTATGTTAATAGAACAGACTGGGTCTGATTATGATGTTATGATTATAATACCCTTGCCAAAATGCGTCATTGCTTTGCTCTTAGCTAAATGCTGCTTGTCATAATTTTGTAATAGAAAACACACTTTGTAAGTTTTTCACAAGCTTGTTGATGGTTAGGCGTGAGGTGTGCAATACAGCAGAAGGGAGTCTTCTCTGCATCGTTACTTCAGCCTCTCAGTACAATACATACAGCCTGTGTTTTATTGTGTAGGACCACTGTGATCATGTGGACAACACCAACTGCGGCCTCCAGGAGGGCTCGGTTTGCACCACGCCCATCAAAAACAAGGAGAATCCAGGTAAACTACAGAAGCAACGAATTAACACTGCAACTAACGATTATTTTCATTGTCGATTAATCTGACAGTTCTTTTCACAACTGATTTTTTAGCCCAGAATTACTTCATTGACTACCATACATGACAAAGACAAGCAGAAAATCTTATTGATGCCTGAAAATTGACTGATACAATAAACTGATTATGAATAGTTGGTGCCTAATCTTGTTTCAGTTGACGAAAGTGAAGCTGATGCACTGTGTCCTGACTTCCTTTTGCGTGAGAAACGCTGTTCGATTTGCTACATTAGAACGATCAAATGTTCCCACACAGGTTTGGTTCCAGACAGCCCGACGTTTTTCAACTCCAGCCCCTTCAAGGTCCTCTCCCCTCAGCCACCGAAGTTCCTCAAGTCTCTGTTGCCTGTCAAAGAGGAGAACAAGGCAAAGAAAGCCCTTGAGGCCCGGCCGCTGCTGGGACAAGAGGTAAGGAGGAAGGAGCTGAAGTGTCTCTCAGGAGGGGGAGTATTTGTATGTTTGTTTTTCTCACTGGATTCTCTTCAATCCCACATATCCTCATTTTGTCAAACCCCATTCTCACATGACATGCTGACGTCAGATTACACATCTCCACAACATGTTATATATTTTGACACTGACAAAAGTAACTAATTGTCCAAAGCTGCCTTTAAGATTCTTGCAAAAGATGGCTTCGCTGTTGTGTGCCTGGACAAAAACAAAAACGCTGTGTTTATGTCACTGTACTGAAAAGAAGAGAGCGTGACTCACAGGAGCATGACTTCAGCTGTGAATCACCGTAACAATCAATTAGACAAAGCTGCGCTGTAAAGTCTCCATGCCTGATTTTGTTTGTGATAACTCGATTTTTTCAGAGAGTTTGTGCCTGTTCCAGTCATTTTGACTAACCTTGCATATTTGTTTTCATCTGTGCTTGAAGTGGACTAAAGAAATGTGAAGGTCCTTCACGAATCAAGAGCAAACTGGTTCAGTAAGCAGCTGATTGCAGATTGTGCTTGCACATAAATAGCTGTAGTCTGGATAAAAATGTAGTAGTTTCTCACACTTAGGACACTTCAAGCACGTTTTTTTTTTGTGAAATCTCCAACTGCATGGCACTAACTTTGTAATTGTCCTGCCCAGCTCCATGCATGCTATGTATGTGTGTGTGTGAAGTGTTTGCTGTTGTTCTGACCCATCCGCAGAGCATGCGCTCATGTGTGGACAGCCCTGCACTGCTCCCCCCTCCCTGCCCCTGGCGCCGGCCCAGGGCAGGCAGCGAGGGCCACTGCAAGCCTTCCACCTCATCCTCCACCCTCACCTCCACCACCACCACCACCACCACTACTCCCACCAGCAGAAAGCTCAGCCACACACTGCCACACACTGCTGTAAGTGCTCACACCGCTCAGAGGGTTTCTGTTAAAGGTTTTACACACACATGCAGACGTACAGTAAACACCCAATGAGACACACTGCCAAACTTTGCTTTAAGGATTACACATGAACCCCTTCTCAACCCATCGCCAATGAGCTTACTGTGAACCAGCAGGATTTACTTTGAGGCTCAAACACTTTACGAAGTCAAAAGTTTAAAGTTTAAAGTTACAGTTCCCTAGCAACAGACATACGTTGTCTACAAATTCTATGGGTAAGTAAGCATCAATTCAAACTTAATTCCCTTCTTAACTGACTCTGGTCTTATTTTTTACACATAATCAAAAAAGTCAGAATTCACTTTAATCTTTGTATGGCAGCATGTAGTCCCACTTTTTGACTGTATTGTTTGTAGTCTGCTTAGAACTTGAATACAAGATTAAACCTCTGTTGCCTCATTCAATGAATGGACTGTCTGCTATGTGTCCATTTTTATATAAATGTTATCATGCTGGAGAGAGGAGATTAAATTTAATTTTTAATTAATTTTTTTTTGAAACAGGAAAAAGAGACAACTGAAATTGTTTGTCCAAGTTATTTTGGTGCCGTTCTTTGTTACAATGTGTAGCAATTTATATGAATTATTTGCATTATTTTCTATTGGCTATAAGTGGCTCAGTTGCTTTGTCAAGTCTGTGGACGACTTGTTCAAGTTGTTTAATATTACTGGACTGTGGAATTTTTTTTGTGAAGGACTAGGGAATCGCAACAGTCTAAATGATGTGACTTTGAAAATAATTTTGTGCAAATTGGTGCAATCTGAGATCATTATTGCCCTATAAATCATTATTTTTAATAAACACTGTTAACTTTGTATTCTTGAGCAACCATAAGTTGCCCCCTCCTCATGTGAAGATACATACAGCTCTACCTCTTTTAACCCCAACCTCACCTGTATCTTGAGAACATTTGCTCAGCTGAGTCCACAGGAAAAATACTCAGAACTGTAGAATTTGTGACTCAGATGTTTCAAAGGTAACTTTGTGCATACAGCCTCACACTAACCCATAAATGAGCACAATGGCACAGCAGCACTGCAACACCTTGAAGTAAAGTTTAGAAAGTTGTGGCACATTATTCATCTTCGGTGTTCATGATTCATTATCACATTTTACCCCATTATTCTATTGTCTTCATTCACTTAAAAAACAGTGTTTATTTCGGTTTAAGCTCCACACAGGCTGTCACTGACATCTTGTCTGGTGGTCTTTTGCCCTGCTGCTGTTGTTTTGATCAGCAGGACTCTGAGGACGAGGACACGGAGGTGGACATGACCCTACACCTCGAACGGGGCACTCAGGACCATAGCGGCTTCCAGCCTTACATCCCGGAGGACTTTGCAAACTTTGAGATCTACAATGCCACTCTGGAGAGCCAGGAGGGGTTTCTGTCCTCCCGCACTGACTTGAAGGGAAGCCGGTGTGGAGCTGGGAGTGGAGAGCGAGAGGTGCCTCGAAGCCCCACGGCGAGCAGCTGCACAAGCGGTTACTTCTCACACAGTGCCTCCAACGCTACGCTGTCTGACATGCCTTTCAGTGCCAGCGAGAGCTCCGACCACCTCAGCTGCGCCTCGAGAGACGCCCAGGACCCCCTCGGCTGTCCTGCTGGAAGAGGCTGCACACAAACCAAAAGTGTTTCTGCAGGGGATGACGCCCAGCAGCCTCCTCAGTCGGCAGGTGGGGTTCAGGATCCGCCTGGCCGTCCTGCCTCTTCGCCTGTCTGCATCCCCAATTGCACAAACAAGCAGCAGACATTCCCCCACAACTGTGTTCTCAGCGCCAGCCAGGAGTTCACTGACTTTAAAGGGGCTGACGACAGTATTGGAGAGGTGGATTTAGCACATTTCACAGAGGGATGGGAGCAGAAGAAACCAGAAAAAGTAGAAACATGTGATACTGGCAGTCGACGTTCCTCTGTTATCCCTGGTATTATCAACACATCTGTTCCTGAAAACGCTTCAACTGCTACATGCAAATGTACAAATAACTCAAGCTCTGTTGGTATAGCTGCGTCTCCTGTCACAACTGTTTGCACTTCAGTCAGAGACCCACTATCTGTGCCTGGCAAAGCTCCATCTACAGCATCACCATCCCCGGTCACACCGTTATCTACAGCCCCATCCCCTGCCCCGGCTCCGCGAGCAGGAGGAGAACCTCCGATCCAGGAGCCAGCCCAGGGAGATCTGCCCCACGGGAGTCCCTGCCCCAGCCCAAACCCCAGCAGCGCAGAGCCCTCAGGAGATTCCAGCGGAGATGAGAGCACCCCCGTGGCTCAGCTTCCCGACTGGATGGCTCCTGGGGAGCCGGTGTGGGTGGGGAAAAGGAGAGGAACGGTCCACTATGTTGGAGGGGTGGAGTTTGCAAAGGGGATCTGGATCGGTGTGAAGCTTGACATGGCAGTGGGTGAGTCCCTTTAAAGATTTTTTACCAATGTTAGTAGTGTCTGACATATATGTATATATTATGGGACAATTGTAGCTGGACATACTGTGTTTTGAGGTAATAAATAAAAATTGTGTCGTCATCACAAAGTTTGTCCACCAGAGAGCACTGACAAGTTTCAGATCAGTCCTCTAATGTTTAAATGTTAGGGATCCTCATAAATAATGTTTGTCTGAGTAAAGAAAAAACAATGTTACCAAAATAATACCATCTTATTTAACCCTCAAATATACACAGATGTCAACACCAGCCAGATTAGCCCACAGTGGGGCTATTAGGTAAAACGTGGATGTGGCCCCTTTTTCAAAATGAAAGGGTTTTTGTTGTGAGTTAACAGTATAGTGATAGTGAAGATTCCCAACAATATGATTTCATTTGTCTTGTGTGTTGTAAGTTTAGCAGCACAAAACTACTTGTACAGTCCGACTTAATGTCAGTGATGTGCAATGTAAAAAATACACAAGGTGACACCACATCCCTCTGCTTTGTCAGTGAACTATCCAACTATGCACACTTCAAATTCTCACTGTTATGCAGATGTGCAGATATGAGACTGTACCAGTTCAGAAGATGTTGTGCTGTAGTGGAGTCTATTTTCGAACATGAAGACGGTAATTCATTTCGCACAGAAAGCAAATCGTGTAGGTTTATACAAGAAAGTTTAATCATCGTGGCTTTGTTGTGCATTTGTCATCAACAGACTAAAGCAGGTTATTTATTAGGAAATCTGCTATAATGACATTACTGCAAACACATAAATATGGCATTCAGGGCAGCGGAGGGTCGGGGGCTCCAGGGTGACCGCCTGCTCTGCCTGTTTGATAATTCAGACCTGACTCTGTTTAATATACAGTGTGTACAGTATTTATATATTGATATAGATATAGATGTATTGAAGGTCCAAATGTGACATACTTATTGAAAATTTCGCTCTAGGTAAGCACAATGGGACTGTCCAGGGCAGAGTGTACTTCCGCTGCCCTCCGGGTCACGGAGTGTTCGTGAAGCCGTCTCGTCTCACCAGAGGACCGCCCTCCATGGACACAGAACCCCAGACTCTGATCAGATAGGACCCAAAGAAGGACCAGCTTTTCCGAGGAACGGCAGGGACCCGAGGGTGCTCCTCAGATCCAGCGCCTGTGGGCGAACCGCAGGCTGACTTGTCCGCTCGAGTCTCTGAGCTGATGTATTGCGTAGTCGTTTTTTCCTAAAGCATTTCTGACTTGTGTATTTAATGAAGGTATATCCTACTTACTGTCACTATGCACATATCTGAGTTTTCTACACGGTGATATTTTTGATAGAGAACTTCACTTTCAACTGGGAGTCCACGTGGAAATATTGCCCCCGTACATTTTCTTACATTTGTTTCTGAACATTATATATGATATTTTTGTAAGACAATGCATCCTCCCCTGAGGCTCATAGTGGATTAATCTGAAGATTAAGAATGTACACTGTTATTAAACATTGATATTTACATAAATATGATATGTCAGGGGTAACCAAAGAACTACGGTTCCATATCTGCTGTTACGATGTTATTTTTCTAATGTATGTGGAGCTCAACATGATATATATCTGTGTCCAAGTAAAGCTTAGTGCCATATCTTTAGGAGTAATGCCACATACCCTGAACAGAGGAAAACCTGAGTTGCTTTCAGTGTTTGACTGCAGTTAGCGTGTTAAATTATCCTGTTGAAGTACTGTAACACTGTGGAGGAAATAATCCCCATCCAGCATGAGACTGTTGCTGTTTGAACGCTTGCACTGGAAAGGATTCTTGGAGAGTTCACCGACTGTCTTCCATATTGGACTGATGAGACATTTTCTCACTGAAGTGACTGAGAACACCGAGCGCCCATCACTTTACCACGGGGAACAAAACGGCTAGGCTTTCTTCCAAGGCCTGGAGATACTGATGCCTTAACGGCCTGTTTCCATGACAGCAGGCACACTGACCCCAGACTGCTCAGTGGACTGACAGTTCACAGAGTTTTAAACTGTATGGACCTGAAACCTGTGTATGTATATCACGATGCCCAGGCGCATTCAAAATGCCATCCAGCCGTGCTGACTGACTGATAGAATACCTTTTTAACTGCATTTTATATGTTAACTGACTGATATATAACACTTCATGTTAAAAGGTACTCAATAATGCATTTTTTTCACATGGAGGATTGGATGAATGGGTGATGGACGAAATCAGGTCACAGAAGAGAAGAGCTGTCCGAGGATCTTATATTTTTTATGGAAGTGGTGAACTGTGGAAGTGACTAGAAATTGTTCTATATTCGAGCTGTAATTTCAAGCAAATGAAACAAACCCAAGACCTTACTTTAAAGAAGAGAACAAAGCTGCTCTCCCTCATAAGGAGTTGTAAATAGAAAATGTATTTGAACATAGTATTTACACTATTATAATGTACAGAATTGTATTTATAATGTATCTCGAGCTGTTTTAATTGGTACAAGATGTTCTAGAATAGAACATTTACAATCAGTGTGCCCTGTCGACTCTTTATTTGGCTCACTCCAGCTGACTTTGTTTGCACATTCAATTTTTTTTTTTTACGAGTATAGTGTACAGCAGACACTGAATATGCGTATTATTCAGATAAAAATATATTTACAAAGGATTTCAGGTCAACCAAAACAATTTCCATAATTCACTCTTGTGAGGATACCATTTAAAAGACATGTAAATGCAGCAATATGTTATTTTAAAACCAATTTTAATTTCAAATCCACTCTAATTTGACCTTTCTTCCTTTCAAACTGTGGTGTGTTAGTGTGAGAGCTCAGCATGGCTGTGTGTTTTATGTGTTTAATTCTAGTCCTTTGTGGTTAGGTTTATCCAAGATGTTATTTTAATTACACATCACGTACACACTGATCCTTTATAAAAGAATTACACACCTTTTGCCCTAATGGGTCCTTTAAAAAAGTCCATATCTTAGGTACACAGGTAGAAGGAATAGATCTGCAGGGTATTTTGCTGTAACTGGAATGTTATTATGTGCTCATATTTAGCGAAACACATCCTAGCTTGAATTATTTTAATGGATTCTGTTTAACAAGAAAATGTTAAAAGTCACCATGGGAGTGCATTGATTTAGCTGAGCACTGTACACATGACATGAACTTCACAGTGGAGTGGGATTCTTGGATGAGTTGTCAGCGGTGGTGTCTGATCCGCTCTCTGGCTTCCCAATGTAGGGCAGAAATGTCTCCCGTCACCAGCAAATTTATGGTCCCCTCTGAAACGTGTCTCATCTGAGACTCATGCACAGGTAAACATCACAATCATGTAAACATGTTGTGCCCTGTAACAGATTCTGTCACGTGAAGCCATCGTCGTTTTGCAAATGCTGCCAAATTCCACGAGCTTCACAGCTGTCTGGCTAGCCGTGCCTAAGGTTCAACTCAACTTTATTTATATAGCACCTTCCATTCGAACATACAGCCAGAGCAGGATTAACACAGCTCAAATAAAAAAGTCAAAACAAAAATAGACAACAATGGTTACAATAATGCAAGACGAATATTACAAATAAAGCAATAAGTGTTAAAAAATAAAAATGAGGAATACAAAAATATGAAAACGAATTAATAAAACTTAAAAGCTAGGTAAACAAATGACCTTCAGTAAAGGTTTTAAAGATATGTCTTAACATTTTTGTTAAAAAGGTCCACAATGGTAAAAAGCTTTTGAGGAGCTAAAGAAATTGCTGGGTACATATTTATCTATTCTATGACCCTTGAGTTACTTAATTTAAGTGCCACCATAGGGTCAACTGGTGTATTTTGAATTTAATTAAAAACTGAATATTCATGTTTAAGCAATAGATGGAACTTGAATGGACACAACTTGATCCACAGCAGCACTTATGCTACAGATACTCCTGTAATGTGTTGATTGATTAAGTGGCTGCTGGAGGTTTGTTAAAATGACTTTTTATGACCTTTTTCAATCAAACCTTAATAAAAAACATTTTGATAAAAAGTATACTATTACAGTATGAAGCGACTGTCGCTGTCTTTAAGGATGCTAAAGTTCTGTCATTGGTATTAACCTGTAATTTGTGGGTTTTAGCAACCTGGGGGAGTTAGATTGTACCATTACAAAAACAACAAACAAATGATGAGTATTTTAAAAGCTGATTCAAGTATTTTTAGACTCTGTAAATTTCATATTGCACCGCTTTGAGAAAAAAAACATAAAGAAGGTTTTAGTATTTCCCACCAGGTTTTTTTTATTCTCAGCAGTGTGGAGGCTTTGAAACAGAATTTAGACTTTTGTTTTAGGAAATAAATGCACAGGATGTTGTGGGGACTGTTTTCCTCTGAGAACAGCTTGTTCATTTATTTATGGAAACGATTAATATTTCTGAGTTTGCATTAGTACCTCAATAATATTATAATTATTCAAATTTGCCGCCTTCAAACTAAAAACACTGCTTATTTCTGATGTTCATTCCAGTAAACTCTCTCGTATCCTTGCTTGCCAGTTAACTGGATTATCAAAAACTTTTTTCAAACGTTTATTTTTGACACTGCTCAAAACTAGCACATAATGTGGGGTATAGGGAACAAATGACCACACTTTAAAGTCACACCCATTGAAATGTATAGATCTGATCAAATTTAGAACTACAATAATCAGAGCAAAAGTAGTAATTCCTGGCAACCTTTTAAAAAAAAAATTGTGAGAGGGAGGAGGTGATTTTAGAGGAGGATGTAATGTTAAAAAACAATAGGTTGGTTCAAGAAGAGTCTGTGTTTGCCAGTGTGTACAGGGTGGACCTGTGGAAGGGGTCGCATAATGAGTTGAAACAAAGCACAAATATAAATCAATTAAAACATTTTAAAAAAAGGTATTTTGGGCAGGTATAAGGAGGAGCAGAGGTTGTATTATTTATCTTCTAACACTGGGTGGATATTTGGATTGTAAATAAACTGGGATTTTATTTTATTTTATTGGGTTACACAAAACTGGGGGTGGCTGTTTGTATATCAGTTGCGAGAATTTGTTGAAAGAACATATGAGTTAAAAGTGAGAAAGATGTGGGGATGTATGAGTTTTCTATATGGACACTTTTACACTTTTACTTTTGTTTTGTTGGTTTTTATTATTATGTTCTGGTTCTGAAATAAAGTCAGTCGTCCATTCTAAACTCCTGCCACAGCCTTGGGAGCGATGTTAAAACCTCTCCGTGGCCTGCATCCTTCTCAAGCTTGGACAGAAACTTTATGAGACAGACTTGTTGCGCAGCGTGTTGGAGCAGCTGCGCGACAGTCGGCAGCCGGTGCGGTGGTCTGGATCTGGGTGGAGTTAAGTTTCTGTGTCACACTCTCTGACAACTGGGAAATCTCCCGTAACAAACTAACAGGTGTCCTCCTCCTCCTCCTCCTCCTCCTGCCTCAGACCCACAGTCAGTCACATCACCGGGGGGGCTGCCTGTCCTGTCCGCGCCGCACACTCACTCCCGCAACTCCTCTGAGCGCGTTTTTCTTCACTGTCTCTGACCTTAACATCAACAACAACAACAAAAAAACAACTTCCAGGAAATATTTTTTTAATTGACATCTACACATGATGCACTCGGCACAGAAAGACACCACGTTCACCAAGATCTTCGTGGGAGGTCTGCCTTACCACACCACCGACTCCAGCCTCAGGAAATACTTCGAGGTGTTTGGAGACATCGAGGAGGCTGTTGTCATCACTGACCGGCAGACGGGCAAATCCAGAGGCTATGGATTTGTAAGTATGACGAGCTGTGGACACTTTCTCAGCTGCCATTTTTAAAAGTTGCTCGCACACACGTGCACGGTCGGGCTCCATTGCAGCCTGATGTTTGCTGATCTGTGTGACAGCCAGGCCAGAAATAGGTCATTTGTAGCTGAAACTTGAGCTCAGATCTGACCTAAATACTCTTAGATGAACCAAGACATCTTTAAGATAAATGGTCCATAAATCAATACCTGTAACCTAAGTAAATACATTAAGAAATGTCCTTGAGGGTCATTGAAAATGTGCTGTTTTCCCTCAGGTGACCATGGCAGACCGGGCCTCTGCTGACCGGGCCTGCAAGGACCCCAACCCTATAATAGACGGCAGGAAAGCCAATGTGAACCTGGCCTACCTGGGAGCCAAGCCCAGGGTCATACAGCCAGGTGAGGGACTGGACCACAGCTTTGACTTGGATCAACAAGGTGGCCTACCTAATCAGGGGCACAAACGCCCTCACACACTCATGTACATAGAGTTTATACAATTCAAATTGATTAAAGTAGATTTAAATTTTATTACCTGTCTGTTTGGATCTGTTGCAGTGGAGTATGGTTGTGCGGGTTGTAGGCACAGTTAGTTGGTCGGTTGGGTTTGCTTTCTCTTGGAGGGTTAAATGTTATACTGTGTGGTTACAAACCTGTAAAAATAAGTTGATGTTTATTTGGGTATGTGGTTGATGAAAACTTACTGTAGACTTTTATGTATTTTATAATCTTGTATATAATATCAGAACACACTTCAGAATCATCTCCACTGCATCAGAAAAGCATTGGCTCCTTTAAAAAGAAAAAAAAAACCCTAACAAGCGTCTGCTTTCGTTCCAGGGTTTGCATTTGGTGTGCCTCAGATCCATCCAGCCTTCATCCAGAGGCCTTATGGGTAAATTAATCCGTAGAACTCCTCTCACAACATCTTCCAGTGTCTTTTCATGATCTTACATAATGTGTTTTTTTTATTATTGTTGTAAACATGTCATTTATCATTGCCTCCACCTGTTAAAATCCTGAATGAGGACATGTGAGTGTTGATGTGTGCTCCTCTGCTTGGCGTTGACTGTGAAAGGAAGTGAACATTTGTCACCCCCAGCCACTGCAGGACTGTGACTATCTTGTTGTCTATCTCTCTCTGATCTGACAGGGTCGGTAACGGTTAAAATAGCTGATGAGGGGACATGATGATTTGAGGAATAGCTGAGTCTGCATTGGGCAGAGCGCTAAAGTGTTACCTGTATACTCTGACATACACAAACGAACTGAAATGGTGACTAGATGCATGGAAGTCTTTTTTGATTTTGAATTTTCCAGTTTTTCCATAGTACATAGATTTGTGTGTGCCTTGTTTTTCCAGTATGATGTGGTGTTCAGCTTAACTGTGTGCTTATTTCTACTTGCAGTGGGGGGTGCAGGAGGTTTTTTTGTGCAGACTTTGTGAGTTTGTTAGGGAGCCGTAACTCTGTAATGGGGTGTTGATGATTTTCCCTTTTTAATGATTGATTTGTGCTATAGCCTGCGGTTCATTTTTCTTTTTCTTTTGTTTTTTCTTTACTCCCGGTTTTCTCGTTAACATAAAGTTGATCGTGTTTTGTTGTCAAAAGGGGGCTGATGATCTCTTCAGAATCGATCCCCTGCAACAAAACAAACACTGGCTTGCATGTGGGAGTCCTGTTTCTGTTTCCTTACCCATGATGCTGTGGTTTTTTTTTTTTGTGTTTAATTAACCCATTGCTTTCACTCGTAGCTTACATCTACAGGTACACGATAAGAAAGCAAACCTAAAAAAACCTCTGTTTGGTTTTCTATTTAATCACTCCAGCGCCAGTCATTTAAAAAAAATAAGTTCCCTCAAAAATGAAAATTTAGCTAAAATATACTCTCATATTGATGGAAAGACGGAAAAAAACATTTCTGGAGCTTCACAGCAAAACAGGGTTGCAGCATTCTTCTAAACAACTGAAGTAGATGGGGACATGTTTTAAAACGTAAAAATAAACTGCCCCGAAAAACATATAAATGGCTCCATACATCTCGTTCGGGGTAATCCAAGTCTCCAGAAGCCACACGGTCTCAGACTGATTTGAAAAGATGTTTTTTAAACCCTCGACATGTGGTCGAGCTTTTGTGCCAACTTCAGGGGGGGGGGGTGTGCTCAGGCTTTCAGTGTAGCCGCTACAGTTAAGATTTTACCCCAAGAAAGGGTGTGAATGACATCTTTTCAAATCAAACTTGAATGTGGTGGGTTGTCAATACTTGGATTACACCAAAATGAAGCCATTTATGTTTTTTGTCTTCCGTTTTTATTTGTTTCGAAACACGCATGCGTCTACTTCAGTTGTTTGGGAGATGGTTGCAACCCTGTGCGAAGCTCCTGTAATGTTTTGCAGACTATGAAACTTGAGAAAAGATGAGTAAATAATGACTGGATTTTCATTTTTAGACAAGCGTAACCGTTAACAATAAAAAATAATGTGCAGAGGGAGTCAAAACAAACACAAATGGTGTTATCACTGCAGAAAAATGTGCTTAATCACCCTCATGTTGTTACTTTATTAGCACAGCTAAAGTAAGTCAAATAAAAATGTCAAGGCTTTAATTTGAAGCTGGATCACTGTTTGCATAAAACAATGTTTAAATGTTTACCTACTATAGATGAGATAATACATTCATTATTTCGTTTTGCAGTTCACCAGAAAAAGCCAGTCTTTTTAAAAAAAAATATATATATAGACTATGACTGAAATGCTCGCTGCACAACAGGTTGGAGACTGAGATCTTAGCCGGTCTCTTAGGCAGCAGCTGTTGGCTACAGTGATCTTCCACAGCCTCTCAAATTCAGATGGAAAATGGGAGTCACTCAGCAGCGCTGTTAATAATGTATGGCACAGACAGAGCCGCTCGGCCGTGGACAACAGGTGGGCCGAGCCATGTGCCTGTGAAGCCTTTTGGTTATGTGCTGGGGATTACCCATGTGTCCTGGTGATTTACAAAGCACCTTTATTTAGCTCCCCAGTTGCAGCACCACAAAATGTTCAACCCACGTCTTTCAATAGAGATGGCTTAAGTCAGCTGTGCCCTTTCAGCTCTTGAACTGTTGATGTTAGAACAAGGTCATACAACAAAGAGAGGATACCAGTATGTCGGTTCCTATCTTGTGAAGTTGGAAATTATACAAGTAAATAGATTTGTTATGTTTAAAATGAGAATTGTAACAATTTCTGTAATTAATTGCAACTATAGTAGAAGGAGAAGGAAAAAAAAAATATTTAGCTCTCATTTGGATCTCTAGTGTCCCACTTTGATACAGCAACGCTTCTTGATCACCCAAGGCAACTCCACACCGATAATAAAGACGTAAATTCAGGAAAGTCACTGAGACGGTAGAGTGGCGTCGGCCGCCATTACAGTTGAGTGAGTGCCCTGCCATGTGTTACTGAAGGAGGAGATCAGCTTGTCCTTTGGAGATGACAAGGGGAGCAAAAAATAGCATGCTTCCAGCCCCCCTTGTCAGTCAAGTCGGCGTGTGTATGTTTGTGTGGGGCTGTGTGGCTGTAGGGGGGGAGGGGGCACTTGTCTATGGGCTGATATAACAGTTTCACACCTGCTCCGAAATATATTTACTGAGGGTGACTTTAACAGGAGTTTAAAGTGGGGCCAAATTAACCCAGATACCCAGGCTTGTATTTATCCTCTTATACCGTCATCTATATACAGAATGCTGTTCTTCCAATGGAGATCTCCTCCTCTTACACTATGTTTTGTCTTTAAAATAGTTAAATGACTTCTAATAAACATAACAGGGCCTCTGCAGAACCTAATACAACCTACTTCATGAGAAACCATTTTGGTAATTGACTGCATTGCAATTATTTGTTTTTATTAGCCGCTCCATTTTAAAAGAACCAAAGGCCTCTTTCTGTTTGCGGTTCAGGATCTATTAACATGCGTGGGCATGCCTGTATGTGTGCTGTTGATGTGACAGTGTGTGGACACAATAACGTCCACTTCTTTTTCCTTGATATGTTGTGGTGTTGTGCGATAAGCTCGCATTTTGTCACATACCGTTTTCAGTGAAACACTGGGTGCAGAGCTGGGCTGTGTCTTCTTTTAATGCCTTACTGTGTTCCAGATTCAGGTGCTTTTTGAAATTAAAAGCTACGCTTGGGTTTTCTTTGCTGCTTCCTTAACTTTTCATTTCTAGGTAGGGTTTTTCAGTTGTTTAATGAATGGATTTGCTGTGTTCTGAGGACTGGATTGACGTATTTGTGGCGCCTGCTTTTTTTTACGTTTCCAGAATTTAGATTTAGGGTTGGAAACATGACTGGCTGTGGCTCTGCTTTGACCCTGCGTGTCTTTTTTGTCCTACAGGGTCCCTGCCCACTACGTATACCCTCAGGCCTTTGTCCAACCCAGTGTTGTGATCCCTCATGTACAACCTTCTGCTGCTACAGCAACAGCTGCTGCTGCCACTTCCCCGTACCTTGACTATACTGGAGCAGCCTATGCTCAGTACTCAGCGGCTGCTGCCGCCGCCGCCGCTGCTGCATATGAGCAGTACCCATATGCAGCCTCACCAGCACCGACAAGCTACATGACCACAGCAGGGTACGGGTACACTGTCCAGCAGCCACTCGCCACTGCTGCCACCCCGGGAGCTGCCGCTGCTGCTGCCGCCTTCAGCCAGTATCAACCTCAGCAGCTCCAGACGGATCGCATGCAGTGAACCTCTGAAAACTGCCTTAAAGGAGGAAAGCAGGGGAGGTTGCCTTGTCCCATGAAAAGGGGGAGTTTGGAGGGGAAAGACCGAAGAGGCTGAATGATGGCTGTCAATCCTAGGTTTTAACTTGGCAGTCCTTCTACCAAAGAGCCTGAAGAAAATCACCAAAAATATGGAGACAAATGATGAATATTGCTGTATATTTTATTCAAGGGTGATCAGTCTTTTTTGTCACTATTGAATATATTTGAATATTTAATATTTATTCAGCAGGAAAATATTTAATAATAATTGAAGTAGACTCACTGGACCTCATGTCAACCATTGCTGAATTTTGTGTATATATATATATAGTGCAGTGGAATTTGTATAAAATTCCTAAGTGCATTATGTCTTATGATCAGGTTTCTTCCCCACTTCTTTGAAAACAAACCAAAACACTTTCATACATATGAGAACCGTATGTTACATCATCATGCAGTTTTCAGTATTTCATAGTTTTGGACCAGTATTTTATTCAGTAAAGCTATGCAGACACTGATATAGATGTCAGTGTTTAGTTAGGATTATTCTTTTTTTTTTTTTTATAAATGTTTGGAGTGAGATAGACTAGACACCCTCAAATAGTTCCCTTGTATTTCCTTGATGGTACCTAAGATGAGAAGTTGTGGTGACAGCTGATGCCGGTATAAAGCACTCACTTTTCTTCCCTTTTTAAAATGCACCTCGAGCAAGTTCAGCAAAAAAGGGAAGAAACTTTGTTGAATGTGAATCATTTTTCATTTTCACTTTCATTTTGACAAAATGTTTCCGAATGTGCCTTTTTAAATTATGCTATTTATGTATTTATTATGGAGCCTTACAGTAAAAAAAAAAAACCTTTACTTGTTGTGTTCATGTGCTAGTATGAAGCATGTTCACATGTGCTGCTGCATAATGATCAAGAGCATATGATTGATGTTCAAACTTGGCTTAAAGCGATACACTGTGTATAAAGAACAAAATATGAGTAGAAAGGTAGCAATTTTCTGTTTCCTGTAGATTTCATGTTGTCGTCTCAAATAGATTCTTAATTCTTTAATGTCGCTTTTTATACTTGACCAGTTGGATAAAGGACAGTTTGAGAAGTTTTTTTTTTTTTTTTTTACATTTGATGTTATTAGACATGAAATGTTTTCCAATGTAAGGACGGCTCCTCTTGACCTTGCACCTGTAATGCATGACTCAAAATAATGCTAATGCAAATAAGTTAAATAAAAGGAAATTTACCCTCTGTGTGATGTTTAATGTCAGCTTTGCTCACAGCCTTTAAAGGAAACTTCTTATGCTTAAGATCTTGAAAATTGAAAAGTCTGATCCAACAGAAGCTCCTCTATCCCGCAGAAAAAACTGCCCCCGAAACACCTCTTCAGTAGTCTCGCCTTTTATTCTGTTACTTTGTGACATCACACTCTGTCAGCCTGACTCACATTTGCATAATCAATGCCTAGCAGCTGGTGTGACATGTTATAATTGATTCATCACAGCTGCTCTGTTGTTGTCAGTGATGCTAGGTCAGGCCTGTGTGAGCTGACCAATCACAGGAGCAAGGGGGGCCTTAAAAAGACAGGAGCTGACACAGTTGTTTCAGAGAGAGAGGGAATACAGTGCTGCAGCACTGGTCAGAATGGGAGACGATGAGTTAGATGTTACTCAATCATCATATAATCTCTTTTGACTTATATTGATATCTCTCAGCAGGATAAAATCCAATTTCATGACCAATTTGAAACAGAGATAGAAACCTAAGAGGCAAGATACGCATCCCGCCTCTCAGGAGAACTGTCTCACTAACTAATAATTTGGAAATTGATCTCCTCTTGGGACACTGCTGGATACTTTGATGCTTGCCTCTGTTTACATTACGATCAGCGAAGATGTCTGTGTAACATGAATCCTGTCAGCTGCAACTCTGAAATAGTGAGTAGGTGAAGTCCCTCTTCCCACATTACACAAGCATTAGTCAAAAGAAGCTGTTTGCCAGATTCCCTCATGCTGATCAAATGAAATACATCAATTACCTTCGATTAACTCAAAGCGCTAGATATTTTTTTGCAATATTTCTATGTCAATTCTGATAAATTTACATTGTAAAAACGCTCTAATTAAATCTGATACCATCTCCTGGCTCTCCTGTGGCTGTAATGCACACTCCTCTCTGGGACCTATGGTTGGTAGAAACCTTGCAGTGCCAGTTTGACCTGTTTCCAACCCTTCATTACAGTCCCAACCATTACGTCTCTATAAAGCCATGATGAAACTTGGTAAAGGGGCAGGCAGGTAACTGCACAGTCTGTATTATCCTTCATTTGATCCAGTGAAGTAAATTTATGTTTTAAGAAGCTCTCTAATTGCCACTCTCATGTTCTCTCAACCAAACTTGTAGTCTTCTGACACCTGCTGGTTCATATGGCCCATACCAGTCCTTCTTGTCAACCATATTGTAGCCAAGATCCTGTCATCTCTGGACCCTTTGCTTGTGTTGACGGATGACGGATTTCTTCACATAAAGTTTTATGCATTTCACTTTCGGTTTAAGGCATTTACAGAATGCCATTTTGTCTTGAAGTCGTCTACAGGTTTTACATGCTGCGTTCAAGACACACCACGGTTGTCGTAATTTCGAGCTCCCACTTGTGAAAAGCGTTTACGTCAACGTCCAATTGGTAAATATGACTGAGAAAGCCTGTCTTTTCCGACAGCTTCGATAAATCTATCCTTTTCACTCGACCGACAGTGTACTCGGACAACACTGGGCTGTCGGGTGACGCCCTCATCCTGTCGCCCTGTGTATGTTGTTTATGTTTCACATCTTTACCAGCCATCACAGGTAGCCTGAACGCGTCATTTCCCATCCTGGAGGCGGTGACATCTGAGTTACTGGAAGTCAGTGTGAACACAAAAAATTGCCTCAGTGAGACAAAACCAAGGGGGGAAAAAAACCTCAGACCGCTGTAGAGGAACCCAGCGAGGGCAGAAACTGTGATTGGTGGCAAAGTGAGTAATTTTTTGAAAGACTTGAACCAGCCTTGATCCTTGTTGCCGTTCTGTTTCCAATCGGTAACGGCAAACGTTATTGTTTGGTGAAAAAAAAAACATGGCTATATTGTGTTGTGTTGTGACGTTACGTAACGCAACAATATGTTAACGTTCTCGTTAAATCATTGTTTTACCTCCATTCGTTTAAGTCAAAAATGTATACAAGTCAATTGAATGCTCATTGTGTGGACTAACGTGTTGTATGTTGGCTAAAAGTTCATTTTGGGGCCTAAATTTGACCAGCACGATAACAGCTAGCTAGCTTCACCTCGGCTGAAGTGTTCGTGGAATGTGGGAGAAACATATGCTCTTCATTGTCATCAAACTCGGAGCTCTGACCTTCGTTTGACGCTCAAGATAGTGATGATTCTAGTGGTATAAAAACTTGAATACACAGAAAGCGCATGCAGATGTGGTTTTAATTAAGCTGCCGATCGACTCCTTTTAATTATGATATGTGAGTTACCGGAAGTCGGATTGGTCATGTGACCTCTGTGACGTTGCGGCCGTCGCGCTGTGGATTGTCAAACGGCATCATCCAGACAATGCCTTTTATTCGACATTAATAACATGTCATATGACGTCTCCTATTCATTTGATCCAATTTTAAATATCTATTCAACCCCACAGTCGCTCTCTGCTCCGGATCGAAGCCAGAGATGGCCACCGAGAAGACGGCATACACCCCCTTGGAGGGGGGGTCCTCTCCACCTTCGCTACCCGGGCAGCCAGCGTTCCCTGTCGGATTCGAAATGAACATGCAAGGCCCGAACACGTTCGGAGGCCCCGCTCCTGCTGGTCTCCCTTTCCCTCACCCGACTGCTTTTGCACCGGGTGTTCCTGGAGCCTACGGGATGGGCGGAATGAAACAAGGCGACTCTGGATATGTCAACCCCGTATCACCATATTCCGCACCAGGCCCGGGCTTCACTGGTAAGTCCTGCTGTTAGTGTGTGGCATCCCATGTTGTGGAATCATATTCTCCTGTGCAGCTAAGTCAGTTTGATGTGTTTTTTCTTCAGATGATGTTTACCACAGTGAGGATGATCCGCCGCCCTTTCACGAGAATCAAGACTTTGATTTTGGATTGGATAACAAGAGCATAAGAAGAGCCTTTATAAGAAAGGTATGGAGACAGTGTGGTTGAAAACACTGATATTAGGACAGATTTTTGCCATAGTTGGCCTTTTTAGCTTTTTTAAATGACCATCAAGCAGTAGAGTACCTTTATGTAAATTTGCTGGATTTGTCAACAAGAGTCACCCCTTTCAGATTATTTTTCCATTACGGTCTTATAAATTCCAGAAAAATGAACAACACAACAATATATTGATACTACGACACTGATATTTAATTACATATACAGTCCAATGACAGAAGATGTTATTGATGTTGTTCGCTCTCAAGTCATTTTATGCCAAGGCTGCACAGTCCTCCAAAAGGTTTAGACTTTGTATCTGCATCCAGATATGAATTTACATCAGAAATGCATGTCGTGATAGATAATTATTAGATGCATGTATGTGCAGCACAGCAAGATCTTTTGATGTTGGTAAAGCTTTTCAAAGTTCTTGCTCGGGCTGCAACTAACGATTATTTTCATTATCGATTAATCTGCTGATTAGTTTCGCAAAAGCAATCGATGGATTGTTCAGCCTATAAATCGTAAAATAATTGTGTAAGTTGAAAGTCCTCATCAGTTTCCCAGGGCCAAATGTGTTGGTCTTCATCGCAACTTTTGTCCGACTGATAGTCCAAAATCCAAAGACTCTTACTGTAATAAATAGCAAAGAAAAGCAGCAAACCCTTACATTTAAGAAACTTTTTTGTTGAAAATTGCTGAAATGATTAGTCGATTTTCAAAATTCTTGGTGATTAATTGTCTCCTCTTGTCATACTTTCCACCAAATTTCATTGGAATCAAGTTTTTTGACACATTGGGCTAAATAACAAACAAACACAACTACTGGACATAACCTCCTTGGTGGAGTTAAAAATGTACTTGAGGTTTTTGTTCTTTCTAAAATTCTTTGTTTGAAATATCATCTGTGTCTGCTGCCTAATAATCCACTCTTCCCTCCAGGTCTTCTTGGTGTTGACTGCTCAGCTCATGGTGACATTCGCCTTTGTGGCTGTTTTCACCTTTGTGGATCAAGTCAAGCAGTTCGTCATGGTGAACGCCTGGACGTACTTGGTGTCCTATGGGATATTCTTTGTGTCTGTTTGCGTGATAAGCTGCTGTGGAAACGTTCGCCGAAGACATCCCTGGAACCTGGTGGCATTAGTAAGCCTGCTAAAACTTTGTTTTTTTCCATAATAGAAAGCAGAGCAAGGGAGAGTTGCGGTTCAGGAAATAGTGTGTTATCTGATCTGGACGAGTGAATCATAATCGTGTCGCCCCTCTGGTTTATAAATCAGTGGTGTCAAGGAAAAAAAGGATGTTTTTTTTTATTTACTTTTGTTTTAAAGCCTGAATTGGATAAACAACAATGTACTCTGATGCTGACATATTCAGCCCTTTTAAAGCCTGCAATTATAGTGAAAGATCCTTCTGGTCTTTAGTGTTTACACAGATAAAATTAAGATTGAACTACATAAATCAGTGCTGTGGCTACAAAATGATTTGCCATGATTTGCAGCTGTGTTGATGTGTGTTTCCCATTTACAGTCCATCCTGACTCTCAGTATGTCCTACATGGTGGGAATGATCGCCAGCTTCCATGACACTGAGTCAGTGGTCATGGCAGTGGGCATCACAGCAGTTGTGTGCTTCGCAGTGGTCATCTTCTCTCTGCAGGTTTGTATCAGTCACATCCTGACACTTGTCCGATATGTAATGTACATCTCGATCATACTCTGGCATGATGGTAACCTTAATGTCATTCTTTGCCTCCTCCCACAGACCAAGTATGACTTCACTTCCTGTCACGGTGTGCTTTTCGTCTGTTTAATTGTGCTGTTCTTCTTCGGCATCCTCTGCATCATCATCCGTGACAGGATTCTGCACATTGTGTATGCTGGACTTGGAGCTATGCTCTTCACCTGCGTAAGTCATTTTGGCATAATTTTCTCCTTTGGAATTTATAGTAAAAAGCTTGAAGGAATGAATCCTTCTTGGCACTGTTTTGGGACATATGTTGACCTTGGTTAAGGTCAAAGTTTCAAACTAATACTTTTACAGCTGTAAAATCATGCTACATGACCCTGGGAAAGAGAGCATTGCTGTCATTAAACCAGCCTGGATAAATAAATGTTTTGGGGTGTATTATGACACACTGGAAGATTTTATTTGACATCCTGGAATACCTTAAACATGGAGTTTGCATACATCACAGCTCAAAGCATTTATACATTACATTTAAAAAGTTAAACATCAACGTGCCTTTCCAGAATGTCTCGCATTAACCCGAAAAATCCACAAAACATCCTGTTAGTAGGTTACATTTCAACTACTTTCTTCTGAAGACATAACCTGAAAGCTGTTACTTCTGAAAGCTGAAGCGAAAGCTGTTGACTGTGTGCCATACCGGCGACCAAATAACCTCAACATCCTGTTATGATTCCTGGGTGTCCCAGGGGCCCTTTTTGCGTGTTATACAGCTCTCTCTGCATGTTCCCTGTTTCTCTGTACTAAATTGTAAAAATTGCAAAGGACTGTGAGACCTCGGCTGGGTTTCATGAGTCTTTCAGCATGCCAGCGTTCACCTGTTCTTGGGGGAATCTCCACTGACATCATAAGCATTAGTCCTTTTGTCTGAAAACTGCTGTGAACATGGTAACATTGTCCCTCGGAGGAACGGTTTTGAATTTTTGGGCAAGAATATACATCCATGGTTAGGTAGCAGTAATGTACGTAATATTTTGGTCATTTTATTTATTTATGTATTTATTTATTAGTAACAACTTTTGCGTTAGTAATGTGAATTAGCCAGAATTGTCTAATGACCAATTATCATTGCAAAAATTCCAGATTAAATTACTTTTCACTTCCAGTTTTCCTAATTTATCTTATAGGTGTGTATAGGTAGGCTGACATGTGTACAGGTTCACTCCCCTAGTTAGCAGATCGTTTCCTGTTAATAAAATCTCATTGATAGCTTGATATTTTACTGAAATATGCCATAACTAATTGCAGGTAATATTTAGGCTCCTTAGTAGTCCATAGTAATAGTTAAAGTAATCATGATACAGATCAAAAACTGAAATTTTGAGTGACGCCTTCGCATCATTGAAATGTGTCTGTGGGGATTTATGATGATTGGTATAAAGCAGTAGGACTTTAGCACTAAGCCTGGTGTACAGTGGCAGGTACATTCCATTTCCCTCTGCTCTCAGTGGCCTTGGTGTGATGTGTGCTGTTATGTAATAAAAAGGGCAGAGTGGAAGTGGACGACAGGAAGCGGAAATACTTCTGAGTAGATTGACGTAGTGAAGAACGACGTAGTGTGAGAAAATCTCCCCGCAGCAAGAGCACGCCTGATTTCATAAAATCATTTTTGTCACTTGATATTTTTTTTCTGCGTCATTAATGTGTTGCAACATGTTTCAGTTTTTATATATTTTTTTAAGACAAATATTTGACACCTTGAATTCTTTGTGTTACAGTTCTTGGCCGTGGACACGCAGCTGCTGCTTGGCAACAAGGAGCTGTCCCTGAGTCCAGAGGAATACGTCTTTGCTGCTCTGACCCTGTACACAGATGTCATCAACATCTTTCTCTATATTCTTGCTATCATTGGAAGAGCCAGGGGCAGTTGAGCTGGAGCAACAGATCGAAAGTCTGGCAGGATATTGTTTTGAAAGTGGCTTCCTTTACTCTTGATTTTTGTCTTGTAGTGTGCACTAAAACAGTTAGGTTTTTGCTTCACCCTGTGTAAATGTTTTTATATAATACAAGTAGATAATCTTTGTTGTAGTTTGGGGGTTTATTAAAGTTCTTTGAGGTGTATGACCTAATGTACAAAACTTTTTATCTTGGTTTCTATCTTATCTTATGCTATGAAATCATTAAAGTTTCAGTGTGTGGGATTTAGGTGCAGATATGGAATGTAATACTATATGATACTCATTTTGTTATGGTCAGTGTATAATCACCTGAAACTAGGCAACATTGTTCTTTTGTTACCTTTGAATGACATTTTATGTCTCCAGAGGGAGCGGATCCGCCATGTACCACGCCATTCTTCAAGAGTAGCACAAAATCTAACTCTGGCTCTAGATGAGGGTTGCTAGATGCTAACTCCTACACACTGGACCTTAAAACATTGTAAATATTTAGCACATTTTTGGCAGGACATTTCAACTGTATCACACAATCTATCAGCAGAAGGACTGTGAATTCTTGTCATGTCTCTTTTTTTTTAGGGAGGGTTCCTAACTGAGCGAAGTTATCTGGGTCGGTTCTATAAATGTTTAGGAAAAGTGCGTCAATGCTTCCTTTCTTATCTCCTTTAGCCGTGGGTACTGTGGACTGTCCTTCACATAAGGGAAAGGAAAGAAGGCCGTCTCACAGTTCCTTGTGGCCTAGCAAAGTCAGTCTGTTCTTCACATTATTGCTGAAACTAATTATTGAAAAATGTTTAGGAACAGATATGGACGCATGGGCCACAGCTGTGCTGTTAAACATAAAACAAGAACTGCAAGTCAACCCTGAGTTGGGATTGTTTTGTCTAGCTATTTCCTGGTTTCAAATTTTAACTTTCATTCTTTATCTATGAACCAGCGGGGGTGCAGCAGAACTATCATGTCAACATATCTATCACCATGACAACCAAGCAAAATACATCAGCTGGTAATGGCTGTGTGATATGTTTGAGAGCCCCAAGATTTAGCTGCTACGGAACCTTGAGTTGGGATTTTTGTCAAGCTATTATTTCCAAGGTGAAGACTAACCTTATGCTCAAATATAAAGGTTGTTTTCCAGAACTGATCTCTGTCCTTTTTTTCTCTATGGAGTGAAAGAAACCGGACAGAATTGCATCTGCACTGTTATGATTCGATTTGCGACTCTGTCCAAGTTGCATCTGCACTGTTATGACTCGATGTGTGACTTTGTCCAGAAAGTTTCAGGGTGTTCAAGGCTCAGGTGTGAAGCTCAAGTATGGACATGGAGGAAACAGTCGCTGCCTTGCTCTCTGAAAACGAGCAGCTCGGTCAGGAAAATGATCATCTGAAAACAATGCTGAGTTTAGTCAAGGAAAACAGAGACCTGAGAGCCAAGATGCAGAGCTTCAACAGTGACAGTCTGGAGGAGATCACAGGTATTGTAGGTGGTTTTGTCTGCCACTAGATGGCAGCCAGGGTACAGTTCAGAGTTTTCAGGAAAATAGCAACAGATTGTTAAAACAGGAATGTTAAATTTGTTGTGGTGAATTGTGTACCTAACTCATGACATATATAGAAATATAAGCATGTTCAAGTATAGACCACCTCACTATTCAAATACTGTTAACGGGAAAACTGGCCCACATTTTTTCATTGCCATGTGATTCAGTCTTTATAGTATATTCTGCTCTTCAGAGCTGAATGTCTTCATCTGCTTCAGTGTGTTTATAAGAATATAATGAAGTTAATCAATTCTTTTTTCTTATTTTGGAGGGAGGGACACAAGTTCAATAGGAAATTAGTCATTTCTATATCCCACAATTGTACTGCAAATTTATAGGATAAATGAATTAATGATGAGTTTTTTCTTGCAAGATGTACAGTCAATCTTTCAGTCATACTGTTACAATAATGTATTTTTGTGATTTTGTTTTAAACACATTTTGTTACCTTGGTTATTTAGAATTCAAATGGTGTAAGCCAACCATGCTGTTTCCCATACAGTCTCCCTCAGTGTGAGGTAACCTCTCTGGCTCTAACTTTTTATTAAATCATCAGTAGGATTCACTTCTATTTTTTTTGTACATTCAGGATCTGTGACATGAATGTGCTTCATTGTTAAAGTAGGTATTGTGTTGTTTATTTTTGTTACCACCCACTCTGTCATTTTATTTGCAGATCAGTAGGCAGTAATGTTAAATCAACTAATTATAAAACAAAGCCTAATCAAACAGGAAACTGAAGCAACAAAAAACATTAACTAGGCCAGAATAACATACATTTATTTCACAGTAAAACATGGTAAGCAGAGATAAAGAGACATTCTGACAAAGGTGTTTTAAGAAGAGACCTGAATGGTTTCACTGACTCAGCAAGCCTTGTTTCTATGGGCTGATCACAGAGCCTCAGGCCCCTGACAGCAAATACTCTCCCCCATCAGGTTTTAAACTGTGACTCGCTTATTGACTGAGGATTTTAAAGTCCCCCTCCTGTCAAAAATGTGTTTTTCGCCTTGTTTCTTCAGTTGAATGTTTGAATTTCACTGTGAAGAATGATGTATGTGCTGAGTTGGACACTAGGAGGCTGTTTTCACATTCATCTGCTGAAAGTGCTCATTGAAAATCTGTCTTTAAGAGGCGGGCCTACAAGCATGATTTGAAGCCAATCATGGTCCAATATTAAGAGCGCACAAGTGTGATTTGGAAACCTGAAGTCTCCATTGCACCGACACTGAGACTGGACTTTACAGCGAAGTAGGAGACATCTTGGGTCGAGTAGTTAAACTTGTGAATTGAAACAAATATTTGCATTTTCATATATTCTAGAATTCTTAATTAATACATGTGGATCTGTAAGCTTAACACAGGCTTGTAATCAGGCTGGAAGTAATCGAGAAGATCTTAAATAACAAGTGTGAAGAAGCTAAAACAAGTGAAAGGGATGTTAAGAGGTGTGAGATGAAATAAGCACATTTCTTTATGATAAATAACAAGAATATCTTCACCTTGTTTTCACCAGTTTCCTCAACTTTCGGAAGAAAACCCTTCGTCCTGTCGCAAAACACGTGTGATGAGAGTAAATTCAGAAAAGACTTGCAACAGACCAGAAGTGAACATCGAACCTCATCCCCTACTGACTTCAAGTCTTTCATCCAAAACTCGGTGCATGCAGACACCAGTGATTTTCAAGGCAGCGAGGCTCATACTCCTCTGGAGGTCAAAGGTAAGTGACACCTGACACATTTTAGAGCAGTGAAGAAGAAACAGATTTATTTATTTGAATCATTTCATTGCAGGTCCAAAAAGGCTCCTGGGAGAGATTGCTTACCAACTGGATAGGAGGATTCTGTCCCATGTCTTCCAGGGCCATAGGAGGCTTTATGGTTACACAGTGGTCAATATTCCAGACAAGATCATCGAGGTTAGAAAGGAATAATTTTAGATTTACGGATAAGATATGAAATCTGAACTGAGAATCCAAACAATGCTGCCCCTAACATTCTACTCAGAGTGACGTCACAAACCTTTCTCCCTCTCTTGTTTCCTCCTCTCCTGCAGGTGAGCACACACCCGTTGACAGGGATGGTAGATGATGGCTACCGGCTTCATCTCACTCAGAGGTCTGCTGACCTCATGGAGAGGTTGAACCAGATTGGGTATAAAAAAAACCTTCACCCTCTTTTTGGGGAGTTTCTTGTAAACACCTTTGGGATCCTGAAGGACAGACTGGGTGAAGGCAGCACCCAGACAGGAGACTACAATGATCCATCCTTTCTGAGGAGGATGATTGAGATCACAGCGCCTCCAAAACTTCAGAAGAACCTGCTGCTTTTGCTTTCCTGCCTCTGTTACATGGCTGATATGGACAAGAAGCCTCTCATTTTCTGGTAGACATGATTGTATCGCAACAAGCATTCAGCAAGCGTACCGTGTCAACAAATTGGAAATAAACACTGATAAATGATATGACTGAATGATAATATTGTGTGGCTGTTCTTATGTGCAGATGGTAAAACTACAAAAAAAAATACGCAGTCCTGCATTCGCTTCGTCGTACACACTTTGCAAGTATGTTCATAGTGAAGCTGAACAGCTAACTTTCATATCAAAGTTGGCTGTTCAGAGTCACTGTCAAAATTTGCAAAATGTATTGGCCATATGTGAGCAGATTATATCCTAGCATCTCTCTCGGTTGCCTATACAAGCTTGGGGGCTGATTTGTTTTAGTTGTTTGATGCTGCAAGACTGGATTTCTTTGAGGTCTGATTTTCCACTAAAGTTTAAATATGTGACCATGTGCACTCTCGAGTGCCTCGTCTCACTTCCATTCTTTGCTCCACTAACAAAGAGAAACGTTCCAGCACAATACAAAAGTTCCACAGAGCCCCTTTAACAATCATGCTAAACAAGAGGTGCGGGTGATGATTCAGAGGCCCATTTGGACCTTCATTTAGAAAAAAAAAAAGAAAGTTTGACAAGTTATGTTTCTAGGGTTAGAGTAATATCACTTGAGGGACTGAAAGTCCCCTGTAGTCTATCATGGTCCTCCCTGTTCTCTCACCATGATATTCAATTGTTCCAGCAGGTAAACAAAAAAATTATTATTACTCATTAACTTAGTCTGCAATAACCCGAGTTTGGTTTACGTATGCTTGTGCGGGGCCTTTCTGGTTGAGACAAGTTGTCTGCAGGTCCATTAAAGGTCTCTGCCAAAACAGGAACGGAAAATAGAAGGAACGCGATTTTTGCTTTCAACCATGTGGATGTGGTTTAGGTTACGTGTGCAAACTTGTCCAAAAACAAAAGTAACAAAGCAGAATTAGGCCTAGTTATTTCAACATTTTAATTTCAGTTTCAACATAATTGAGATACTTAACAATAAAACATCAAACAATTTGATGAAAACAAATCTATAAAAATGCCTAGCTAAGATTAGAAAACATTCATAGGACTATTGTTACATTAGTGATGTAAACATTTTAACATTCAAAGAAGAACACCCTCATTCTGTCCTCACTCCACCTATCCACCACTGCTTCTCTTCTCCTATCTGTTGCCTTTCTTTTCTCTGCTGTTGGCTTCTAACTCCCAAATTATATTGAATCCAGTTTATAAAGCTGCTGTCTTTAAAGACAGCATGCATTTTGTGATCCTGAAAGACATTTTTGTCATTTTAACTGTAGGCTCTTGGCAAAATGGGACTCTATCAAAATGTGCACATTTTTAAAGAGTAAAAGGCTTATGGAATTGATTCATAGTAATTCTAACATAATAATATCCTATTTTAAAATATATTAGAATGAGCCAGCTACTTGTTTCTAGTGTTTTATAAGATGAACAATTTTTACACAGAAGCGCTGTCGCTCCACATAGCATTCTGTGATTCTGTGACTGTCATGCCCCTTTGTAGGATGCCATACTCAGGTGAACTGTTTTTATTTATCAGTGGCCTTCCCAGCAATTAATAAGCACTGGTTTAGGTTTATTTATGTATTCCTTTAAAATATATTTATTGTCAAACTTAACTGTCCCAATTTAACAATACTCACCCTATATTAAACACACAGGCCTATCAAAATTATAGGGGGATATAAAACGTTTAGCCTCCATATTATTGTTCGGTAAAAGGCATATTAACCTTCAAATAAAGTCAACAAATACCCTGATCAATATTTAAAACACAAATAGCAGCCTGTAGCAGCTAGTTTCAGGTAAGGTCACGTGCCAGACTGGCCTAACACCATGACAACGCCATTGGGGGCGTGGCTTAGTAATGCTTGCCGCTGACAGAAGGGTGGTTTATGTTGGTGGAACTCCCTTATTGAACTGTTTAGCAGTCCTCAACACCGAAGCGGTTTAGGTTATTTCATTTGAACATGTGACAACATGATAAATACATGTAAGTGAATAAATAAATCCGTAGGCCGCTCGCTGTATGTGTTCATCACACGGACTTGCCCCAGTTTTCGAGCGAAGGTAAGACCATCTGGGCTGTTTTAAGCTAGCTACGCAACAGGACAGGTGGCTCTCATTTTGCTCTCATTTGTGCATTACAAAGATGTCGCCATAACGTAATACAGCATGTATGAAGAGTGAGGTTTCAATAACCACTTGCTCTAGTGATGGGGGCATCGTTGTGCGGCAGTACACGCCGACGTCTGTGTGGATTTGAGAGCCTTTTCTGATTCGTTTATGAAGTGAAACTGTTAGCTTAGCATACTGTACCTGCCAACGGGCGACCAAAGTGCCGTTGCGGAGACGGCTTACCTGTACGAGTGTCGATTGAGCAATCACAGTGACACAGACAGCTCGCGTCCCGAAAGAGAACAGAACCGCTGAAGCCATTTTAATCTGCTTTGAATGGGGTCTTTGTGTGTATAACAGCGGTGTTGGAGGGGGGTATGCAACTTCCCCATTGTGATCTGACAGACTGACATATTTTGTCCCATTTTAGGCGTTAGGTCCCAAAGTCTACAACAGAAGTGAACGCTTGAATGCAACCACTAAAACAGGGTTTACAGTGTGATCTGGTTTTTCCACAGTAAAATAAATAATATCCAGACTCCTGGAATAGATGTAATTGTACCACACGTTGGGAACATATTGTATGATTTTTCCTTTGACACACCCAGTGACTTCATATTATATAATTATTGTGTAAATACACACAAAGGTGTGGTGCCCAACAGGCTTTTCAATGCAGTCTCCGATCACCAGTGGTTAGCAATACTGTGCAGATGTTGACGGCTGGATTATAGGCTGTTTACACCATGTTTTTCTCTATGCCTTCTTAAAGGTGATCATGATGTGTTGCATTTGTGTGCAGTAAGCCAGTCTGATCCTCCCGTCTGCATGTGACTGAATTGCATTCTTATTTTCCACGACTGCTTGTATGGGCATGTGAGAATAAAGGCAGGTTTTTCCTGAGAACCCACGTTCTAAATGTTTATATGGGATGTTGGAATAAAGCCATGTTACAACATTTTGTCTTTCTCCTGTTTTAGTGACCATGAAGGAGAGAGCTGCCCAGGAATGAGGCCAGAACAGGAAGTCCTGATGTTGTTTATCCTGATTGTTGTTTAGAAAATGGGCAGAGGCATGGCCCTGCAGGCGTCTGCATTTCCTAATGGGTTTGTTGCAGGCATCCATGCTGTTGGATGGGCACTCATCCTACCTTGCTTCTGGTTTCTTGATCGCCTCATTGCTGTGTGCAAGTCCACCACCCTAGAGCGAACCCAGCGACTGGAGCGGGAATGTTACCTCCACCCCCTCAAGGTCTTCTTCGGCTCCATCATCTTCTTCATTCTTTTTCTCGTGACAGCCCCCTTAGCTTTCCTGGGCTTTCTAATCTGGGCACCCCTGCAGGCCTGCCGCAGGCCATTTTACTACCATAGAGAGACGCCATACACACCAGAGAAGGAGACACACAGGGGCTTTGAGCTCGGAGGAAAGGCAACATTTGGATTTGCCACAGCCAACCTGTGTCTGTTGCCTGACAGCTTGGCTCGTTTCAACAACCTGGGGCATACTCAGCAAAGAGCAGCTACCATTGGTCAGCGCATTGTGCAGGGTGTGTGTCGACCCAATATACGCATCTTTGTTGACTCCCCCAGCAGCTGTGGGACTCTCAGCCCCTCCAACAGCATACTCCCCACAGCTAACTCATCTTCATACGGGGCTACTGATAAACAGGCACAGCCCATCGTTGGTAACCATTCAGACGCAGCTGACAGAGACGTTTCAGTCCAAAAGTCCAGTAGTGTCGTAGTTTGTGTGCCCTGTGATGATACAGAAGAGTCCTCAGCTGAGTCACCATCTCTCATTTTTAACTCCAATCACAACTCCAACCAGCGGGGTCGAGCAGGTCACCGGAGTGCTCCCCGTGCTTTGTTCTCCCAGGGTCTCCGCCAGCAGGACAACGTGCCCTGGGAGGTATCGTCACTGTTTCCAGCCAATGTGGACATCCTTTGCCTAGAAGAGGTGTTTGATAAGAGGGCGGCACAGAGGCTCACCCAAATACTAAAGCCCGTGTTTGGACACATACTGTATGACGTTGGTGTTTATGCCTGCCAGCCAACATGCAGCTGTTCCTCTTTTAAGTTCTTCAACAGCGGACTCTTCCTAGCCAGCCGATTCCCTGTGCTCGAGGCCCAGTACCACAGCTTTCCTAACAGCCGTGGGGAAGACGCGCTGGCTGCCAAGGGCCTCCTGTCTGCTAAGGTACATTGCCTTATATAGTGTATTAAGCAGCTATCTGTTATTTCTGTATTTTGTAATACAGAATTCATATTTGCAGTGGAAATGTGATGTAATGATGTTTTTGAAATTCTCAGGTGCTAATCGGGCAGAATCAGAAACAGAAGAGAGTGGTCGGCTATTTTAACTGCACACATCTTCACGCACCAGAGGGCAAGTCAATTTTTTTATTTTTACAGATCAATGCGAAATTCATAAGTTGATATTTTCCTCGAAAGAAAACAAAGATCAGCTATGTTTGTAACAGCTTTCTTTCATCAGGTGATGGGGAGGTTCGCTGCGAGCAGCTGAACATGGTGACCAAGTGGATTGGTGATTTTCAAGCTGCTAACAGACAGCCTGATGAGGATGTCGTTTTTGATGTGCTGTGTGGAGATTTCAACTTTGACAACTGCTCACCTGGTGTGTTTCTAAGAGTTTTCCTACCATCTGTGATATAACACTTTTTTTCTTAAAGCATCTTAACTGAGAAGTTATTTTTAGTATTTATACAAGTTTTACTGTTCGTCCAGATGACACCTTGGAACAGAACCACTGTCTGTTTGAGGAATACAGAGATCCGTGCAGAGCTGGGCCTGGAAAAGAGAAGCCCTGGGTCATTGGTGCATACAATTTTTCCCCACTAGACAACACTAAATACTACATACAAGACAAATACTGACAATTAATTGGTATACATTTGATTTGCTTGTAAAGGTACTTTGCTGGAGCAGCCTACGTTGTATGAAGATGACATAATCACCCCAGAAAATTTACAAAGGTACACACAGTTCCACTTTTCTTAAACCTGTCATGAAAGCACTTCTAATTTCATATGACCAGAACTCCAAACTCACTGTTGAAACACTGAGCCTGATTTGAGGATTCTGTCTACTCTGTGTCTGTGTAGAACTTTGGAGAGAGAGGAGCTGAGGAAGCAGTATATCTCCCCTCCTATTCCTACAGCAGGCTTACCTTTGGTTTACCCAGAGAGCGGTCAGCCGTGGATCGGCCGCCGGATTGACTACATCCTGTACCGCGAAAGCTCCATTTCACAGCGCTGCCAAACAGTACGTGTCCTTATGTGTTTTTACTCTCTTCTAAGTCTTCTCTTTCTCTCCTTTGCTCTCATTTGCATATAAGAAAACTACTGACAGTTTGTCCCTTTAGAAAAGGGTCCTAAAGTACAAATCGTCCCCCATTAAAAAGAATAAAACATCTTAAAAACACACACACTCCTTTTTGTCTCCATTCAGGAAATTGAAGAGATGACTTTTATAACCCAGCTGGCTGGCCTTACTGACCACATTCCGGTGGGCTTGAGACTGAATGTGATGATGGACTCCGACCACGCTGATTAAAGAGGACTGAAGTGAACATGGCGTCACCTTCAAACATAAGGACTAAAATAAACACAAATATGTACATTTCACTGATTTACACAGCCAGAACAATGTTTTGTTTACATACTTGACTTTGTGATTTTTAATGATAATGTACTGACCAATGAAACCTCAGGAATTCATGGAGTCATTGAAATTTTATAATTTTATACAATTTTATACATTGAGGGATTTTTAGGGCAGAATTACCTATTTTGTAAAAAGAATATATTTGTAGAATTTTTCACTCAGATTTTTTCCTGTAAAAATAAATGTAAAGAATGCACTTCAAACTGTCTCTTGCTTTTCATTTGCAATCAAGTTGCATAAGCTGATTATATTGATCTGACACCCTGACACAGCATTATTCATTTACCACATAGAAAATTGAAGTCAGATGACTTTTCAGTCACTGTGTCATGAGAGCAAGATTGCAGAAGATATTTGCTTTTTGGAGGGATGTTTTACAGTGTGAGATGAACACGCATTGCAAGTCGAGTATATGAAATATCCAGATACATGCATGACTAAATCATTAAATCCGATTAATAAAATAAATATATATTTATATAGGTTTGTTTCACTGAATAATGTGTGATTAAGTCCCATTAACAGGACCAATAATAATGCGTCCATGTGAAATAATACACACTGTACTCACAACAAGCTGTACAAAATCAACAGTGAGTTCTGACAGCAATATACTCTGTGACCTGTAGGGGGCGGCAGTTGTTGTTGTTCAAGCCCGGAAACCAACGAAGAAGCCGTACGGACCAATCAAATGCCAAGGACAGGAGTTATTTCCTGTTAGTAGCCCATGGCAGACTTGTGGCTAGGATTGACTGATATTGTGTTATTGCACAAGCTAAAATGATGAATATTCATCGCTGTACGAAATTGATATCACCAGTATTTAAAAGTAGTGTTTTACTGGAGCAGACGGGTGTTTTTAGAAGCGTCTGTTCGGCCCTCAAAGCGCCTTGTTATAGTCACCACAGTCCGTGTTTGTCTCGAAGTTTTACAGCAAATGTATCCTCATGTCAGCGGTGGCATCATGTACACAGCAGTCACTCAGACACTAAAAGGTTTTATTCAGAGGTGTGCAGTGAAAGCAGTGATTCAAAGAGGAGTGCTGGCGTGTTTCAAGAGGAATCACATGAGATGGAAACTGACAGCAGTCAAAGTAAGTAGGAGCTAGTTTCAGCAACCGAAATGGTTGATTAATGAGCAGCTATCTGATTAATAACATGGGTTAATCTTTTAAGTAATGTGAAAGGGAAAAATGCCAAAGATTTGATGTTTCCAGCTTGTATATTGTGAAGACATGGTCCCTTGTCGTGTCTTCAATAGAAACAGTAGAATCATTATTGAAACATTGATCATTATTCATTTGGAAACCAATTAATAAAGGGCAAATTATGTTTTTAATTCTTAAACGTGAGGATTTGTTGCTTTTCTCCACCCTATATGATGGAGTAGCCTGATTATGTTTGGTTGGACAGAATTAGTTATTTGAATATGTCACTTTTTTTCTAAAACTGATAGACATTCTTGATTAAGAATTTATCTGGTATGTTTTTTAAATTTAAAATGCAAAAAGATTTATTAGCAACCCTAAATTGAATAACTGGGGATTTTAGCTTGTTGAACATCCCCCTTGGGCTCTGAGAAACTGTTGAGGCTGCAGCTGTGGATTGTTTTTATAATTAGGAAAAAGGTAAAATGCCATTCTTTGCTGAGCCACACTTGTTGCACAAATATCGTCGGACAAAATGTTTTACGTTTGTTTTCTCCAGGATCCTCTGAGACCTTCTCTCTCGATGTGCTTGTGTCTCTACTGCGTCAGGAAAACGCAGTGGACATCTGTGTGATTAAAGTACCGGAGCATATCAAATACACAGAATACTTCATTGTTGTTAGCGGCGTATCAGTAAGACACCTCCGCGCAATGTCATCATATGCCATCAAAGTGGTAACTATCATGTATTTCCTCTTTTTGAATTGTTGATAGTAGGATTTGTGACTGTTTGAAAAACTGACCCAAAAGACTGTTTTCCTCCAGTACAAGTTTCTGAAGAAAAAGAATCAGCTGAATGTCAAGATTGAAGGAAAAGATGCAGATGACTGGATGTGTGTTGACTTTGGTACGTAAAATTTAGATCCTAGAGAAGTTTCCCCTGACATCCAAACAGCTGTGTATGTAAACTGATGTTTGACAGGAAAGTTCCAAGTGGTGTTCACATTCCTGCTCCTTTCTCTCTCTCAGGAAAAATGGTTGTTCACTTCATGCTACCAGAGACCAGAGAAGTGTATGAACTGGAGAAACTCTGGACACTCCGCAACTATGATGAGCGGCTGAAGAGCATGCCTGATGAGACGCTACCAGAGGACTTCATATATGATTTAGAAGTCACAAAGTGACAACACAACACACATCATCTAAATTTTGGATAGACTTTACTCTGTACCTTTTAATGCATCTATTCCTGGCCCCATGAGAAATAAAAGCTGTTTTTGTCACTTAAATCATCTTTTGAAAGAAAACAAAACACAGAAATTTAAAAAACGGCAGCCATACTGCAGGACTAACTGCCCCGTCATATTAATTATCATACACTTTTCATATATTTGACATTTAGTGGGCATCAGATGGTATTTTTAAAAGAACACTGTTATGTCTGAATGATTTGAGTCCGCTGAATTAAATGGTTTTTAAAATATTCTGATGGTTGAAAATAAATTATTTTAATACCATTTGCGGGATCTTGGAATTTTTTTTCTAAAATTTCCTTTTGTTGCAACAGTTAAAATGTGCGCTACAAGATGATTTTAATTTGTGTGCAGGCATGTAAAAAGAACGGTATTTAAAGCCGTACATTTTATGTAATTATTCAAGTACAAAGAATCACCTTTTCTTTTTTGTTAAAATATTGGACCTAAAAATGTTGTAGTGACAAAGAAAGTCTGGAAGGAAAATATAAGATATACCATAACAAGTACCAGAACTTTAACAGTGTACTGAGGCCCCTTACTAAAGTGAGTGCAGTTTCTCACCTTCAGCCTATATTTCCCGTTCACTGTGCAGATTGTTGTCTGCAAGAGCCAGTTTTGTGGCTCCAGAGAAAAGATTATGTGTTGGGGGTCACAAAACCAAGTCATTCCAGTTGGGAATGAGAAGTTGTCCTGACACCCTGACTCAGCTGTCATGTGTGCCAAAAGATTGCTCAGTGGATGAACAGACAGGCAACAGTAACTCAGAGAGCATCTGCAGTCTGAGGATACCATGCTAACATTTACTATGTGTTGACTACATTGTAAAACTGTTTTTGTTTTCCATCAATATGGTTTCTACAAACATTCGAAGTGTCTGCCCTGACATCCCACTGAAATATAGGTACATTTATCATTTCAAGATTAAAAAGTGCTATCTATCTCCAAATGCCTGCATTTTTATGAAGTACTTTTATGTAATTTCTATTCCATTACACTTAATATATGACACAATCGCCTTTGAAGTAATATTTTAGTGAGATATAGGAACTTTACATAATTTTTAAAGAAACCTTAACAAGCCATATTTCACTTGTTCCATCGGCCATTTGATTATGTTTCAAAAAACAACGAAAAAAAAGTGAGCCTGATGGTAGAACCCAACAGTCACAGAATCACAGATACCAGTGGGTGCACGCAGTCACATACATAGACATCATACCCTCATAACTTCCTGGCAAGTGACCATTCCACTCCATTAAGTTGTAGTCATGCTGGATCAGAACATTAGCTAAATGTAAAAATGTAATGAAGCGGGAGATGCCTCCACAGAGCCTGACTCGACTTAACTGGAATATCTTTTGTGTGATATAGTTGTGTTGTTTGTACCAAATGAAGGACATACACTTATAATAAGTAAAATAATATGAAATATAATGAATCTCAACAGCTTCACATTAAGAGTTTCCAGCCTTTTACCCACATGACCACCACAAAAATGCAACCACGTGGGCTTGAAATTGTTAATCATCCCTAAATATTTGTAGTTTAACTAAAGACAGACTTTCATGCTATTTAGTGATGTACACATGTTTGAGGTTCAATAGCAATTAATGCAGTTGTTTGCTTAAAAGGGTGATATGTAAGAATTTTCCACTCGTCGAATTTATACTCATAAGGAGCAGGAGGCAGCATATCCCCAGCGTAATAGCTAACGGCTACTGACTGTAGCTGCCCATAGCCAGCTAGCTCAGTTAGCCGTGCAGCAAGCAGTCTGGTCTGGGAGCTCAGCTCAGTGGAGTGTTAGCAGTTACACTACTAGCACAGAAGCTCAGGACTGGAACGGGCTGGGGCTAGCAGGCTAGCATGCAACCCTCAGTGGACCGCTCAGTAATACAATAAGCTACATAGACATCAAAACTGTTGTTTCTTCACATTCTGACCATCATTTTGGTTCATTTTTGAATGTTTTCAACCCAAATTATTAGGTATGTCACCTTTAACATTCTAACGTTTTGTGCCACACACTGTATTGAACCAGCTGTTTTCCATTGGTCGAGGGATGCAAGTGAAAATTGAGACAAGCGAAAGAAAAACTATGATTTCTTTGTTTGACTCTAATGTTGCTGCGGTTAGTTGCAGAGATATTTCACCTGCCGCTGTGTACGCATTAATGGCCACAGTGTTTACATTAGAGATTCTTTTGGAAACAGCAGTAGCCGAGTAATTTGTCTTGCATAGTTGTAATCACGCCGGTAATAAAGTGCTAAAATTACAGTATACTGTATAGTTTATCATGCTTTGACTGCAGATATAACCATGTCAGTGTATGTGCATGACAACCTTGTGTTGCACAGACAAAACAAACAAACAAATGAATGGGTATCTCTTTGTGACTCTCTGGTGCTGCAAATACATAATTTATCACTACAAACCCCCGACCCAGATTTTCAGCTTCAAACATCCATTAAAAGCCCACCTACTCTCTATGCTGTTAGTGTTCCATTGCTGCTTTTTCAGTCTCAAACAACTACAAGTGAATATTTGGGTTCTCTCTCAGTGTCCTGCAGGTGCGGTTGGCACTTGGCTGTTGCTCTCTCAGTGGAGGGTGTTTCCATTACCAGAGATCACATCAACCCTGTCAGACATGACACTTTGTGCCCCGTACACCTGGCCCTCATTTGTCAGGAAGGTGCTGCGCAGGCTGGTGTGACTAAAGAATTTAAACCAGGCATTTATTACTCACCACTCTCCATACAGCTCAGCCATTATTCCAGAAATAAATGCAATGAGTGGTTATTTATTAACACCAGTTACTCTTAAAAAGGTTCAGTATAATTGTATATCCAATTTATTTCAGTTTGGATAGTGTTATTATTACTTTGGTCTAGTTTGGAGTATTTATTCCGACTGTCAGCAAGATAGCTGTACTTTGATTTGTGTTGTCTATTGAAATCATTGGATGAAAACACCATTCTGGCATTAAACATCCAGCACATTTAGTGTGTAATGTTAAGGTGTGTGTACTTTGTGTGCTGTCACTTTGGAAGCTAGTTCTTACAGGAAACAACGGCACCAATCTGCTGTCAAATTTCAGAAGCTCTTCAGAGAAAATGGTTCCCTTAAAAGTCCATTTAGGGGCTGAAAGCTTTTTGTACCCTTTACCAACTGGAATTGGAAATGTACAGGTTTGAACGATTTCCTGCCCTCTCTTGAAGGAATTGTGTGTAATTTGGAAATATCCTGGGTGGTTTGGCCAAAATGGTTTAGTTTTTGTGTTAAGACAGCTGTTTGTCAGTCGGTACTGTTAAAGTCCTGGGAGAATACAAAATCTAGGGATTTACATTCAACATTTATAAATGTGTTTGAGACTAGAAACAGTTTCTACCTTCAACCCTTGAGAAAATTTGATTCAATCACATATATAAGTAGTATTCATATTTATTAATTTAACTTTTATCATGTTATTATGAAAAGGACTGTGGCTTCCCTTTTCTCTTAGTTAGAATGATGATTATTTATGCATAATTAAACTATGAATGTTTTTGTTTCTCAATGCAGACCCCCTCTGCTGTTTCTCTATCAACCAAAACATCATCTTTCCAAACACCTAACATATTTCAAATTAATGTGAAAAAAAGAGACCATCATCAGCCACTTGAAGTTACACATCATCGGTTTTATTGAGACTTGTCGTGCTGCTTGTGGCTCTTAAAGTGAAACTCTCGCCAGAAAGCAACGGAGGCTTTATCTGTGATTGAATATGAGTCAAACCTTTGTGTAAAAGCATGATTGAGACAAAAGAGGCACATTGTTTGTGTACACAGAGTTTACTAAAAAGAAGATTTTTGGACAACTCACGTTAACAGTAGCATCTCCATCGCGGCGCCGTCATGGCAGACAAGTGTCGATCCCGAGTGCGACCTAACAGGCAGGAGAGTAATGGTGGACCGCTCCTCAAGCCTTCCTGTTAGGTCTTCTTTTTAGTAAACTCTGTGTACACAAACAATGGGCCTCATTCATGAACCGTCCTTACAAACAAATTTGTTCTTAAGTCCCACTTACGAAGATTTTACGAAGATTGTGGCATTCATGAATTTTTTCTTATCCAAAATTTATTCTTAGGTAAGAACAAATCCTACGAACACTCAGGAGTACTCTTACGCACATTTCAGTGCCGACATGTTGGCATGGTTGTGTTTTCTTCTCTTGTGCAGTTCAATAAAATACAATATTACAGTGATAATTGTCATATTTATTTATTTATTTATTTATTTATTTATTTATTTATTCATTCATTTTATATTTTTGGTAATTTACAGAGAATTTTTAATTTTAAAAAAAATTAAATGTGCCAATGATTTAACATTAATCCAGTAAATTGGAAACCATGCCATCAATTAGAAACCCCCCCACCCTATTTATACGTGGCATTTCTCCATCCACGGCCCGCAAAACCTGGCACACGCTCTCAATTTACGAGTAGGTGGCATTCATCAATGTAGGAACACAGCTGCAAACAATTCTGAGGCTTACGAACGCGTTGATGAATCTGACGTAACCTCTTGAGAACAACTTAAGAAAGAATCTAAGAAGATTCTTAAGAAGATATTAGTGAATGAGGCCCATTGTTCTCAATGCTCGTGTTCATGTGTAGAGACCACGGTGATACTACGAGCAAAAATTCATGTTATGTCGAGCCTTCTTAGTGTTTTAAAATAGCGATTTTGATGCTAGCGTAGAAGTGCCCCTGCACTTCATTGAAAATTAGTTTGCCCAAAAACGAAACTACAGTAAATCTTAAAAGTGCCTCTTTTGTCGTAATTATGCTTTTACGCGAAGGTTTGACTCATACTCAATCACAAATAAAGCCTCGGTTGCTTTCTGGCGAGAGTCTCACTTTAAGTGAACTCTAAATTAATAAGGTTTGTGTCCGCCTGTGCCAGTACTTTCCTGACATCATGCTACTTGCTACTCAAATTTCTTTTTGAACAAAAAGGAAATTTGATTAGGTGGAGTGTATAGCCTTTTAAACAACGACCTTTCAAATGTACTTGTTGTACTGTTGAGGATAAATGAACTAAAATGCAAACTGATATGAAGCAATGATAGGCCCCTCTATGAGTTTATGTACAATTAAACTCATTGTTGGGTGCAAAGAAGTTGAAAAACAAACAACGTATTAACAACACTGAACATGCACGCCATCATGTCAAATAATTCATTTTAATAAATCTAATACAGTGACACTTAAAATGTTTGTGTTCTTGTTATAATCTAACTTTCTGCAATTATATTCACTGTCTAGACATTAAAGTATTACTAAACTAATGAGGCAGGAGATATTTCTCAGGAGTGCCCTAAAAGTGAATGAATTCACCCTCCCTCCCCATCTGACACTCACTCTATAAAACACTGGCAGTGCTGGAAATCTGACAGAGGCGCCTTGGACAGCGAGAAAACCGACTACAGCGGTATTTTCAAGTGTTACATTATGATGTGAGCAACATTTCAATTTCTAATTTTTTAATTAAAAGTCACTTTCTGATTAAAAGTCAGTACGTACTGTTGGATCTTGCAGCTTTTATGGTGGGATACCATTCCAATATGGAGCACCTGTTTCTGATTTTGGCATTGTTGGATGATAATTTCTTATCATGTAATTTTTTATTTTTTTTTTTTTTTTACTATTCATTTTCCCTGTGATCCAGGATTCGCTCCAGCGCTGTGATGATGCTGACCACTGTGGCTGTCTGCCTGCTGGCTTGTATTCACTCTGGCATCAACGCATATCCAGTCAAGCCTGCCAGTCCCCGTGACGACGCGCCACCTGAGGAGCTCGCCAAATATTATTCAGCACTAAGACACTACATCAATCTCATTACAAGACAGAGGTTGGTCCTTGATTTTTTTTTTTTGTAAACTAAGATGAGTTCAGAAAATGTTGTCAGTATCTGCAAAGACGTCTTGATATGTCACCTGACTCTTTTCCGATGCATAGGTATGGGAAAAGAGACATCCCAGATACCCTGTTTTCAGACGTGCTGCTGAGGGAGAGTGCAGAGAGCATTCCAGGATCAAACTATTTCAGGTAAATTGCTTAAAAACTACAGTGCAAGGCTGCTTTTTGTGAATTTTGTACAGCTTTTTTTCCTTTTCTTTTTACTTACTTGTGTTGCCCCTTACAATTTGATGTAATATAATGTATGGTACTGTATGATAAAGCATGTACAATGATGGCAGAAAAATACAAACTCGCTTGAACAATTTAGTTTAATTCAACACATCTGTCCTTGTAATTTTTTAAGTTTGTACTTTGTAGTGGATTTAATCTTATTTAGAATTGTTTCCGTCTTGCTCTTTTATCAGACCAAGGATAGGAAAACACCATTTTCACCTAATCTTCCTTATGTTGTAGGTATGATGGGCTGCCACTGTGGTGATGCTGCTGAAGCTTCACATCAAGACTGACTTTACCACAAAGCTGCTGCCATGTCTGTTACTGACCTGGAATGTACTTGTACTGCATGAAATAAACACTGTGTAAAGCAAACTTTGGCCTATAATGTTGCTACTTAAACACTCTTTTTTTAATGAATATGCCCATCATCCTATAGACTTGGCTTGAGGAGAAGTATTAGTGCCTAATTTATCTAATATTTTCAGTAGTCTTGTGTACCATTCACAGATGGAGTAACACTGCTCTCTACTGGTGGGCCAGCCTTTTGAGCATGTTTCATGTAGGGCAAATAAATATGTTATGATTCATGCTTGTTGCTAATGTTCTGTTTGGGGGAGAGCGAAACAGAAATTAGCTGTTAATTGACTACACCGCAGTGTTGCATTTATTTCCCTTGTTGTATCAAGTCTGCTGAGATGTACCTGCACCCTGCCTAACGACAGATTAACAGTTTAATCCTATCAACTGACCTGGATACATCAAAAGCGAATCACGTAACACTGACAATTTGGTTAACTCGGTTCTGAAAAACCTGGTCCAAGTCACTGGCTGCCTTGAAGTACTGTGGAACTGGTCAATCTGGTTCTCAATAAAGAAGTCACCACATCTGATGACATGGTTTGGTGTTTATGCTGAGCTGCTGGTAGGTGGTGCAGATGAGATTACTTGCAGCCAGATGTGGGCGTGGTCGTATATGACAGGTGCCATTAATGATAAGCAGGATCTCTGGCATATTTTCCTCATGGGGTAAGTGCATTGAATTAATTATGATGTTTTGCCAGAGTGAGAAGAGAAATATGTAATCAGGCCACTGGTAAACCCTTCCACTGATAATGAATAGATTCAGTAAAGCTATTTTTGCACATCGTTCAACTCTAGAAACTACTAATTTGAAGTCCTGGTGGGTGGGCACACTGGGCAAGCTGGAAGGGCTGCAGTATGTTTGCATCAAGGGCGACATATGTGTATAATAGTTAGACTGGGCTGATAACTCACAGTATTGCAGCTTGAGGGTATTTGATATTTATGCTTTCATGAGCAGTAACCAGTTTTTTTTTAATCAAGCCATGGGTGCAGTTTAACCTCCACAGATCTATTTCTTACAGGGTAAAGTTCACAGTAAATTATATGGGTGGGCTGTACAGGATTTCAGTGGGTTAGATCAGTTGTGTCATTAGCATAGCAGCGTCTGTCTGGACGGGGAGCTGAGGGAAGGGGTGCAGCAGGCAGGCACATTGGAAATGCACTAACAACTTACTATTGCGCAAGTGATCGGCGAATTAGGACACACTGAAATGAAGGGGAGGATAAAAACGTGACTGGATTATACTGATTAAATTAGGTAAAGTATCATTCATTGATTTTTACATGACACTTAACAACGGTCTCATCACGGGACCCTCTAGTTTCTCGGCAATCACTGCTCCACAAGCTAGTTGTAACGTTAGCCAGCTAACGGTCTCGGCAGTTATATTACGGCTAGCTACTAGCTAATGAGTGGGCTAGCGGCTAACTGAGGCCACTTCGCAATAGAGCAGTGACAGGCGAGGGTGAACTGGGTCAGTTGTACTGGTGGTTATGCTATTTGTCCGTTTCAACGATAATTTCGACCACATGTATAAACGCACGCCAGCGTTTAGCTAGCAATGATTAGCATTGCTAACGAACTAGCAATGGCTAACACTAACTTGGAACGGGACGGGCGCTGAGGGAATTAACGCCGATGAAGACCTGACAAGCACAGCCGCGGTTTAACGTGTCTCAAATCACATTTAATCGCCGTGTGTTAACGCTAAAATTAGTGTTTACCGCCGATAATTAGCCACCAATGGCAGGGTATCATTTTCAGCTAAGTTGCCTCACATTGGAAGTGGTCACACGTGCTCAGTACGCGTGTAGCTTGACAGCAAACTTAAACCACTGCAGCCGACACGGTTCTCGGAGGCTGAATGTGCTTTAGCCCTCCTTTCAGTGACTTTAGTGTTCCACCATGATTTCAGAGCTACAAACTGGGTAACTTATCTGCCACCATGAGCACCCACCATCACTTCCCGGCAGGCTGCTCCTCATGTGTTTGTTGAAGGGAGGCTGTAGGCGGTGTGACGGTCTCAAGGAACTGCGTACTTTCTGCCCCTCATGAGCCTCATTCACCAAGACTGAGAGTTAGAACACTCGTGAATGAGCTATTGGCGGGTGACGGCAAGCAGTGTTAATGTCTAAGCTACACTCATGTATCTCATAACGCTGTTACCATAGTTTTATGATGCCATTATTCGCCTCTTTCAAAACACACAGTAATAAATGAGCTGCAGTGAGGTTCCTGCAGCTTCACATTAGACAGAAGTCTTAACTAATTATAGCCCCATAGATGGAGTATGGAGACTGGAGTATGAGGCCCTCACAGATATTGATTATTGACAGTTTTTAAAGTTATTTATTGCCCAATAATTAATTTTAGTTTAGATATTTTAGTGTTTCACTTTATTTGTAAATATTTTTTTTGTCCCCAAAAATAATGCCACACATTTGACTTTCATTGCATATCCACGCACATGCCTGTGTGCACCCATATCCCACATCCCTAAATCATCATAAATCCTGAGTGGGACTTTTTAAGTTAAAAATGTTGAGATTGTCTTAAACTTAGTTTGGGATTCATGTAGTGCATTTTCCTGTTACTCGTTGGCAAATATATGCACTGATACTGACCCATAAATCTGCAATGCACTATTACTGGCCTGTAAATCAGCCTTTCAGATTTCCTCGAATGTGTGACAATAAGTTAAAATACAGTTGACCTCAGTCTAATTGAACAAAATGATGTTTTAGTGGGAAAGCAGTGTCCCCGCTGGTCACTTTTTGATTAAAATCACACAAAGTGCTTTGCGTATTTCAACAGCATCAAAGCCAGTGCATGGACAGAGCTAGATAAGCTTCTGTAAAAATGTAATTCTGGTCCTGTTTGAGGTTTGATGATGAGAGCTGTAGCCTACTCTGCCAGACACAAATTGCTGAAAACCAGGCATGTTTCTGCATTATGGAATAATGTGTGTATAATTATAAACATACTGGTTTGGGCAGCTGCAGAGCACTGCGACAACTAGAACAATCTTCAATCTTCGTTTCAGTGAAATAAGCCACATAAAATTAATCTTCCTCATCTTTTTAAATCCATAGAACTCAACAATACTCAACAGTTTCGCTCTCTGAGCTGAGCTTTATCTGGCTTGGTGGTGGTAATGAGTCGGTCATGTGATTGACTCGGCCAATCAGCATGGCTGCATTACAACATCGCTGAATGAACAGGAGAAGTCTGGGCAATGGAGCCAGGTTAGGGTAGAGAGGAGCTTACACACCTGCACAAGCTGCTTTTATCAATACCTAGGAAGGTTTTTAGGCTGTCTGTGTTAATTCCACCAGATGATCAGAATAATGTGATTCTCTTCTCTTTGCTTTCTCTCCAGTCCAGAGGTACCAGATGAGTGTTTTGTAGAAAGCGTGGGGCTCCGTGTCGGAGTGCTGCACTGATGATCTGAACACAGTTTGTAGGTGAGTTTCTTGTTTCTATTTTGGCTCTTGATGATTATCAGCCTGTTTGCTGTCTTTGTTGACATAGTGTGCATGGAGAACAATGTTGCATTCATGATGTTTACACTGTTAACAGTTTACAACGGGGCCACGTATGCTCAAAACGCCCATAATTCTCTTTGTCCACATGCCCACTGAGGCACTGGCAAAGCTGTTTTTTCCTCATTCTGTTTGGAGATCATGTTTGCACAGAGTCCCCAGGGGCCCCCCTGTGTGTGGCTGGCACAACCTTTAGCCAGAGGGATGGGAGACTCATCCTTTGTCACTCAATGGCCCGCTTTGTCATTCCCTTATTTCATAAGAGCCCTCTGTGCTAACATGTGCATAAAACACCAAGACAAACAAATGTTTTCTTTGCTATTTTATGCCTCACGCTACAGTATTGTGCGTATGTCCAACAGCAGCACATGCTAGCAAATGTCAACTTTCTTACTTTAAGGCATGGCTTGTACAGCATGGTCTTAGCATACAGTATACTGATTTGAGTGGCTTTCCTACCTTCTCCAGCCCTCCAGTTGCTCTGGTTTCTGAAAGCAGGCATTTGGGCGGCTTTTGAACGTGTTAAGGGACTTTCACCGTCCTGAGCCGAGGAATATTAACCATGACCGTGGCAAATGCAAAGTCTGGCAGAGGTAAGCCGTCAAAGACAAAGTCAGAACTAATCTTTTAACACAGGAACTGTTGCAGTGTTGCATGCAAAACTTGACATTTCATTACCATCTGAATGGTTCTGTGCCCACTGCCTAGACATCGTTGTGTGGGTGTGTTTACTGCTGCCTCTGAACTTTCATGTGTCCCTCAGTGAACTACAAAAGCCACATGAGCCAAACAAAACCACATAATTGACTTGCAAAGGGGGCAAATGTTGTGGTTTCTGTAGTAACTGCATTTATTTCTCTGAATTGTTCTGTTATATCTCAATTTGTTGTCTATTTTCTGTCCGGGGAACTAAAACTGAAGGCATTACAGATCCTATTTTAATGGGAAGAGAATAATTGGAATGTACAGAAAGATTTTACATTATTCATTTCATTGTGTCGAGTTGGCTGATTAATCAAAGGACTCGCTGAATGTGTCAGGTTTTTTGGCTCCAGTTTCTTGCTGTGTGGTCTCAGCCTCTACAAGGCAGATCTGTTAGCAGAACAATTCCTTTGTGACTCTGTGTGCTTGTCGCTTCTGCTGCAATGGAAATAAGGATGTTCTCTGTGAATTGGCCCATTGATTGACTGGCCACTTATTGTTCTTGCCTTGTAAGCTCTTATTATAGTCACATTGTTTTATTGTTTTCCTTTTCATTGGCTCAAAATTGAAATTAATTTCTTTGTCGCTTACATTATTGCCTGCGTTCATTAGGCTGTACTTCAGAAGCTCAAAAAGAAGCAAAGAGTGTGGTTGGTATTCTCTCAGCCTAATCCCTTGCGTCTATTTTTTCCCCTCAGCCATGCAGCAGGTTCTGGATAACCTGAAAGAACTGCCATCTGGCACAGGAGCCAAAGATATTGACCTCATCTTCCTCAAAGGCATCATGGAGAGCCCCATCGTCCGGTCCCTCGCTAAGGTGAGACACACACTCTGCCATACCACTCTAGCGCTATATAGTACACGACCAGGCCGAGTTGTAATCTTATTAGTTGACCATCAGGCTCTAGCTATAGATGACAGGAGGAGCAAATGTCACTGCTAGCTCGAGGAAATGAAAGTGTGATGAGTGTCACGTGTCACCACCTGTCCAAGATGATGAGTAACTCTTCCGGACAGCGTACTGTGTACTGGGTTAACATCATATTTTAATCATTCAGTCAATGGGCAAATTAAAATTTGGGACTGTAGGGAGAAATAGCTAAGGCTGATCTCTCTCTGTCTCTAAAACATAGATGATTTTTGAACAAGCTCGTCTATCTGCAAACAAAGTGCTTCTTGTAATATGCTACCCAGTGAGGTTATCTAATCTGTGCCCACTTCACCGGTGTCATGGTTTCAGTTACTTGCAGGAAATGTCTCCTGGCATGGTATAACCATGCTTGTCATTAGAAGAGCGAAACATGTGAGGAGTGGCTCAGCACACCTCCTGTAGCTTTAACAGCTTCACTTAAAAGGAATGCGAGTATTAGTTTACACTTGGGTAGAAATAAAAAGGTTGCTTGAACACAAGTTCAATCAATTTTCTCACATTGCTTAAAGAGGCTGACAGCATGATGAACAAATGGGTTACATAACAAAATCTCTGATGCAGATTGAGGTCATTAGGTTCATCTAGTGTATCTATAAATAGAGCGGTGTCTATAGAAAACCTGTCACAAAGGCAAGCTCTTGTCCTCATTTCTAACACTAGCACCGCTTTCCTTAAATGTTTCCTTATTCTCTACTAGATGGGCCTTTTAGTTTCTGCTTTAATATCACATCAAATAGAACCCCTTGAATGTGGCCATGCACACTGCGTACTGACCCATTAAGTTCCCATTGTATCTCAGGGATCTCGTTTCAAATAAAGTCACAAGAACATGACAGACACAACAATAGCAACACCTGAAAAAATGTAATGATATATTAGTGAGGAGTAACTTTATGATCTAATTTCCCCATGTGATAAAATTAAGCTTACAGCAGGGTGTTAAACACTTCTCAGTACCAGCATAGCACAGTGGGTTCCCAGAAATGTACCATATATGAACTACAATATAGAGAGCAGTAGGGATGATGTATTTTTGTAGGCTAACCCAAGAGTTAGCGTCATCCTGGATTTTGGATGAAGTTTATGATACTTACACATATTGTTCAGCAAGATCTCCACAGATAAACGCCACTTTTGTGATTTTTGAAACGTAAATTCAATCGCAAGAAGTAAAAAGCTATTGTTATGCTGTGAGCAGACTACATTGCGGTCGCATGACTTCAATGTTACCACCACTAAGCGTCTTACTGCACAGTTACTGAACACGTTTTCTGTAAACTGATCCATCTACAAGTTGTAAAGTAAAAGTTATAATGATTTGCAACTAAAGTTCCCCTGTAAAGACGGACAAATTAATAGATGAGTATCTGTGTTCGGTGTGATGACATTTCATGCATCCGACAACCTCTGTAGTTTCATTTAGCCATTTGTTGGCAACTGCCGTTTTCAAGACATGTAAGCTATTTATAATTAAATTGTGGAGCATTTAATGATGTATTTTGTGTCGTAGAACAAAACATATAAATATCTTAAGCATGTGGTAACCACAGACTTAATTTCAGGCATGTAGCTGTAAACCCATTGACTTTTAGAAGAGGGAACTGGAAGTGCAAAAATGCTAACTGATTTCTGTGTTTTAGGGTTCATCACTGCAGCACTCTATAGAGAAACAAAATAACCCAAAAGGGCATTTTATCCTTGGGCTCCCATCGCATTGATCTTTCTAGTCTGTCTGCCAAAACTGAACCAAAACCCAGAGCAGGATCAGTGTAACTGGTGAAGGAATTCGTTGTGAAATGCTTTTCTTTCTTTTTTTTTATTTACCAAACACTATCGATTGACCAAAATGAATACATTCCAGGCAGTGGGACAGCAGCTGCCTAAGGACAAGAAAATAGGTGGGGTAGCCAAAAAGTTTATAAATGCTGCCATGAAGTAGTCAGTAAAACGATGTTGTTTTCCAGAAAGTATTAGGACTTTGGTTTGGAAATGCATTGAAAGAATCGTGGCTGTGAAGTTCGTGAATGTGTCGTTTCAGCCCCACAATTTCAGTGGCGTATTAAGAGTCATGTGTTCGGAATACCAACCAAAAACAGAGAAAATAAAGAATCCTGTTGTCAAAAACCAGTTAGATGTGGTTCAATTTCCAACGGTAACCAAATTTTTCCAATTGCTGACACGATTTTCATTTTCTTTACTGTGTGGTGTTCCAAGCCCTCCACAAACAGCCTGATAAAGTGGTAACTTTTTCCGCGTGTTTGCGTGTGTGTGTGTGTGCGTGTAGGCCCATGAGCGCCTCGAGGATGTGAAGTTGCAAGCTGTGCGGGATGATAATGTTCAGCTGGTCACAGAGATCCTGGACTCCCTCAACAACCTGCCAGAAAAAGATGCTGCTGTTGCCGAGCTTGCCAAAATCCTCCAGGAGCCTCATTTTAAGGTATCTCAGACCTCACTCCTACATTCCCACACAATTGTTTCTGGGTTTAATGGCTGTGAAAAGACCAGAGACTTGTCAAGTGAATGGTCGTGGTTGTGCTCTACTCATGTGGGAATGGATGTCAGGGCTTTGTACACCAACCACTGCCTAATATTCTGAAGCGCTGACAGCTCAGGAGGTCAGGCAGCGCTGCTCTCTTGTCACCCTGTATATTCTCGACCACTTACGAGCTGCAACATGGGAGGGTGGGGGTGTATTTCCTTGAGCCAATAGCTGGCTGAGTTATGCGGGTAAAGTCAGAGGGAGAATACATTTCAGTAAATCTTTCACATTTGCTGATGCACTGAAGTCTCTGACTAATACCGACTCTATGTTGTGGCTGCTAGGGTAAGAACAAGACTGACTTATCTTCTCTGTATATCACTTTGTCAGCTGTTGATGCGGTCACAAAGGCGTCTTTATGTGCGCAGTAATGTGATTTATGTCTTCACTCTCTCATGGTAATATATCAAATGACAGTGCTAGTGCTACTCACTCTTGGTTTTTAGTGGTGTTGTTGTCTTTCCTTGTCAGAAATGGTGTTGGTTTTTTCAGATATCTGTAACCAGATTTAGCCTTATTTTCTTTGTCTTTCTCTCTTCCTTATTTGTCTCTCTTAGTCTTTGATAGAGGCTCATGACAAAGTGGCTTCAAAGTGCTATGAAATGCCCCATGCTGCAGTGAACAGCGATGCCTCGATGACGAGTTCACTCATGCCAGCTGATGCTGTCAGGATGATAGGCATCCAGAAGAAAGCTGGGGAACCACTGGTAAGCCAACCAGTCATTTATATCAACCATGTGAAGCCCCTGTTAGTCTGTTAAGTGTTTTACACATGTCCTCTTTTATTGGCCATCTGTTGGAACAGTGTGACTCAGTTTTAAATGGCAACTCAACATGAGTCGCTTCTTTCACAGCAACCAAAGACCCTCCTGTGTGATTTACGGAGTGCTGATGTGTGATATTAAATGACTCTCACTCTCTTCCAGGGGGTGACGTTCCGTGTAGAGCGGGGAGAGATGGTGATCGCACGGATCCTGCACGGCAGCTCGATTGACAGGCAGGGCATGCTGCACACAGGGGACATTATCCGCGAGGTGAACAGCCGCGAGGTCGGCAGCAACCCTCACGAACTCCAGGAGCTGTTGAGGGACTGCAGTGGGAGCATCACGCTCAAGGTCCTGCCCAGCTACAGAGATACACTGCCACCACCGCAGGTGAGGAAAGAGGAGGCTGCATTTGATGGTTTCCACAATCCTGTTTTAAACGTGATTGAAATCATGAAATTAGAGCGTTAAGTGCCACCAGAATACAGGATGTGTTGATGTGCACGTCCAGGTGTGTACAGGGCTGTACCTGACCTGGGCGATCTCAGAATGCTAGGCTTCTGAAAATTGAGCCCAGCGAGGGTCTATTAATAACACTCCACACACTATCTGGGACATACACCACTCTATTCACTAGAGCAACCCCCTCCCACCACCAGCCTCCTCCTTCTTACAGTAACAGGCACACGCAGCAGCTGACACGGAGGAGCAGCATGTAGGGTTATGTCAGACACTGACCTTTGTGCCAGGGAGGATCAGGTGATCTCACTCTAACTGTAAAGTTATATGCTTGCTAGGTTCCACTTATAGTAAGAGTTGTAGCTTGTGAATTAGGCTTATGTAGTAAAAATCCGCTGATAGATATGAGATGAATCTGTCAGCTTTAATCACTTTGTTGCGTTTGGAGAAAACATTTACTGACCACTGGCAATAATGTCTTTTCAAAGTCGTTATCAATGTTCACCCACCTCGTTCAGCCTTCAGTTTGAGCGTTGACAGAAAGGGAAGAACCAATGCAGAGCAATAAAATCGACTTGAAAGAGACGTTTAAAAAAATAATCGAACATGAAGCAGAGAGAGAGAGCAGAGTGCTAACACAGATAAGGGCAGCAGTTGTGAGCAGGAACATGAAAGCTTGAAACATAACTGAATCTGGCGAGTGTACAAGCACACATAGTTATGTAACATTATTTTAAAGTTTTATGGGCTGTCAGACACATTATTAATCACATTACATTTTTATGTTATACAGCCATGGCCCTGGTGATAAATGAGTAATTATTAACAAGGCAAAAAAAATGTTTTATTGCCATTAGACAGCAAAATATGATAATATAATTTAAACAGATGTGGGAGGAAGTACTAGTTACTATACTGGATTTCATGATTTAACTCTCTGATCTCTTGTTCACACCCTAAATTTTAGGTCTATCTGAAGCCACACTTCAACTATAATCCGGCCACAGACAACTTGATCCCCTGTAAAGAGGCAGGCTTGGCCTTTTTCAAGGGAGACATCCTCCATGTAGTCAACAAGGAGGACCCCAACTGGTGGCAGGTGAGCAGACACATTTTGCTCTGTGGTGGTTGAAGGACAGCGTTGCTTTGCGCAGAGCTGCACCACAAAATTGACTGTTGAAAACTGCACGAGGCAGACAAAGACAAGGATGATGATATTTGCAACAGAAAGCTGGATGTGGCATTTATTTCTTATGTCAAATATTTAAACCAATCACCTCTTAACTACTCTGATTTCCACATAGGCACGCAAAGTTGTTGGTGGAGCCACCGGTCTCATCCCCAGTCAGTTCTTGGAGGAGAAGAGGAAAGCTTTTGTGAGAAGAGACTGGGATGCCTCTGGTAATGGTCAGTACAAATCATGTTAAGTCATTCTCACCATGCTGTTCTGGTTGCATTATCAGGACAGTCAAGAAACCCTTGCCTTTAGCACCACCATGTGGTGATCTGACACCTTTTTTGACACAATTCTCTTAGGAATGCTCTGTGGAACTCAAACTACAAAGAAAAAGAAGAAGAAAATGATGTATCTCACATCAAAGAATGCAGGTTTGTACCAGTACTCTTTCGAATTTTGTGAAGTTTGCAGTGTTGTTGCATCAGTGACGGTAGGGTACTCATACAGCCTGTGTATTGACTTGAACAGAGTTTGACCGATACGAGCTGCAGATCTATGAGGAGGTAGCCAAGATGCCACCGTTTCAGAGGAAAACGCTGGTTCTGATCGGAGCCCAGGGCGTTGGGAGGCGGAGCCTGAAGAACAGACTTATTGTCATGAACCCCCTGCGATACGGAACCACTGTGCCCTGTGAGTGTGTGAGACAAGACAGCTGAGAGGTTGTTGCGTTGTCTGGAGCAAATAGATTTCCTGCCCGGGTCCGTGTCACAACCTGTCCTCACCTTTTACCTCCAGTCACGTCACGCCGTGCGAGGGAGGAGGAGAGAGACGGCCAGAACTACTGCTTTGTGACGCGGGAGCAGATGGAGAAGGACATCAAGGAGAGCCGTTACCTGGAGCACGGCGAGTATGACGGCAACCTTTACGGCACCAAGATCGACTCAATCCATGAAGTGGTGGATGCAGGACGCACCTGCATCCTGGACGTCAACCCTCAGGTCAGTCGAAGACGAGCAATATCAGTGTGTTGATCTTGTCTTTGTAAAGCTTTGGTTGTGATGATGTATTTTCCTCCTAGGCCCTGAAAGTGTTGAAGACTGCTGAGTTTATGCCATTCGTGGTGTTTATTGCTGCTCCTGAACTGGACACACTAAGAGCTATGCACAAAGCTGTGATAGATGCTGGACTTACGACCAAGCTACTCACGGTATGTTTTGAAAGGGTTTAAAAGGTACAATTCAACAGAAAATCAAAAAGACCAATTTTTCCTCTAACCTGTAGAGCCATTGTAACATGTTGTTGTTGTAAATTGCCGAGTTTTGGAGAGGTGACTGCCTTCTCTCAAAATAAAATGGATTGGCCCACAACAAACAGTTATTAAAAATCTTGTCTAATCTGCCGATTATATTCACAATTAATCATTTAGTCTATTATATCAGGGCTGGAACCATACAGTGAAACAGAAAAAAGTTTCTTATGAAACTGCTCACAACAATGTCTTTGGATTATCTTCAGTAATTGGGTCATGATTTCCTGAAAGGGACATCGCTGTTGTGTTTTAAAACATCTTTCTAGCGCTTTGAGCACCAAAAGCTGAGTTCCATCAAGTTACATTATATTGAAGAGAAGGCAGACATCTCTACAGCTGATATGTACAATACTCTGTAACTCACACCCAAACACATCTAGACGCACAAGTAAAACTACAGGTTAGAGGAAAAATATGCATTTCTTGGATTGTCGGGTGAACTGTCTTTTTAAGGTTCCTAAAAACTCATAAGTGATGACGGAGCTTTCATTACTCATGAATGGTTTCTGCCTCCGTCAACCTAACGGGCTTAACCTCTGTCTGCAACAGGAGAACGATTTAAAGAAGACTGTGGACGAGAGTGCCAGGATCCGCCGGGCATACAGCCACTACTTTGACCTGACCATTGTCAATGACAATCTGGACAAGGCCTTCGACAAGCTGCAAGAGGTGGTCGAGCGATTATTCATCGAGCCGCAGTGGGTTCCAGTCAGTTGGGTCTACTGATGTGTGACAGGCGCGAGCTGTCCGAGCTTCTGGGCCTGGGATGAAAGAGGGCACCTGAAGGGAAGGAGGATTCGACACTGAACTTCACACACGGACAAAGTGTTGGACATCAGCCCTGTGTGAATATGGGTCTCGCACAAAAAAAACTGCATCACAAAAGCTGAGTCACCTTGATCTGAATTGCCAGATTCCTTTCAAGCACACTATGCAACTCACCACCACAGGAAGTGTACTTATTTATTGGCAAAATTATTTTTTAAAGAATACTTTCGATTCACGAGGACTGGAAGAAAACGCTGGCCCCGCGTGTCGGCGTTCTTTTTAAAAGCAGATGCAATTTTTGTCATGTCCTGTTTTTAATTTCACATCTGTATGTAAAATAGTGTATTTATTCTGCAAAAAGGAGGCGGGCTTGCTCATTTAAAAGAACAATACCTCAGTGTCACAGTTTACAGTGCATATGCCTCCAGTGATTCATCTCATTCTGTCGCTACTGTAAGAACTCATGGAAACTAATTCATCTAGAATAATTTCATGTTTTGAGACCTTTTCCCTCCTCGGATCTACATTAAAGCCCTCTTGCAGTTGAACCTCATAAATGGGACATGTCATGCCAGTCACTGTTTGATGTTGTACAGAAGGAGCTGTAATACTGTAGTGTATTGTTTCTATTTCACTCAAGCACAACAGATTACATTAATTATGTTGATTGTTTGTCAGACATTTGGATCATGAGTGTCTCGTGACTGGTAGACCCGTCGATATGGTGCTGTGTTTGTGTTTGTTTGAAAAACTTTCCACAGGACTCTTGAACAGGGTACTGCATCTCAGTGAACCATCCCTTTTGATGTGATATTACTAAAGCTTAACTGTTTTAAATAAAAGTTCATATTGACTTATAAAAAAGGTTTATTTTACAAGATTTCAGAAAAGATGTATTTTCAGATGTTAAATAAATAACTGGTGTTTTCTAATGACCCGCTGTGGTTGCACTTTGGTTTTTTTTGGCAGAATTACTTGACAAACAGGTCATGTTGAGTTGGCAGTAAAAAAAAAACACAATCCCAGGTGATGTTTTTCTTTTTGCACCATGGACAGAAAACATACAAAAGTGATACAGATAAAAAAAGAGAAAGTTGGACCACATTTCAAGATTCATAATAGAAACCCTGACATAAAGTGCCACAATTAAAGGCACATTGAAACTCATAAAGACACATTTGCAATAAGCAAATCAGAAGTTTGATAATAAATGTGCTGAAGTGGTTTGGAGTGAGATTTGTAGTTGAGACATCAGCAAAAAGTGCTTCAAATATTATTTACTTTAGAGGACAATGTTGTGCATTTTTATGGAAGTGTTAACATTTTCCAATATATTGAATATTTGCTTTAACTATCGAACAGAAAGAAATAAGCCACAAAGTACAAAATATAGCTTGAGTTGAGGTGGACCTTCAGGGTTAAGACATGTCGCTAAACCCTACATAACATAAATCATTTGTGCATATTGTAAAACATGAGTTTTCATGGCAAGAAATGTACAAAATCCAACACAATGTTTTTGTTGACAAAAAATAATATGAGAACTCAATAAAAATAGACCCTGTTTTCAGACATTAGGCACAATCATTTCTTGTTGCATTACCTTAAATCAGATGGTAACCTCTTTGATTTTCATTCAGAGATTAAATATGATTTTTTTTTTCAAAATTGTTCATATAGGGGTGCCGTTTATCACTAGCCCTGTTTCCTGTCGTATCTTGAACCTGTTCTATCAATAAAGCCACATTAAGGCCAAAACAATACTTACCAATATTTTTTTTCTATAAAAACAGAAATCAGTGAAAATTACGTCTTTAAAATGCTTGTCTAAAATTGAAGGACCAAACTACATGATTGTCAAAATATTGTGGCTGTCGACTGTCTTTTACCTGTTTCAGCAGTAGTACTAGTTAGTATCTGCACCAGTATCAGCGCCAAAGGAGCAAAAGAAACCCCACTGATAAATAACACTGATTATATGTGACCCCATTTACCTTATTCCAGTGTAGTAGCTAACATTTCTGGAGTACATAAAGGCATCCTCAGGCCTCAAGGCATAGAACATTATCTACCGTCTTTAGTTCAATCAGAGTGGGCCAAGGAGGCGAGACCTCTAACAGCGATACACAGGACCAGAGGAAGGTGTCCCGGCTGCTGGTTTATTTCCATCTTCACCTTGTCCCCGTCTTTATTCAAGGACACATTGGAGGAGGCAAACAGACGTTCAGTCTTTTCATAGAGGTCTTCTGTGAGTGCAGCCGAGCCAGCGCTACTCAAAAGCATCTCCCCCTTCCCTGATACACACTGGACCTGAAACAGGTGTGGCAGGAGGATAAAAGGAAAGCTACATTTCACAAATCTGAAAAACAAATACCTTACATAACATGTTAAAGTGTTGCATTGTTTTTTGTAAAAAAAAAAAAACTAAAAAAAGAAAGGCTTTACTAACCAGTAGCTCTAGATCCGGCCACACAGAGAGACTGCAGCACATCCCCAAGATGGCAATACAATCATTTGTCATCTCTGAAAGACAAAGACCCAGATACAGGATGGAACATAATTCGAGGAAATGAGGTTTTCAGGACATACTGAATACTTCTCCTCCCGACCTTCAATTGAGTTTTTTCCCCACAGATTAAAGAGACACCAAGCAATACTTCATTTGAGTAACTATAATAACTGCCTCACAGTTGTAATGCTCCACACGCCCCCAAGCTGCAGTTTACATTTGTGTCCATCCAGGTCTCTTATAATATTAGTATTTAAGGCTTTGAAGAAATGTATTAAAAAGGGACTAGTATGTGTATGTGTTTAGCCAATAAAGTTGATTCTGACAGAACACAAAGAGCTACAAATTGTCAAACCTGGATGTGTCACACACATCTTCTACCCAACAGTACAGACGATCTTTACAATCAACACATTTTCACAGTTGGAGGCCAAAATTAGTGTCACCAATTCAGTATTCGACCAAATGTGAAAAATGGTCAAAATCCTGTGGTCCCTTCCGTTCTTGAGTTACGGCATTAAATAATGTCCAGAAGAGTATTTTTGCACAACATTACAATAACACAAAAGTTATATATTGTGTGAAATTGTGTCAAAATAGGTGTATGAAGCCTTGGTTTACAGCCATTTCTGAGGTTTTACAGCCAGTGTTCTATGAGGCCACAGCGACATTTGACCACTAAAATCCAATTTTCTCATCCTTGATTTGAAGTATACAGTCCCTCTCGCACCCTCTGCTCAACCTCTGCTGGACTGCTAACCATCTCCACATCACGCTTCAGTACCAACGGTGCCCGAGCCTTCAGCTGCTCGGCACCCAGACTATGGAACTCCCTCCCCTCACACACATGACAGTCAAACTCCATCGCAACATTCAAATCCAACCTCAAAACCCACCTGTTCAAACTGGCATACTCACTCTGAGTGGTCACTGTGCACTACACTTTTTTTTTTTAGGTCAATGTTTGGTTTTAATAATGTTTGATGTTGTTATTTTATGCTTTTATTTTATGTAAGGTGACCTTGGGTGACTTGAAAGGCACACTCAAGGCATTCCTGAGATACAGTCTTCAAAAGAACGGAACACGGGGAAAGAGGTTATGCCTCCGGTCATGGCTTTCACCGCACAGAACACAGTTTTCTCACCATCCATGGCGCTTGTAATGAGGTGAAGGGCCGTGAGCAATGATGCGGACTGGCCTGCCTGAGCCGACTCTGCCTGACCAGACTGCTCCAAAAGGTCCAGAATTGCCTGGATGTTCTGTTTCAGAGACCCTGTTGTCGTAATGTCACCAAGGGCAGGTATCTCGCCCAGGCACATCTGGTCCAGCTGAGACAGAAGACATATAGCTTTAAAACAAAAGAGGTTGGTATAACACTTCTCTGTGTACACACGACCTCTCCGCCCCACTTACAACACTCTGAAGTGAGCTGACAGCACTTCGGGCCTCCATAACCTTTGTGATGTTCTGGAGCAGAGAGGACTTTGTGGTGACAGGAAGGGCCGAAAGCAGCTGGAAATGATCACTCAGTCGCTCCAGCTCTGCCAACAGAAAAAAAAGGAGAGTTTATCATTCACCAGCAAAAACAAAATGTGTGCATGCCGCAGGTCAAAACACAATGTACTAACCACGAGGACTCTTGGTTTAAAGAGACCTCATTTTATGGGGTCAAAGCACATGTAAACCACAGTTATCACACCAGTCTGATAAGACAGCACTGAGCCTACAATCTCTTCAGTGACTCGAAAAACAAAACACATTCCTGAGCATGTCAGCAGTTACAACCCACATCTATATGCACATGTTTTATGGCTGTAGAAGGAGAAAACAGTCATTTACCTTGTCTCAGGCGGCTATTTTCAGAGGTGTCCGTAGGAGATCCGGAAGCACCCACCAGTCTTTTCCAAACAGGGCCGTCCACTTCAAAACCTCCCTTGGTGTCTGACATCAGACACAGCTCTGTGGAAAACACGTTATATCTTGAATAGCATAGTTTCAACTGCCTGTGATTGTCAAATCTACACAAGACTATAAAGTTCCTCTCACAGTTAATGATTTCTCACCATAATGCCCGTCATGTTTGATCTCCAGCTCTATAAGTCCATAGGCAATGGTAGTGTGGATGGGAATCTCCATGGTAACGTTACTGTCTTTACTCAGGCTCCCGTTCGGTTTCAAAGAAACCTGCAGTGAATACCGCAAACACGTGAGACCAAACACACCAGTTCCAATAACACTGCATGTTTTAAAGGAAACATTCCCTCTATAACAGTGTATTTCTGCTGAGTAGAAGTGTGGCACATTTGTAGACCTGTCTGATTATGATTATAGTATCTGATTCAAACAGATGTGGAAGTATTGCCCGAATCACTATGACATCTTTCTAACAACAACAACCACTTCTGGGTAGACAACCGTTCGTTGTCATCTTCAGCCATAATTGTCAGTCTCTTTCTTTAAAAGTAAATTAGTTCCACAACTTTATGTCAGTGAAAGTGTTGTTATTATATTAAAGCATCAAGCATGTGCGATGTGTACACTTATATATAACATCCAGGAAAAAATAAATAAATTGTATGTGACACAGAGGTTTTCCCAGAAGTTATTGTAAGTAAGCACTGGGATTGGTTCAAACAAACATGCTGTTTTGATTTCTCCAATGTGACTACAATATATTTTTGGAACTTTCTCATCTATCTAGGACAAGGACAGTGAATACCCAGTTTTGAGTTCAGTCCCTCTGAATCAAAGAGCACAGACTTCTCCCTGGACCAAACATTTGGCAACAACTGAAAATAACTCAAAGAGGAACAAAACTACTTAAGTGGAAGAGAAATCAGTGGCTCAAATTTCACTTCTTCTTAACTGGGAAAACGTCTGCTATTCTCCTGCTCTCTCCAACTTGTATAACTCACAATTGAATACAGAACTGAAACCCATTCTGGGAAAAGTGGTAAATATCATAACACACTGAGGGAACATATGCACGACAAAAAGGGAAATTATTTACTACTTATCACTGATGTCTCCTGTGTACTCTTGATGATACAACCGCCTTCACACCAAATAAAATCCTAACTGATGAGTTTTCCAGTGATGATTCAGTACCTTTGGGTTCTTGGGTCCACAGAGACTCAGGCCTCCTCCACACTGTCCTCCCTGCTGCACCTCCTCTATGACCGAACAGGGCTGTGTTGTCACAATGCGCTCCTTCACGACCCCAAACGACTGTTTGCGCTTCTCCTTTGTCTGCTGGACCAGACTGTGTGACATGTCCAAGAGCCTGAGACAAAAACACCAGTGTTATATTGCAAATATGAATTTTATATAGACCGGGAACTGTATTAAAATTAATTAAATCTCTTAGAAAACTCCTGTTTATTAGAATTTTGCAGTTCATAAAACACACAATCAACATAAGAGCAACTTTCATTGCCATTCACATTCCTGCTTCTCAACATATGCCCCAGCTCCCACAGCATCCTCCGAAGATAAACAAAACGGTGACATCAAGCATGAATAAATAGATAGCAGACATAAAACGACCTTATTTAAATAGACATGAAAAACTAAATAAATAAATAAAAAACAAACACACCCAATAAAAGGTCCTCTTAAACCAAAACATGCAATCTTCTGTTGAGTGTTAATATTCAACTGAGCATCTTGTTGTGTGTGCAACTTTATGTTTATGATTGTACAAAGATCATCCTGCTGTTTGCTGATCTCTAAACAGTCTCAAAGTCAGGTGATACTTTCTGTGGTTTCCTTTCCTTCCATTTTAATCAGGATGCATCAGACAGGACAGTGGGAACAGGTGAGAAACTAACCTGTCTTTGGAGTCTCGCAGCAGCTTCTGCACATCCACTTCCTCTTTCTTCAAACTGCCAAAGGGTGTCTGCAGTTTGGATGAGTCTTTACCCTCCAGGGTCACGCTGGACACGTTGACGAAATTCGCGTCCACGTTTCCCTGAATGTTTTCACCATAAGTCCCATTGAATTTGATGAAATCTGTTTCTTTGATATCTGCAGAGAGTGAAAGATTTAGGTTTTCTGTGATCTTAAAAGAATAAATCAATACAATTAAGATATTTAACAAAGATATGCATTTAATGTACAAGGTTTTGGTGTCTACCTGGCTTTATGGGTGTGTCTCCTGTTAGTATGTCATTGAGGTAAAAATCAGTGGGAATATACTTGGGCCTCTGCCAGAACCAGAATCGCTTACGCTTCACCACCACTGTCAGAACACAAATGCTGTCATTCAGGCTGGACACAGGGATCAGCAGACCACCACGATCCACCTCCTCCACAAAGTTTCTGGTGGCCGTGGCGAACATCTCCCAGCTGGAAACAACCTGTGAGGGTGATGATGAAGCCAGGTTTGATGAAAGATAAAGAGTGACTTTCACTAATCAGTCCCGAGAAGAGGGTGCCACCCATGTGAGCTCCGTATAAACACTGAGGAGTGGAGCTGCTGATTCAACAATCCTTCCTAACTTTAAAAAACGCCCCCACGACACGACCATTCATTCTGACACTTCAACAGCACAGCAAGCAAAACAAAACACGTATGATATTTAAAGAAACTGGCACTTCCACACATCTTTGTTCACATTGAAAAGTAGTTAGCTTCATGCTAGTAGCTTCAACAAACACATCACACGTCTGCAGCTGTTGACAAATCTGAAGCGTGTAAGAAAAGAAAAAGCATGCAAGTCAAACTACATGTAAATACTGTGTTACCGCTTACCCGAAGTCCTTGTTTCAGTTAAAAAACCACACGTGAAACTTTGTTTGAGACCAGACTTTTGGAAGAGACAACGCTGACACACTGTCCGCTGCAGTGACGCTCCCTCTGTTGTTATGAGTGTGGAAAAAAGACACTCAGAGCTCCGCCCACTGCAGGAAGCTGTGAGACCGAACACACTGTCCCCACACACCTGACGTCATTATGATAATAATGCTGATAATAATATGAACAACACTATTATTATTATTATTATTATTATTATTATTATTATTATTATTATTATTATTATTAATAATAATAATAATAATAATAATAATAATAAGTAGAAGAATGATACAAATAATAGTAATACTAAAATTGACAATAATAATAATTATTATTATTATAAACAATAATAATAATGATAGTAATGATAAAAAATAATGATGATTATAATTATTATAATAATGTTAACATTTACACAAGATGTGCCGTTCTGTCCTGTAACATATTGTGGTACTTGTGGTACTTGTCCTTTACTTGAGCATCTCCATTTAATGTTACTTTATACTTCTATTCCGCTACATTTCAGCCGAGGAAATATTGTACTTCTAAGGCTACACCACTACATTTATTTGACAGATTTACTGTAGTTACTTGGCAGATTCAGGTTATTAATCCAGAATAAATGATGATGTATTCTTCTAGATTTAACTAAAGTACTGTGCCTGACCAATATATCAGTTGGCAGATATCATTGGATGAAATTGGCCTATGTGTTGCTTGATGTGCACTAATATGAAAGTGTTAAATGTTAAAAATGTTGTTTCACTGCACTGATGTCATTTAACACAATAACGTTTTTGGTCCTGCCTCTGTTACATATGTGACTTTGTCACAAGCGATATGTGATAACCACATTTGAGGGATTGTTGCCACAGATGTGTGTATATCAGCTGATAAATGGGATGTTTTTACTTTCTAATACTGGTATCAGCTATAACTCACATAACTCAGTTGGGCTCTATAAAACTACCTGGGAATATATAAAGAAGTAAGAAATGTTGCTACTTTGTCTATGTTTTGATGCACTTACGACAAGTGCTTTTAGATTTAAATGCAGGACTTTTAATTGAAACACAGTTAAAAGTCTAAATACTTCTTCCATCACTGGCACATTTAGTCACAATTAAATAATACACTGTTCTGGATTCCTAGACTTTTTTTGTTGTGATAATGATCAGTAAACATCTGTCAAAACCTCATGTTGGACCTGCAACTGAAGATTTACTCAATGCACTACAAATGTCATTGTACTGTGTATGCACCATTGGTGGCAATCTGTTTCCACCTTGTGGCTGGTTCAGATTCACCAGACATAGACTCCTCATCAGCTTCACTTTACATATTGAATTGAATGCGCATATTCTCTGATTTACAGATACTTTTGATTTGAATAAACCTGAGTCTTCTACCTCTTCACTGGTAAGGCTCTGGGGTGGCAAGATCATCAACATCCTGTTTCTGTTTAACACATTTGTACTGTGGGATGTAAATAAACTTGGCAAACTCAAGGAGCCACTACTCAGATTTCAGCCTGTTTGAGTGTTTAAGAAGAAAAAAATCAATATAATGTGAATCATATCAGTTAATTCATTATGATTAATTGATGTCTTTTGTATATGTCAGTTATATTTTTGACTTGTCTGATAAACTTTACTTATTTCAGGACTCCATAATTATTGAATTATCCTTGGATTTTGGCTACAGCTAAGCCAAAAGTACCAAATGTATTAGTAATCAGAGGTACACAACAGCATCAACCACAGCACATTTAATTTAAAACGTTCAATGTGACATGAGGCAGTAAATGGTTCACCTGGCATCTGTGTGACACGCTCACAATAAAAACTGGAAACACTGTAGGAAAACATTGTGCATTTAGGTCAAGGTTCCTTTGTGGAAAACACTATCAGAGACCAACCCTTAGATTACGGTGGTGGGAGGATCCTGAGGGCTGAGCAAAAACCGTACAGGTCATCGAGTGACCTTTCACCCATGCCTCACCTTTAGGTAAACTCAGCGATGGATCTACAACGTTATGATGACTCACCTGAGAGAGTTACATCAGGTATTGAATGTTTTCAGTTGTGTAACAAGCAAGGCAGTGGCAAGTGCTCCTCCATGGTGACAATGCTGAACATTCGTGGCCTTCCAAGGTACCAAAGATGACATAACATGACTTTCATGAGGTTTTCCTGTTGCACATAATATAATGGCCCTGAGAAGAAGAATGAAGCTGCTCTCAAGGCACAAATCTAACATCCTCCTCTGGTGACATGTGAAGTTTAATACTGATGATTCAGTCGTTCTCTCTTCTGCTGTTGGTACATTTAAGGGGAGGCGATACAAGTGAAAAACATCAGGGTTTTGTCATGTCCTGGTTAAATTTTCATATTTCCAGCCATCTTTCCTCGATATCTTCTTTCAGACTAGTGGAAAAAAAACATCCACAAAACTCACTGAGGTGTTTGTGAACAACTGAGTCCATATTTGATTAAACACCATCTTGTGTCTGAAAGTGTCTGGAATTGTACAGTTCATAAGATCATATTTAAAGGCTGTTTTTCCTCATACACTGAGCCAGAAATCTCTGTTTCAGTAGCACTGACACACACAAAACATTCACTTATGTTTCCTATTTATATTTTGAAGATTCTTATAGTGGGGGTTGTTCATATATTAATCATAGCCGGATTAAGATGACATTTTATTACTAAAAACAAAGTGTTTTTGTTTTCATGAATTTTGTGCCTTCATCCAATGTTTGGATTTCTGTTCTGTAGGTGTATGATGACACCTCATTTGCATTTTTAAACAGAGCATTTTCAGAAAAATGTAAAACAAAAAATAATTGTCTTCATGTAAGTAATCAACTGGGGGAGTATGGTGGTGATTAGTAATTTTTTTTTTTTAGCATACTCACCTGTTGTGTCTTCACTTTACCAGCATATATGTTATAGTTGTCACATTGACAACAGTAAAGGGGAAACGGGGGAAATTATGGTAATGGTCCAGTTCACAGCCATTCATTTCTTTTGTTGTTTTTGTTTTTTGTAAAACAAACAGTCACAAATTACTCCACACAAAGAACTCATCAGAGGATTTATTTGAGCTCATGGAGCGTAGTTTCGGACACTTCTAGTCCCAAAGCCCAGTTTCCATGTAGACAATGCTGCAATGGATAAAGTGAAAAATGGGTAGATTTGATATTTGCTACTGCTGCTCATAGTTACACAATCATCCACACAATCATAGCAAAAAGAAGCATATAGTTACAGTTATGACACAAAGAAAAAAGTCCAGTAAGGATTTAACAATCTTTTTAAACAGTTTGTGTTTTGGTCTTAAGAATTCCTTACAAACATGATTCATCTGAAAAAAGATCTCAGATGCAGCAAAAAACAAACGAAACAACATGAGTACTACGAGTAAGGCATCAGGCAGGTGCAGAATAAATATCTGATGTGTACACTTCAATCAATGGCATATCAAGGCTAGTTTATCTCAGAGGTAGAGAATGTCCGTGATAAGACGACAGCTAAAGTGACCAGTTTTTTCAGCATGTTTGAAGCTAGTGTAGACGAGTTATGACAAGGACCTGTCATCCTTTATAACAAGTAGTTTTCCTTCTCTCAGTTTGAGTGATACAGTGAAACATATCAGGTGAAAACATGGGCAAAAATTGCCAAAATGTATCAACATTCTCAGGATATGTTTGCATAAACATGTTTACACAACTCATATAAGCACTTGCTATTAAGGCATTAACTTTGATGAACAGCAATAAAGAAGACCAGTACGGAACGTGGATGTGAGACTGGGAAACAGACGTCACCAGAACCAGCCTGGATCACATTAGAGGCTGTGCAGGTTTGAAGATGTGTGCGATCAGCAGCTCAGAGGTCACCACAGAGTAGGAAAATCTATGTGGCTGAAGTCAGGCTCCTTCCTCAGCTCCCAGTATGTGTTGTTGCTCACCCAGGTGTCATCCTTTGACTTCCTGTGGAGGCAGAAGAAGAAGAGTGACACTGTAGTGAATTTGGGACATCGACGTTTGAAGCTACAATCAGGCGCGAGGCCTCATGTAGGTTTAATCTTGTGATTTAGGCAAAGATTAATTCATAAGAAACTTTTAAGGTTTGTTCAAAAAGTGACAAGACTCACTGTGCACACACAAGAATGTGGATCAGGCACTGAACGCTCGTACTTGCCAACACTGAGACCTCAAAAATGCGGAGGATTTTGAAGCTGACGCAAAATTGACTTTCAGAGTTTTTTGTCCTGCATTCTGGTGACTCTTAAAGTCACCAAAAGTAAACTGCAACAGCCCTTGAATGTTAAATACTTTTAATTGTACTTTTAATTCTCAGGATAGAATGTAGAGTAAATTGCCGCTCTGGCATTAACAAATATTCATCAGCTTAGATTCATTCATTTTTTGCTCCTGCCCCTCAGAGCTTGTGCATGCCACTATTGTCGATGGTGTTTGACATTAGTGCGACGCCTGTGAACAACAGAAAAGTTGGCGTGGCAGATTTTCCTTCAAAACGTTCATAAGTAATGTGAATTTTCCTTTTCCAGGATGTCTGAAATGTATTTTCCTATTCCTTTTTCTTCTCTATTTTTCTGTCTGTCTTTCGCTCGCTGAGGAGGGTGAGGCGCGGCAGTACAGCAGACTACCCGCTGTACAGCGCCAGAAACAAGTGGTGATAACAAAAGTGGGAAAAATGGTGTGAAGATTTGTCATAAATTAGGAGAAACACAGGATAGGGCAATGAAAAACAGGGGTCTCCTGGGAACATTGTGAGGTCTGGCGAGTATAAACGTAAAATACCTCCCCTGGGTAAAACACCAAGGTTTTTAAGTAGTCCAGAGTGAATGCAGTGAAATATAGTTGAGTTTATTGAAGCTGCAAATAAAACACACTTATTTCTCCCGTAGATGACCTATGATATTTAGGCTACCTGAAGAATATAGGTTGATGTGTCGAGTTGTTTTCCTCCAGTACTCTCCGCCTGTCTCTCTGCAGCTGTTCAATCCTCTGTTTCTGCTCCTCAGCGGCCTCCAGGTTTCCCTCCTCCAGCAGTCTGCCAGAGAGATACAGACACATTCATTATGCAGACACAATAAAACATTCATCTCCAATATTCAAATTTAATCTTCACTCATGTTTGCTTTTTTGGCTTCGCTCATCACAGTTAGATAACCTTATTAAGGATAAATATGAACACAAATAACTCAAAGAATATTGACGGATTAGAAGCAGTTTCATTTTTCACGTTAATGACAAATTGGCGAGTGCTTCTTCAGTCTGTGGCGCCGCGCGACAACGGATCTCGGTTTACAGACTTGAAAACCTTGAACATGCTAGCTAAAATTAGTCTGATTCATCTGAACTCCTCTGCAGTTACCTACTATTCTTAGCGTGAGTACTGACGCGCCTGTTTTTGTCCCGTTTTGATCACAGAGTTAGGTGAGCATTTTTCAAGACAGCGAGTCAAGAGGTCACAGTTGATAATCATGATGTCAGAAAATAAAATATGCTCCGATATTCACTCACAAGGAGCTGGGTTTTTATATCAGATGTCTACAACTATTCTGTGAAATCTTAAGGTTTCTCCATAACTTTTAACCCGACACGACTTTTAAGGAATCAGGCTATACAAAGTCAGCTTTGCTTACTTCAGATAGCTACGACTAGATACCTCTGCAACACAATACACAAACCTGTTTAACATAACATTGACACTTTTTATTTCTTTACTCTGATGATAATTTTGGTTAAATTTGGAATTTTTAAAACTTAAATTCTTACATAGTGGACCTTTAAAACATTCCCTTTTCTGTGAACACTACTGCTTAAGTCACATCAGATATGTAGGTTTTCATCTGCAATTGTGGTTGTAAAGACAACAACTCCCATGATCCCAGACTACTTCACAACGTCATTATACTGCACCCTTTTGTTTTTGTTGTTTTGACTGAGAGAGTCCTGGCAGCAGATATTACAAAACATAACTTTAATTGCACTTTATGATTTTCAGTATTGTTCACATACCTTTGGTCCACACGTAGTCTGGTGTCTGTGGGTGGTAGCAGCAGTTTGAACGATGGGTGCAGCTCGTTCAGTTCGATCGCAAACTTGGTGAAACCATAGTACTGCTCATGGTCTACTGGCATTGCATCTACATAGCACACAAACATCAACTGCATCAGACATTGCAACGAATAAAAAAAATAAACATTTTCACAAAAGAAACTCGACATACTTGCTCTCCAGATGCAGGTTGCCGAGGGCGGGTCTCCGCAGAAAACGGACTCGTGCCACTTTCCAAAGAGTTTGTGGATGACCTTCCCTTTACTATCCGTGATAGCTCCCTCCACCTCATTCACACTTGAATTCCAGTACTTGGCCTGCAAGAGGCATAAAAAAACGTATTATTAAACAACAGAAAGGAACTGTCGATCATCACAAGATCATAATAGTGCCCTCTTGCAGTCAGCAGATGTTGCTGTGGCGTAATCCATCCTGAGCCCCGGTGTGCATTGCCGGGCTGCTAAGTTTAATGAGAGATGAGGATGCATAATGACTTCTGACATGTCTTGACTTGATATCCTGCACAGCTTCAGGAGGTCTTTCAAATGGGCACACGCTAAAGCAATTAACCTTCTCCTCTCAGTAAAGGCTTCCATACATCAAACATTGAACACATCGAGGGTTTTTCGCTGGCATGCAGGTGAACAGTACCATCTGTGTCGAAGGTTTTATGGACTAATGAAGAGACTACGGTGTTTTACAGTGGCTCTGAGTGACTCATACAAATTGAAACATTTTCTGCTTGGAGGTTGTTTTTTATCAACTCTGCCCAGGGACTCACAGAGAAATGCGTATCAACACAAACATAAAGCGAGAGAAAGAGAGCACTATAGTATGAAGAATACACTTGAAAAATATGGCTTATGTATCACTATGTTATTTACTATTTATACTTCAAAAGAAGTGGTATTCTCTGGTATCTTTATGCTGATGTTTTGCAGCTATGTAGTGGGTGTAACAATACAATGTTTCCTGAGCCGGCGCTTTTGCTGATAGTGAAATAAACATGAACATATTTGAATTTTATGACCTAACAAAGATAATTCCAGTGCAAAGCTTCCTTTCACCCTACCTGTTGGTCCCTGCCTGATAATGGTTTCCAAATAACCCTACACTAAACTATAAATCAGTTCCGCCTTGTCCTGCAGCAACTTGCAGAAAAGCATAATTGAGCTTCAAGTGTAGCATTTACAAAACTAGAGGAACTCTCAGAGAGTGCAGACCTTTATCGAGGCCAAAAGTCTTTTCTGTGATATGCTAATCTGCAGGCACAATCACTATATACGTCTGGATGTATTACCAAAAAGATTAGAATTTTCCCATCTGTCCTGCAAATGTAATATATGACATAAAACATGCAGCTACATCCTCTGGGTATCACTGTGTGGAGATACAGGTTAATAACATACATGAAATACTCATAGTAAAATGTGTATATGTACATGAAAACTGTCTATATGTTGAATATGTTGAATTGTTCTCTAGTACTCTATGCCTTGAGTTCAGTCATTCACACAGTGGAATGGGGATAAGGAATATTTCCTGGGAATTCATCTTTCTCAGCCTGGTGTCTTGCAACAATAAACTAAAACCTGCTTCAATTCAATGATTTGTACAAACAATGCAAATGTACATAATATTCTGTGCAAAGATGTTTGATTTGTATATTACACAATTATAAAAATGTTATATATATATATATATATAAATAATTATATATTTGACTTATTTGCAAAAATGTGTATTCACCATACATATTTATATAGACATATATGTCAATTTAAGAACATTGTTCCAATTCTACATATATGTAAACATAGTTCAAATATGAGAATTACAAATATGTACAAATATTACATTTGTGTGAGGGACGTCAACGTGTGGTTGTGCCTTGCCGAAGCCTCATTATCTCAGCAAAGTTTGAACATTTTTCCTTAATATCTCTGGGGGAGTTTATTGCTGACATTCCACACTTGGATGTGATTGAGAGTTAATCGGTTGCATGAAATGTGCTTGTTTACAATTCCATGGCCACACCTTAGTTTGTGAAAATTGTTATTACAATTCTTGCAATGTTAAAATTGTGCCATTTCACCCATAAAACCACGCTCCCAAAATGCTCCATAACAACTGCTTTCTGGATGAAGTTTGAGCAACCATGTTTTCCCAGAGGGTTACTGGTATCTGTGAATGTGGATTGTGAGTGGGAGTCATTGTATTTGTATGTTCTCACCTTAACAAAAGTGATCTTGCACTGACAGATATCACTGCTGGTGTTTCTGATGGAGATCTCCCCGTAGTGCTCAATCCAGCGCTGCCCACTGAGAATGTTGTGGATGCAGGATGTCACCTTGTTCCATTCATAGTGGTCTCCAATTCTAGAAAAGGGGATTAAAAAACAACTCTCCTTTTAACTTCACACCTGTAGATATTTTTTTTTATTTGACACTTGCGTGTACAGTCTGTGTGTGTGTGTGTGTGTGTGTGTACAGTCCAAAGGATGAATGAGGCAGTAGAGACTCACCCTGGCAGAGTGACGTGAGTGGTACCGACAGGAACAATCTCCATCGACTTCCCCCAGAACTTGTTCTTGCACCTCACATCTACAAAAAAATCAGTCAAGAAAAATCATTTCACACTTTTATATTTAACCAGCCACAATTTTAATCTTTAGATGCGGACAATGGATCGAGCAAATTTCCATATTTCACTACCTTGCCAGAAGATGAAGTTTTTAGACTCAGCATGGCAGGCTGAGATCGGCGGGTGATGGCTGACCTGACGATGTAAGAGGAAGCCAACAGCTGGGATGGTGAATCAATATTCAGAATACTGTGAGCCTTTAACTGTCGAAAGTGCAGGCATCAGAATTCCTACCTGCTCCGCAACAAATCGAAATCCTTTATCTGGCCGGTCACATTCGTATGTTTCTCCTAGGACGGGGTTGAAAGGCTTTCCGCCGGTCCTGCAGTGGCTGGATGCATAGCCTGATACAACGAATGTAGCTATGTATACCTGCACAAAGAAAAATCAATACAGTTAGTGGTGTTTTTTTGTATCAGTGTGAGTGTCGTCTGTTCTTACGCCCCTAAACTGTGGAGCTCACTGCCTCTGGATATCAAAATGGAAAGCTAAAACCCCGTATTTTTAATATGGCTTTAAATTTGGAGTAATGGTATCATTGTCATTGGTTTAACTCTTATATTTTACCACTGGTGTATTTTTGTGTGCTTTATTGTTGTTTCTTTCCTGCTTAGTTTTAGCTATTGTTGTTTATTTTTGACTCTGTTCTTTCAATTTTGCTGTGTGTGGCACTTTGGCCAGCTTTGAGGTGAGTTTTCATGATACTAAAATGGGAATCATCAAACCAAATGCTTGAGACAATCAGAACATTGACCTTTCTGGGCTATATCAATTCAAAGTACCACATATCATTGGTTCATAATGTGTGTCATATGCACCCTGATCCTCAGCAGTTCTAATTTCCTCTCCATTTCACTGTAATGAACAGAGTAATTGGCTGAATACTCCTGTAATAGTTGCACTGAGCCAGGAGACGGTGATAATTACTTCCATTTTATAACGGGAGGCCAGAGACCGAAGCTGCCTCCGGCTTCAGCTGCAGTTTATAAAACTCTAAAGTGCAAATTTGTGCTGTGTAAGTGGACGGAGCTTCCATGTCTAAACAGTGAAGACAAGGTGGAAGACCCTTAAACATGTATTCTTTCTAACGGCCAGCAGGGGGCGACTCCACTGGTAGTCTGTACGTAAGTTTATGAGGAAGACGACCTTGCTTCTTGCTTGATTTATTACCTGCATAAACAGCTTCCTAATTAGTTTATGATCGCAATTGCTAAGTTCAAGCCTTTCTCAACACACCATGACGTTCATCTTGTAAACTTTGGTCCCTTGCAGGTAAACTAGACAATTGAGAATGCTATGCTTTAGGGCAGGGCTGCATTTTTGATTGACACCAAGTTGCCACCACAATGTCTTTGGGTTATCATTCAGAAAATCCCTCCAGAGCTCCACCCTCGTCCAAATATGGTCACTTCCAGTACAAATAAAAGACAAATCAAGTGACTGGCTCCGTCCTCTGTTTATGATGATCCAGTCTATGATCTCGACACCTCCCACACAAAATGAACACATCTGAAGCAAGAGATTCCATCACTCACACAAAGTCAGTAAATGCAAAAGTGAAAGCCATAATTCTGCTGGATAATCAACAGACAGGTAAGGTTTCTTCCACATGAGGTGTAAAAAGCAAGGCTGGCACAAGCTCCCGCTCTGACTGGACATCATCTGCCAGCAGGCTGGGAGAGTGGTCTGGTGGAATAACAGCCAGGAACAAGTAATGGATCATTCCTGGCGCCTGCAACTGTGCTTGACAGTCACTTAAATCCGCCTCGTCCAGCTGTAACTGTCCGCTTCTGCTTGTAAAACATCCTTTTTTGTTGGTGGACATTTCCATCTTCTAACATTGCAGTCAAGGGGTAGTTTGGGAATTTGGGGAAATATGTTAAGAAGAGTTAAAAGGCAAGCCTGATACCACTCTCATGTCTGTGTGGTAAAGATGAAGCTAGAGACAACAGATCACTAGCTTAGCTGTTTCTACCCAATATTAAATAAAATCTGTTAATACATGTTAATTAATCAGCTTTAAAGCCTCTGGTAGTTGGATTTTTTTTTCACTTTGGAGAAAGACAGGCCAGCTGTTTGCAGACTTTGTGGTAAGCTAAGATAATCCTCTCATGGCTCCTAACTCTCTACAAATGGGTGAGCACCCATTCCCAAAATGTCGAAGTGTTCCTTAAAGTAACTTACAAAAGTAAGTCAGTACTTTCATTTTACTTCTTTGTGACAACCCCTGAAATACAGTTTTCTGAAATAAATTGGACATCATCACAAGCACAAGTAGCATGAACTCTTCAGCTAGAACTCGGCTCCCCCTCATCAGGGACGTAATGAAAGCTGTGATGAAATCCACTTAAAAAAAACTTTTCTGTCTTAACGAATCTAAAAACTTTCGCGGTGCTCGTCGCCCTTGCCTCACCGACGGCGTCTGCTTCTGTCAGAGGAGACCCATTAACTGCTGAAAAGTGAACATGTGATCTGAGAAAAACAAAAGACTCTGCCCACACACTCAAACTGTGAATTTTCCATCTCACCATACGTTCAAAAGGGTCCTGTGTGATCGCGGCCCTGTCTAGCAGCTCGCTGTACTCCAGCTCCTCGCACAGTCTCTGGAGAGTGTTAAGCGGCTCATTAAGTTGCACAGGCATCGTCACTTTGGAGAGGTCCTTGCCGATGTTGTTCCTGAGGATGTTCCACAGGCTGATGGTGCTGTTGTTGGGGCTCGGCGAGGGCAGGCAGGATCTACGCTGACAAAGGACGGTGCCCTCGTCCACAGAACCTGGGACCAGATGGTGTAAGAGGTCAGCTAAGACACTGAAGGTTCTTTGTGTGCTGAATGCTACTACCAAATATGGAAATTAAGTGAATCATGAAATTGCATGACTGTTGAGCTCTCTGTCCCATAGTTTACCTGGATTTTGTCTCTCACTCTCATTGCTGAAGTTGTCCATGGAAATGTTGTCGCTGATGTCACTGATGTATGAGTCATCCTCTGATGCCTAAAAATAAACATCCAAAACTTGAGCTATTAAATTAAAGATCCATTTTTAACACCACCTGCAGCAGGGGACTGGGCAGGTCTCTTTCAACATCCTGTCACATCAGCAGCAGATCTAATGTGCTGGAGATGAATGGTCCCTCAGGACCTTGTGGCAAATTTGCACCTCGGCTTGCTGTATTTTTAGATTAAAGTAATTAACTTTCATTTTCATATTTCTTCCACTCCAGCTGCCATCTGATCAGGCATGCTTCATGAACAAGTGGAGGAAGAGGAGAGGGCAGACTTGTTTTATGACACAATCAATAAAAACTTAGCTTTAAGGCTTTAGGTTGATGTGAAGTTAAGGTTAAAAGATTTTGCAGACAGTTTGTATTAAAAAATGTCAGGTGATCAGCAATAAATCAACGAAGAGCTTCTGGTGGTAGTTTTGCTTTAAAGGGCTACGGAGATATCTGCCTTTTCTCAAATATGATCGCACTAGATGGCACTCGGCTTGTGGAAATCATGACCTGCTTACTCAAAATAACCCACATAACTTGTTGTGAGCAGTTTCATGTAGGAGCTAATTCCTTTTACATATGTCCTGCAGAAGAAGTGTGCATCTACCAGTAGTGGTGAGCTGGCTAACTAAACTCAGAAAAGCTCAGTGTTTACATGCAGCACTGTTACGAACACGAGCCTCTCATCCATAAGCAGAAGTACACTTCCTTCTGCGCAGTGTTATGGTTGGTGGGCGTAGTTTGGTAGAAAGAAAACAGTTCCTAGATGAAACTGCTCACAAAAATGTGTGTTGAGTAGGGGGGAGGGGGCACGATATCTGGAAAGAGACACTGCTGTTAAGTTTTTCAAATGCATTTGAATGCACTAAAAGCTGAGTGCCATCTAATTCCATTATGTTTACGCAAGGGAAGATTTCTCCAAAACTCAGCAACTCACGCCAAAACAGTCTAAATGGATACACAGCACTGCAAGAAAGAGGGAAAATATCTATTTTTGATCTTTGGGTGAACTGTCTCTTTAACCTCTAGTGTCTCGATTCATTTTTTTGGTTGTAAAGACGACTAATTAGCAACTCTGATTATTAGCCTGATTTTTCATAACAGACTCATCAGTGCAGCGCTTGATGGTGACAGCTCAGGGCTCCCACTTACCTCGTTTTCAGAGGAACTGGCGGACAACAGAACTTCTTGGGCGTCGAAGAACTCAGACAAAGACTCGGTGATTGAAGCTCTGCTCTCATTGGACACTTGGTGAACGAGGGGACGGGAACCATCAACAGAGTCCTGTTTCTAGGAGACAGTGTTCACGGCTATAATTAAGTGCAGGGAAACGGGCAAAATCACCGCGGCGAGGAGGGGGTGACAATTACTGGGTAATTCAGAACACAGTGGGTTCACAATTTGTGGATAATGAGGAATCATCACAAAACACCACATTTTTTGACATGCAATATATTGAAAGACAGTCATCTTTAATATTAAATAGTGTTATAGTGTGAGTGCTACTGGAGGGGGAAGTAACTGTAAAAATATATACTACCATTATCCAACAAAGAGCCCAGAGCATCTTTGTATACACAGCAGCAGATCAATCTTACAATATTGTTTTTATGCGTTGCATCAATCAAACTTATTTCTTTAGACTGTATGACAATATATTACTCTATCAATTATCAAGAGCCAGTCAGAAGTGCAATTGTGCAACAAGTGTGCACACCTCACACTCTTAAGCAATTCTGCAAATTCTGTCTGACAAGTTGAAGACACGAAACAGGATGCATATTCAAAAAGGGACTGGTATAACTCAAAACTGTGTAGCATTTTCCACAGAACTCTCCATCCTTTTGTTGCTTCTGAAGCTGATCAATTAGCCAGGAGGTAATCCCCCGAGGAGGCGCATTAGTTTTGCGGTGTGTGTGTGTGTGTGTGTTTGACAAATTTCCAGGGACGAGACTAAACAGATCAGCTCACACTCTCCAGTCAGCAAATCTGATTGCGCGAGCTTCCTTTAGGAGACGATAATGCGTCAGGTAGTTAGCGGTCTTCCCCCCGAGCCACGTGACAGTGAGACATGCACGACCACAGGACTGAGAGGAAGCACCGCCTCACGTCAAAGACTGGTAACGCAACATTTGTGAGGGGGCAGCGTTTCCTGAAAATTACCTCCACTTTTTTTAGTCATTACAAAACGAATTGTGTTGAGTGAGGGCGTGAGAGGAGAGCAACAAGGACAGCTCATTCATTCTGTGGCAAATTCTAGACTGGGTAGGCAGGGAAATAAAAAGACAGAGATAATAATAATCATCAAGATGGCGTTGAAGGGGGGAGTTAGGGAGGTGGTGGGGGGGGTGAACAGTCACTGCATTCCCACACCCACCTGCGCCGGGGCAGGGAGATTTATTAGTGTGGGCTCTACGATGTGGGACTCGGCGTGAATCTTGCACAGTCGCTCTCTCAGCTCAGAGTTGTGGGCTAAAGCCTGGAAAAATAACCAGCGTTAACATTGTTTATAGCACAGAGCCAACCAACAACTGATCTGAACAAACTCCATCTCTGAAATGTGTTTCCTCCTCAGCTTAACGGTCTCAAAATCTGGCTGTAAACATGCAATTCAGAGTCCGGTGTTATGTGTCCTATTGATGCAGACATCAGACAGGAAGCCACGAGAGTCCAAACTATATTACTCACCCATTACTGACTCTATGTGAGGTAGAGTAGGTAGAAGCTGAGTAATCAGGAAGGAAAGCTAACACCCAGCAGGGCATTTTACAGTCAAAGAAATGTGTAGGCGCAGAGAGGACAGAAGTTCAAACTTTGGCGAAAGAAGTAGTCGGCCTGATAATGAATGAGTGTAGCCAAAAGATAGAAAAAGGCCTCCGGGTGGGAGGCTGCCACCACAGGAACTGTTGAGCACGGTTCAGGTGGGCAGACATCGCACATAGTAATCTCTCCAAGATGCTGGCCAATGTGTCACGGATGACAAGTGGCGTGGGAGGAACACTACATCTGAGAGGAGCGCAAAATTCTGAAAGAAAGCGTACAACCTAACTTATTTCTACTGCGTCTGAGTGTGCATCGTCTGACGTACCGTCGCCAGTGCGTTCTTCAAACCGACCACCTGTGGCGAGGTAGGGGGGCACGTCTCGTGGTCCAGGCATTGTTTTAACCTCTCTCTCTCGGATGTCAGGGAAGTCAGGGCTGACTTCATGGTCGTGTGCACTAGAGAAGAGAAAAAGAGGAGCGCTTTAACGGCAAACCAATCTGTATTCAGTTCAGAGCGATGCTGCTCCAGTCACAGGAGATCAAGCGACGGTCCATCACGCCACGCTGCTAATGAAAATGCAACAAGTGTGAAATTTTGATTATCTCCGATCACTCGACAAGCAGACTTTGTTTTATGACTGTCATTTTTACACGCACTTTATAATTGGTGCTCAGGAAGCGACCCTATTGAGGGAGCCGATCAGACTGATGCATTAATGTGTCAGATTAAGCCCAACACACATTCCGTGCTCCATAATTTCGAACTTGCATACATTTGCCGATTTTAAATGAGAAACAGAAACGAGAGCTGTTCCCCAGAGCAACTCTAAACCCATTCTGAAAGAAGTGTGAATCGTGATGCCGTTATGTAATAACACAAATCATTCACATTATGCCATTTCGAGTCAAGCATCAGGAATCTGCATTTTAATGAGTGGTGAGAAACTAATTAGGTTTTTGGTGGTTTAGACAATGTTAACTTCTCATTCAGGGCACTTTATCTGAATCCTAAAGAATTAAAACCGAGGCAAACAGTTTATCAGTAATTAACAGCTGCCACGGCTCCATCATTGTCACATCTACATAAATAACAACACCATGCCGCAACTATTTTACCTGCAAATAAGACTGCAGGCAGGCACATTCATTAGAAGTAACTGAGGCCTCTGAAAACGGTGCACTTGTGTAGTTTCTCTCGCTTAACAAAACCATATCCTCAAAATCCCGAATGTGTCGCTCATACTGACTGCAAATTAAAAACAAGCAGTTCATAATCTTCCACTCACAGTTAGTGGCAACACGGCAGAAGTCCTCCTGCAGCTTCGCCACGTCAAACGCAGAATCCAGGGCTTCAGGGTCGATCTTGTCATTGCCGAGCGCAGCGGTGGAGAGGTTGGGGTTGGAAGCGTGAAGGCGGACGGAGCCGGAGGAGATGCAGCTGGGTACCTACAGTAGAACAGGAGGAGTAGAGCTCGGAGCCACTTATATATTAAAAAGATGATCTCATTCATTTGTCACGTTGATTACCTGCAGAGTTGCTTTGACGTCTTTGTTGTAGTTCTTGGTTCGCCATTTCCTTGGAAGTCTCTTCTCCTTCTTGGGGCTGTCAAATGTAGACGCCTGGTGAACACAAATGAGAAAAAAGCTGTTTTTATTTTAGGAAAGGCTTTTTATAGGATTTTTTTTGTTTCATGACCAGCGGTGAGGATGCAATACTTCTATATTTAGTAGCAGGGCAACAAAATATATTGGTGGAGAGAAATGATAAAAGACATAACAAGACAGTTACTTGGCAAAACATTGTGAGTCATAAGTTATTTCTGGTTTGCTTAGATTAATACACAACAAACCTGCTCTGCATTTTAAAGGAGAAGTCCAATATTGTTAATACATTATAGATATATATAGTTTAGGGCTGTCAAACGATCAATTTTTTTAATCGCGATTAATCGCATTTTGTCCATAGTTAACTCGCGATTAATCGCAAATTAATCGCAATTTTTTTTGGCACTTTCTTTTCTGTTCTAAATGTACCCTAGTGTATTTTTTTCATGTTCTTAATACTTTTAACAACATAAGAAAGGGCAAATATGCTTGCATTATGAAAATGTTTATTCAACACTTCAAATCATGCAGGAAAATAAATCCAGGGTTGTCTGCTTTTGGCGAGGGGGGGCGACGGGCTCTCTGCATCTGCCGTCTGTTTGGCTTGCAAGTGGTGTCCACTGAGACTGCACGTTTTTCTTCTTCGCCTTTTTCACGCAGTGTGCTGCTTTCTGTCAGTCAGTATCACACTGATGATCGCCATGGCTCCGGTGCAGCAAAACAATAAAAAGTACGACTTGAAATTCAAACCTTCTGTCGTGATATATTCAGAGGAAAACTCGGGAGAAGCAGCCGCTAGACGTTTCTCTGTCGACCCCACGAGAGTGAGAGAAACAGAGCTTCAGCGTCTGTCCGAGGAGGACAACAGCAGCGGCAGGCTGCCTGCTGGAGGGAGGAAGAAGGCTAGCGAGGAGCCTGAGATAAACATGCGGGGATGAGTTATCAGCAAACGGGCATGCCACGAGAGAGTGTCCCGCAAAATGATCAGGGCGATGGCGAAACAAATGTCCGCCACCGTGAGTGACAGCAGAGATGAGGAGTTTGCAGCGAGTGCTGCTTTTCAGTCTGCCGTGTTTTTAACGAACCGCCAACCCTGCTTCTTCTTCTTCTTCTGATTCCCTTTCTTATTCTATTTCTTCTGCCACCCTCTGTATCAAGACTACGGGTGCCGCCGACGGCCGTAAATCATACAATGCGCTTTTTTATATATACTGAGCGTTAATCGCGCGTTAAAAAAATTAACGGCGTTAAGAGGACGTTGCGTTAACGCGTTATTAACGCGTTAACTTTGACAGCCCTAATATAGTTATATACATATTGCTACGTAAATGACAAGTATAGAAAGTTTTTGAATCATTATGGTAGATCACCTTAGCCGGCAGCCACGACATGGGCTGCAATGGCTGCAGTTTAATCATTGAGCGCAACTTTGACCATCAAAGTACGTCCACTTAAAGTGCTTCTTTTGCCACTGACAGGCACTGCTGGTTGTTATCTTAAGTGTCCAACAACATTACAGAAAGGATCCCTACAGAGATAGACATTTGTGTTAAAGAGTAAGTGATCTTTGGATCGTCTTTAGAAGGCAGGCAGGAGACAGCAGGCAAGGGTCTCAACAGATGAAGATTTAATCCAGGATAAACGGCAACACAAGGAACAGGCAAACGGCAGGACCAGGAAAATGTAACAGATGACTCAACAAACACTGAACTAAAGGCCAGACTTAAACAAAAACTAAACTAACGATATGATGAGGGGATGAGATGCAGGTGGAGTGAGGCAGAGATACACAGGTGCGGGTAATGAGAGGAAAAAACACTAAGAACAGAGAAAGGCTAATAAAACAAAATGCAAGACCGATGCGGAGGGAAAGCAGACTGTGGAGATGCACAAGGACCCAGAGCAGAGGACACCAAAAAAACCCAGAATACACATGAAATGATCTAAAAGACTGGACCATGACATATCCAGCAATCAATAACTCTGGTTTTGTTCAGTTTTATTTTTGTTTCTGTCCCTGCAGAGTTGTTATCTGCAGTGTTGTTGGACACTTAAAAATAACAATCTCAGCCTGTCACAGCCTCTTAGGTCGATGTTGCCCTTAACGATTATAATTCAGCCACTGCAGTCCATGTCACGGCTGTGGGCCGAGGCGATCTACTGGAGTGCAAAACTTTTTGGACCCAAGTTTAAAATGACCCTAAATTTCCGTTTGAGGTGGAAGGCAAAAAAAACCTGCAGCGCCTGGATAGATGGAGCAGAATAGGTGCGGTGGAGGACTTCCATACTCTGAAGCAGATGATTGAGCTCCAGCAGGTAGGCCTCACAGACTGACAAATCTGTGGAGATCAGGAGAAAGATCCACACTGAGATAATAAAATTAATAGGTAGGAAGAAAGTAAGAAAGACAAAAGTAAACAGACATTTGAATGTACTGGTGTCTGGCAAGTAAGAATTGGTCCCATATTGTTTAGTTTGTATTTGTTGCCACATGGCCATGTTATTCTCCATTTTACTTCTGTATCCTCCCACTGCTATGCTGATGAGTCTCTGATATATGTTTCATTTATCCCTAAAAACCATAATAACCTGGTCTCTTTGCACTGCTGCCTCGCTGCCATTAAGGACTGGATGTCCACCAACTTCCAACAGCTGAACACAGACAAGACTGAAGTAGTGGTTATTGGTCCAAATCATATTTCTAACACCTTGGACCACTAACAACAAACACAAAACAGTCAGCTGGAAACCTGGGCGTTGTTTTTCGATCACCATCTCGGCTTCAATCAACACATCAACAGTGTAGTTAGAACATGTTATTCACAAATCAGAAACATTGCCAAGGTCAAACCAATGTTACCCAGAAACATAGTTGAACAACTCATTCACACCCTAATTTTCCCCTGTCGAGATGACTGTAACTCATTATTCACCTGTCTAAACAACACAGCAATTGCCCGCCTACAGTTTGTACAAAATACAGCAGTCAGACTCCTCACTGACCCTCTGAGCAGAGAACACATCACCCCATTCCTGGCTGAATTACACTGGTTACAGATCCATTACAGGATTGAATAAAACATTTGACTGATTACTTTTAAAGCCGTTAAACTTTACATCTCAGAACTACTCAGCCCTATTCTGCGCCAAGATTGTACTGTACTGTACTGTAGTGTTTACAGTACCACCGTCCAGATTTAAAACAAAGGGGGGATCATGTTTTTATGGTCCTCGCTGCAACTTCCGCTAAATAAAACTCCCACTAAATATCAGAGCAGCTGAGTCAGTGCCACAATTTGAAAAAGATTTTAAAAACGCACCTGTACAGACAAGCCATTTCATTTGCATAATGCATTTTCAAAGTCTTAATCTTGCTCTTTTATATTATGTCTCATCTCTGTGTTTTATATTTCTTGTTTCTGCTCTTTGCACCGATATTGTGCTTTGCGAAGCCTCTGATTTTATTGCATGTGCTTAATTTGTCTTTCTTGTGCTGTATGCTATTATATTCTGTGAATCACCTTGTAACTTTGGTTTTGATAGGTGCTATAGACATAGAGTGTATTATTATTACTATCATTATAAGGAACGATTTATCCACCACTCCCTGAACAGACTGTTGAAAAAGCGAACAGAACAACGGCAAACACTGTCTGCCTCGTAAAGAGGAGAGGCAAGTCAAAGAGGAGAATGTGGAACACAGTGGCTCAGGTGGATGAATAGAAAACACAAGTCATTCTCTTCTTCCTACAGAAGTTACTGTCCAACAAAAATCCTTACCAGATGGCAGGTCGAGGGGAGCCTCCCTGATGGGTTTATTTAGTTCAGATAAGTCACTTTCACCCCCCTCCTCAGTCCTGGCTTTGTAAGTGTTTCATAAGAGGAAGTGTCATGAAAATATATATCTAGGTATCAGACTATACATTCTAATGAGTAGTGGCAAACCACTAATTAAGTCTCTTCTGTTTATAAATGTATGATTAAGTAGATACTCAATGTCAGAATGGTGTCAGAGAAACAGTTCCAAACCCTGGCCAAGATTATAACTTAGCGACGTGTAACTACACAGGGAACAGTTTAACCATTTAGTGATGGAGGGCAAATACATTTCTAGTGTTTAGCTTGGCTTACGTGGATCTGAATCTCATTTTCTCCACTGGAAGGATTCCCTAGATGGCAATTTATCATGTTTTCTTGCACACTGGAACAACACAGAGGGCATTTTATCGTGTTTTATCTGCCACAAAGGGCATCCAAGAGGGCATTTTTGCTGCGCTTTGCAAATGAAATGGTGTAAAATCAACAAAAGGGAGTGACTCACCTTTGGAGCACTTGTCCATGTCATCAGAGGACTGGAGCCAGGCTGCGACTTTGGCCTGGCTGTTACAGCTCACAGGGAAAGACGCTGCAGAATGCGCTGTGGACTGCCTTCGTATGGACATACACTGCGGTAGCAAAACACACCTAAAGGTCAGTTCAATAACAAACTGCTTTCCTGATGAATTTCTTCATTAGGAGGGAGTTTGAATTCAGAAAACATTGCCCAGAAAAATAATGATATTCATGAGCAGAAACAGACCACACTGTTTTGATGGGCAGTGTGCTGTGTAGCGCGGGTTTACCTTTCTGATAGAGGCGCTCTCTGCCAGGCTCGGGGAGCTGGGGGAGGGGTAGTGGGGATAGTGGAAGGACTTCTCGTTAGGGTACATGGCAATTTCATTTTGCCGATAGAGCCGATGGTGACGCAGTTTGGAAACCCATTCATCAAACAGCTCCTGCGATTTAATCTACAGAGCATATACCGCAATCAGAAATCAACACAAGGACAAGTAGGGTGGAGGAGGCGTGAAGGTGGAAAAACACACACAGGTACTGTGATTCCCCCTCACCCACATGTGCAGCACATGAGGTCATCTTAAAGTTAATTTAATGTTAGAATCTGGGAAGGGGAATTATCTGGGTAGATCCAGGTTTTACCTCACTTCCAGGAAGTCTGAGGGGGGGATGCCTTTTATTTGCTAGCCTTGCGTTTTACCTTCAGGTGATAGATGTTTTCCTCAGCATCGAGATCGATGCACTTGGCTTTCTTCTTAATGGCCATGACAGAGAGACCCACGTCAATGCAGCCATGTAGCTTCCCCTTTTCGATCTGCAAGTCGACACGCAATGTTGTGAGTTTGTTAGATTGGAGATAAGACAAATGCAACAGTTATAAAATGCTCTATGCTGTGTTTGAAGCAGCAATTATAGTAATTGGATTTTTGCCCTGGCTAATTAGTCTTATGCCGAATTGGGGGCATTGCAGAGAAAAAGCCAGGGGAGGGGGGGTTAATGTTCTGAGAAAAAAAATTCCCCCAGTTTTTAGATTAAAGTCATAAGTTAACAATAAAGAAAACAAGATGTTTTCTTGAGTTAATGCAAGGCTGGATGAACCCTGATCAAACTACAGAACCTGCTGCTTGCTGTGTATTATGCCTGCAGTGGATGAGCTGATCAAATTATACTTCGCAATCTGATTTAGCAATCAGGAAAATAATCACGATCATTGCCTAGAATCACCATATTATCATTACCGTAAGCATCTGAACTTTGAAGAGACTTGAATGTGGTATATGAAAAACAAGACACTAATTTGGACGAGGTGATCAGAGATTTGGATTTTGAACGTTAGGAACTACAACACAATGGACGGATGCAAGAATGTGTTACTTGTCATGTGATATTATGGCGATGCTGCGCTAACATCATGAGCATTTCCTTAATGCGGAATCCAATTGCAAAGTATAATTTGATTAGGTCATCCACTGAAAGCATAATACATGCCATGCAGCGGTGTCTATGGTGTGATGATGTGGATTCCCAAAGTGAAGCAATGTGGTTTCTCAACAAAATGCTGTTGTTCCATTTATGACTTTATAATCTAGGAGAATATTCAAGTGTTTTTTTCTTGTAAATGAAATTGTTCTCATCTTGGAAATTCAGCTTTTTTTTTCTGGGAACATTATCCCCTACCCTGGTTCTGTAAAAGAAATGTTTTAACCTGCAATGGCTCTAATAGGCTGTCGAAAAGTGAAGCCTCTGCATGGCTGATACATAATTACGTGATACTGGCAGGTACAATGCTCCATGTGTTTCCTATCAATGATAAATGACATTGTGAGGGAATGGGGGCCTTTTGTATCTGCAGGCAAAGATAGATACTCCTGGGGAAGACAGCTGGCGGTACAGCAAAACCATTACAAAAGATTCAGAGTGCCATTTATATTCTGTAACTGACAAGACCACATAGTATGCAGCCAGCAGGCTTTTGTACTCACATCGGCGCTGCACTTGCCATACTTCAGGATGCCCTTGTCCAAGAAAAAATATCTCTGTGAAGAGAAGAGAGGACAATGAGCGGATGAGATGCGGCCGGGATGATATGCGACATCCCTGACAGCAAGTCTGAAGTCACTGCTGTGACGCTGTGACTGTGACAGACTCTGGTTAATGTATGATGTTAATGTCTCTGCACTGAGATGTTTGTCATCCCGGGCTCTTGTCTGACTCTATTACTCTTCCTCTCACTCTGCTGCAATCTTCCCCCTCTGAAAGTCTTGCTAAATGTGATCCTTGGTGCTCTTACTGTACATCACCACAGTCAGACTGTTGAGAGCACAAGGAGAAGCTCTGAGAAGCTCTGACTGTAAGTCAATACTAAATGTATACAGCTCTATTAACCAACAGGCCATCAGCTAATGCATCTGAGAGGGAACACCAAGACGTCCAGGCAGTATCATCCCGACGAAAGCTTTTAGACAGAGCAAGAACAGGCACTGACCCCGGTCACATGTGACTCCTCTGTGGGTGAAATCATCTACCGAATAAGCTCATTCAATTAGTTTAAAACACAAATGAGTCATGTCAGCAGGTTTTCTGTAGAGGGAAAGTGGAAAGCGTAGAGTCAAAGTGGGAAATGGAAATGATGTCTAAAAATACGTCATGAAGTCTGTCACTCTGAGAGATGAGTAAGGCAGCGTGGGTCATTTAAGGACAGCGCAGGTGCTGGATTATACCTTATGCCAGCCTTTCATGGGCCACTTTCTCCTCTTTAGCATGTAGCCCTCCTGTCTCTGCGGCTCCAGGACGCTGCTGAAGCCTCCACGCAGACCCTCCACTATCTCCCAGCTGTCCTGTGGGGAAGAGACGGTTTATGAGCAGGCACTCATGCGCAGATCAAAGTTGCTGAGAGGTTTGGTGACATAATGTGAATCATGCGCACAACAGACTTAGGTCAAAAGCATGTTGTAGTCGGTGGCCAGCCAGTCGGTGGGTGGATGTGGGAGATGAGAGTTTCATTGTCCTCTGAGGTTTGGGCTTTACAGACTGCTTTCACCTCACGGTCCCATTTGCAAAATTAGCTTACCTGTCTAATCTCACCCTTCACAATAATCATTTCCCGACTGGGATTAAAATCCAAATCCCCTGCAAATACAGAGATTAAGATGATATTTCATCATAGACTAATCCAGATAGCTCTGCTGTGTACTTCAGCAGTGTGAATTCCAGGAAAGCAGCATAAACAGTATAAACAGAGGGGTTTTGTAACATCTTTCTCGTCGCGGTGAGTATCGCATCATGCTGGTTTTATAACACTTTTAGCACATATCAGTAATGAAAAATTAGTCCGAAAATCAATTAGTCAGCTGGGCGGGTAGGCAATTTTAGCATAATGGCCAGACTTGATACCGCAGCATCACATGATTCACATCGGCCAAAAATACCACTTCCCATTATCAATCATTAGAGACGGAGCTGCAGCCAACAGGAAGTGGACCAGCTGAGTCCAGGGATGTCTCTAATGTGCCATGTTCTCGCCTGGAGAACAACTCTGGAACTCATGCTCTTTGAGCTTTTTCAGTGTAATTGCCCAGTGAGCACTTCCATGAGAATGAATGGCGTACGACTTAGGAGGAGGAGGAGGAGGCCCGAGCCAGTGTTCTGGAAAGTCATACTTAGAAGAATTTGTGTTAAAAAGTACTAATATATAAAAGCAAATGTTAAAATGTTATCTAACAAATGAGATTAAGTGGATTTGTATGCGCCCTAATGCAATTATTTTCCTGTCATATTGATCTACTGTGACCTTATATGATCCCCTCTTTACGTTGCTTTAAAACGCAGATGTTGGAGAGCATTTCAAGCGTCTAATACTTAGGTGCCCACTGCGTTTTCAAAACAAAGCGCCAGACTCGCGGCAGAGATGGAAACGGTTACACCTCAAACTTCCTATCAGCAGAGTCATCAACCACCAAAACCACCAGTGTACCGACTCCAGGGGGAGGGGGTTTCTTTCAGCTGCTTTCAGAATCTCCCTGCAGAGTCTAAGCGTCAAAGACTTTCTGACAAGACTTCATAATCACATATCAGTTGTTTTAATAAACCAATATCTTTATACTTGTCTCTCCTGATTTGAATGTTGGATTGAGTGTTTTTTGAGATTGGCCTGTGTTACGAAGTCAAGACATCATTTGCTGCTTCAATTCTGAAGGTTTTTGTTGTAATTTTGTGACCTTATGACCATTTTAAAGTGTAGAAATAGCCAGAAAATAAGGTCAGACACGGGGAGGGGTTATCATAAACAACAAATGTCCCCAGCTGGAATAACCCAGGAACTTGGATGTATGTTTAGTGTCTTAACCACGAGCTCACCAGGATGCACCCTCAACCTTTCTGTTGAATGGAAAGTAAAAGACTACACCTCGGGCTCTTGGAGATTATTATACCAATTATTTTTCACTATTTCACTGTTTTCAGACATTTTACGGACTAAAGAACCAACCAATTAAACAAATAATCAACAGATTATAATGATAATAACAGCGGTAGCCACTTGTTATGCAGAATTTTCAAACTTGGGTTCTTGGCAGAGGATTGAGGTGACTCTTTCTGTTATCTCAGTGTGTCCCTGGCTGTGCTACTGTAGAATAGAACAGTTCTGGCTACACTGACTGTATCAGTCAGAGCGGCTGACTGCTTGAGGTGAGGCCGTCTAAAATAAACCTGCGTGTCTGAAGGGGTTTGGCGGATGGAGAGGGCGTGGCTTGTGGGTCGTTCCTCCAGTCTCCCTGAGCGCCTGTCAAAGGCTCACTCTGACACAATCACACAGTGAGTCATTGTCACACACTGCCCGGACACTTTTCTTCAAGGTCATGAGACACTCACAGAGAGAAAGCAGTGACACAACTGACATGAGGACATGTGTGCTCACAGGGAAAGCTCTTAGCATAAGTAGCTAGTGAAAAGTAGGTTTTCAAAGTTCTTCAACATGGTGTTCATCCTGGTGCAGTGAGTGAGCCATATCATTTCAAAACCAAAAAGAGTGTATTATTATTACTTAAGTACAGAGGCACATAAATTCACATCCTTTTGGACTGTTGCAAGAAAAATCTGACCCGAGTCCTTCACAGCAGCATTAAACACATTAAACAAATCATCCGCAGGCTTGTACAGGCAACCGAGAGAGATGGGGGAAGGTCATATCTTTCATGTCACATTTCACGTTACAATCTGGTCAAATATGGCCAATAAAAAAGGTGGTTAGTACATGTAAATGCTACAAATTGTTGCATAGAGCCCCTTTAAATAAAACAAGGGTTCTGGGATCTAGTAAGTGTCTTGGTTTGGTTATTTTATGTTTTATTTTGCTAACTTTATCCTCGTGTCATGTTTCACTTACTACTTCCTCCTTTTGTCTATTTTTTTGTCTATCTGCCTGCCATTTGTTATTTGTATATAAATATATATATATATGTGTGTGTGTGTGTGTGTGTGTGTGTGTGTGTGTGTGTGTGTGTGTGTGTGTGTGTGTGTATATCATTCATTACAGTCACTTACAGTCTGAACTAGGCTGTCTCTAACTGTCTCCCCCTGTATCCAGACTTATGCTATGCCAAGCTAAAATATGCTTATTGTTTGGTGGCTAGCAGCAAGAAAGTTATGAGCATATTTTGTAAAATGTTACACAATTCCTTTAATTTATCGAGAAGTACTAACTTGAACCGGCCACTCAAGACATAAAAATTATTATTTATGCTCCGTCTAGTATTAAACACACTGTGTATGTCAGAGGATGTACTATATTAGTGACTTTTGAAGTTTATTAGAGAGAATAATGACATGGCACTTTTATTTGAAACCACACATCTGACTCAGATTTTCTTTGAGGGAGTGTTAATTAGTTTTTCAGTGTGTTATCTTGAGGCTAAAGAGGTTTGAAACACGGATTTTAATTCATTTGTTTTCTTAGAGGTTCTGTGTCAATGGAAAACACGTTTTCAGTCCTTGCACTGCTTGTTACTCTGAACTGATGGACCATTGTTGTCTCTGTGCCCTGTGGGCAAAGAAAAACTTTATTATTTTAATAGCCAAATGAAAGAGCTGTTGCTGGCATTGAAAAATTAATGAGTGTGCTGCCTAAAGATAAACGCTCAAGGCAAATGCAAAACCAGCTTGTTCGTGGTGCTAGTATCTTCACTAATTCGTGTGTGAGAGAACTACCTCCGAGGGAATTGTTCCCAAATTGCATTTTAGTAATTCAGAGCACAAAAAGGAAATGCAGCCATCTGAGTCTGAAATTCCCTGATAGAAAAAGTCTTCCTCACGTCGGCACATTTATTTCTTGCTGCTGAAGATATAAAATGCAAACAGATGCTAACAGCACGCTGTCTCCTGCGGCTTGCATTTATGAAGAGCCAAGACGTCTGCGAAACCCACAGGATCTATTAGCAAAAGGTTTGTGTGGTTAAGGCATTTACAGTCAGGTCACTTTCCTCTTTTGAAAACAGGAAAATCCCTGAGGGCTAGACAGTTTCATTTACAATACCAAGACGGTATAGAAAAGAATGTGGAGAAGCTTAAAGTTCAAACTACAACCCTCCAGAAAATAAACTGAAGATGTAACACAATCACAGACATTTATCTAACCAGTACAACAGTGCACGATGCAGTAGCCAGGTGTTCGTTAATGACAAGTGCTGTCAGCTGGTGTGTGTTACCTGTCGGCTGTCATGTTTGGACGAGGAACTGCTGTTGCTGCGTGACAGCGAGGATATCTTCTGAGACATGGCTGAACTGCGCTCCTCTGAGCCCATCTCGCTGCAGACTGGCTGGGGCAGGCTACGGCTGGAGTCCCAGGACCATTCCTCGACTGAGAGAAACAAAGCGGTGGAGATGGGGTCAGAGCAAGACAGGGTGGAGAGAGAGAGAGAGAGAGAGAAAGGCTTTCAGAGGCAAGCCCTTTAAAAGCCTTTTAGCCAGCTCTCACTGAAAAATGCATTAGGTTATTTAGAGTGATTAGTTTTTCCATCTTGATGTAGCAGAATATGGGATGTAATGAGAAAAGCTGCATAGTGGAGAGATCTCAACATCAGAAAACTAAATTGACAGACAAGACTGGTGGACATAAATTGGTCTGCAAGTGAAGAGACCGCAGTCTTAAATTATTCATATCTCATTCTTAAAGGAAGTGATGGATTGTCAGCTTTTTATGATCATATGAATCTAAAGCACCCACTATGTACGTCCAGCAGTGTCGGAAGATCTAGTCAGACCCGACTAGATTTTCATGAGTGATTATTTTTTCCCTCTTAATGTTTGAATGTTTTTTTTTTATTTTGTGCCCTGATCCTGCTGACATTAGGTGTTCATCACAGGTTTTAGTTTTTATGCTTGACATTCACCAAGAAATAAAGCAGTAAACCCTGATGATTGCTCACATACAAGCAAAAATCCTTCGTAAATACTTAACTGCAGAACTGTTATCAGAAAAATATCCTTGGATTTGGCTTGGCAAGTTTAAGACATTCATCGAGCCAAAATGCACAACATTTGCACGACACACGTTCTTTAATGTAGATGTGGGTTCTTTTGGAAGGATCATCTAAGATTATCTTAAATCTTATTCTGCAAAGTACCCACAGCCTTAATTTAAATGTAGCTTGGAGTGAAAACTACATTATTTCACTCTGAAATGTAGTGGAGCAGAGGCACAATGTAGCATTTATGGGAAATAATCAATTGAAGTAAAAGTAATTTACTAACTTTCCATCACTGATTATTAACACTGTCACTGTCAATATAAATCATGCTCATTGTATATAATGTATACTATAGACATGTACACAATTGGTGGATTTATCCAGTATTTATACTGTATTTCTTTTATGGGCTTGCCGATTATCGGGGCCAATATTCTTGTTTTTTGTGTGCAATTGCAGATTAAAATACTTTGATTGTGATGCAGCATCCTCTCTCTGTCTGCGTTCACCACTCTGTGCTTTCACTCAACATCCGGCCAACAACATCTGACATCACAAGTAACAGTCTGTCAGCACTGATAGAAATTAATGCTGACGCCTAATGTCTTTGCACTACTGCACTACTCACAAAACAGGAGATTTGTATACGGACTATTTAGCCTATAATTTTATGGTGTTGGTGATTTTAATTTACTACACATACACTTTCTTCTTACATGCTATTGTTCAGTCCTGTGACCATTCTTTTGTTGTCCTTGTTCCCAGCAGTGTCTATTTCAATGTAATTACACCGAAAGAGTTAAATGTCTTGTTAGTATAAACATACTTGGTCAATAAAGCTGATGAACACTCAATTGAATATGAGTCAACTTGGCTCTTTCTATCTAACCCTGTGGTCCAGCATGTGAGTATATGACACTGAGCGGTGGCTCAGCTCAGTGACGAGGGAATAAAAGGCGACTGTCACATGTACAGTAAAGACGCGCTGAGGAGTGAGATCATCAGTGAAATGTGATACCATCACGTCAACGGAGTGTGAAAACAACTGGGCCTCTGTCTGAAAAGGCAACCTTCAGTCAACTGCCACACTTCACACAGACTAATTAACGTGATGCGCCCGGTCTACCACGTCAGCACACACAAACACATCTCGCTAATGCAGCGAGCGGCAGTGTGTCATCGCGCGGAGAGCTGATCAACAACCCCCGGTATGATGTGTAAATCATGATGGCCACATGGGAGCAAGCAGAAGGTCATTAGTTTGGCTCTACTGAGGATGCAGAGCGGACCAGTGGTTCTGAGTTCATCGCTGTATCAAATGTCCAACTGTGAGATTCTGTCTCAGAGAGCAGGCCGTGATTATATCTTGTATTCATTTCTGTCAGTCGCTGCACTGTCTTGATTTTTGTATAGCTTTGGTTTGGGATAAATAAGACTAAATATTTCTCAAGTACTATTACATATACTCAATATATAATATTATTAAGAATATTTTTCCCCTATGTGAATATACATCACACCATAGCAATTGTACGAAACATCCTTCATTGAAGAATAAAACCGATAATCATTGCAGGGCTGCAAAGAACACACACTTTTGCTGAATGCTGAACATCGGTCCTGATAATCAGACTATCCCTGGTTAAAACACCATTTAAGAAGAGAAATGAGAGAAGTCCATCTGTTGAAGAGGTGAATTTTGTCCAACGGTCTGGAAAACCCTACTGTGTGGTCCTTTGTTTACAGGCATGTAATGTGTTGAAACCACTTTGAAGCAGCGGCAAGGTTAATCACATTACCTGCTCTGCATCCGCAAGCTTTGTGCTGCATAATGGCCACAGACTGTGTTGGAAAGACAAAAGCGTATCGTCATCCGAAACCTCCGTCCTTCTGCCAAGCCTACACCAGCGTTCTGTCTGCGGACCACAGGCTGCGGTTTTACACTGACAGTAGAGCACGGCGCCCAAAACACAGCCAAGACAATAGATCAAAGTGGCAGGACACACAAAAAGAGGACCCCAGCAGCAGAACGTATGCTGCATTTTGTCAGCTCAATTATAGGTGAGCGCATTTAATCAAACCAGAGCAGAAACAGACGATAGACAACTGTGATTCATGAGACACTGGATGTAATCCATCCATGTGTCTATCTTTCCAATTCATCCTCTCCATCTTCTATTATTTATTCATCCACTTTCCACCGATCACACCAGCTCTGCGCAGGTCTGTCCCACTGTCACCCTTCAGGGCAGCTCTTTCATCTGATCCAACAAGACCACTTCAGGCTTTCATGAGGGTGACAGCAGTATTAGACGTCACAGCTCGAGTAATTACCCTCTCTCACTGAAGAGCACGCGCTCTTTGATGCCAATGAAGAAATGCAGTAAGTGATTGCAATAAAATTGGTATTAGATCACAGAGAGCTCAGGGTTACTGTTAGTATGGATTTTTTTTTTACTTCGTTTGACAGTGGTTGCTGTCATTTACAGACTGAGGAGCACGAGAAAGCAGATATGAGAAGCAAGATAACAGAGGAGTCTAACACTAAGTCAGTGGAGATCTATCATAAGTGGTTGTGGCTTGTATTAATGAGTAATGCCTGAGACCACAGCGTGGTAAAAAAAAAAGGGGGGGGGGGGGGCTGCTGAGAGGCGGCGTGTGCTGAGTGCGTTTGTCCAGTGGGTCAGAGGGGATTACATGACCACTGACAGCGACTGAGGACAAAAGACAAACAAGCTACAGGGAAGGTTCTACTGTCATCAAGATGGCCTCCCTTTCATGTATGAACACAAGAAGACACATGGACACAAATATGTACGCAAATCCTGTATGCAACGTTCTGGGTAATAGAAGCAGACGCTCTCTCTTTCTTCATTAAAAATAAAGCTGTTGAGTTGAGAGTCTTCTGTAATGAAGATGGGACTGACATTTAAAAAAGAATGAGTCATGTGTCCCATTAATATAAAATCCAGCAACATCTCAATATTCATGTAACACTAAAGGAAAAAGTCAAATGCATTTCAATCACCAAATTGTATTGGTTAGTCTAAAACTGGATCATTTTCAAATAACACATTATATGCAGTAATCAAATCATGTGGAACCTTTTACTTTAAAGGGTAACACCACCAATTTTGAACATTTAAGTGTGTTTACAAGTCTTGGGGAGTACTACTGCATGTGTGAAAAAAGTAGCATGAACCTTTTGTGGCTCCAGAGGACGCTGCATGTCATCTGATACCTTGCCTCCAGTGATGTCACTCAGCAGCTAAGTTGCATTGTGGGTAATGTAGACACCAAATTATGAGAAGCAGCCCACTGGTCCGCCATTGCTCTCCAATAATACGTTGGACTCATTATGAACAGTTTAAAAAGCAAACGAGCAAAATCAATACAGCAGAACCAGAGATACCAGCTTTTTTTTTTACACATTCTTTTCAAAACCTGGTGCCTACATTACCCACAATGCAACTATATGCAATACAACTTCCTAAGACCAGTAAACACACTTTGATATCAAATAAGAAGCATTGTCACAATTGAAATATAATATGGAGTGACACAGCTTTAAAATCATATTGTGATATGTTTAGGCTGTATGTTGATACTTTATATCTTGATATTTCTAAATTTCAAGAAATGTTTTTAATTAAATACCATGATATCAATATTGCAACAATATCATAGCAATGACTGTTGGTAGTTTTTTGATAAATCAATATTTATCATCAGCAGTGTGGATATAATGACGAGTTGGGTGAAGGCCAGAACATTCTGGTGAGGTCAGACAATGATGTCACTTTACTGCAATGCAGCCTTTAATACCATGAAAATACAAAGCTTGTGTCATATCAAGATATAATAATATCCAAAATCTGAGACGATATATAGTCTAACTTCACAGAGACATTATAATGTATTGCCCAGCCTTAGACATGGTGAAAGAAAATACAGAGCCATATCTAATGACGTGGCATCGTTATACATCTCTTCAGAGCCGCTGCATATTTCAGTAAGGCTGTAATTACTCTGAGTGACAAGTGGACTGAAGTTCAGTCTATTTGTGGTATAATTAAGCACTCATGTAAATCACTACTGGCAAGTTTGCAGGCCATGCTTCACCATATAATCTCTTTGTTTAAGGAACAGATACAAATGCAGATGTTCTTTTCAAAGTGTCTCCAGCACAATAGGCTAAATGATCGTTACGGCGAGGTGACAGACGTCTCTCGAGTGCTCCAGCAAAGTGTGGGTGACTAGCAGGAGCGCCCAGTGATTTTCTCTCTTTGAAGACCCTCCATCTTATCGGAGAACCTCTACTGGAGTTCTGGACTGCAGAGTACATCCGGTAAGTTTATATAATGTTGTTTTAAAATTCTCTGGGGATACAATGTACTCTGGGAAAGACCAAAGTATAATGTCAAACATACATTCTTAAGGGCTCTGGGGATGCTAGTGTCGGCCTCATGGTCAGTCAAGTCTACCACTGTGGTTGTGATGTTCAGAACGCATCCAAACAACTATTGGATGGTTTGGTGGGGAATTTAATGCAGGCGTTCATGGTTGATAGAGGATGTATCTTAATGTCTGCGGTCACCCCATGATTTTTCTTCTAGTGCCACCATGGGGTTTACATTTGGTTTCAAGACTTTGTTTCGTGAGCAAATCAATAGACGGTATTTATTTAGTGCTTTTTTAGTATTGTGACAGCTCGAAGCATTTTACAACACAAGTCAGCATTCACCCCCCCCACACACACATTCATACACAGGTGGCTAGAGGCTAGATATTGCCTGAGGAATCGAACCCACGACCTTCCCAATGCTCTACCTCCTGAGCCACAGCTGTTCAAATAGCTTCAGAACCAATTCACATCAGCATCAAACTGTATTATGATGATGTCCAACTTTGGCTGCAACCAACAATTATTTGCATTATTGATTAATCTGAATAACTGTTTGGCCAGAATTGCCTGAATAACGTTCTATTCAACAATATATCACATATGACAGTGGAAAGCCATGAATTGAGGAGCAGAAAGTAATAGGCTTTGGCATTTTTTTCTTGGAAAAAATATTATCAAAATAGAAGCAAATTATTTTTTAGCCAATATGCAACAATGGTCTGCCGGTGGAGTGACCAGTTATGTAACCTACCAGGATGTTCAGTGGAAAACATACGTGTTGCAATAAATCATATCATTTCAAAGTATAAAGAGTAATAATCTTATTGTCCAGTTGCACAAAATAACTTGAAATGTCTGCAGGTGCTTGACATACACGCCTGACTAGCTGCTGAGATTTCTTGCCTTTCAAAGCTCTACTATGGACCACAAACCCTCCTACTTCCGTTTCTTTCAGGCGTATCAGAGAAGTGTCAACAATGCGTCAGTCAGCTATAGATCTCTGTTAAAAGTTGTAGATGGCTTAATGTCCCTTCAGGCTGCACTAACTAGATTGACAGAAGCTGAAAGCCCTCTATTACATTCTGCAGTTCATGTTGCAGATGTTTGTCCATCCCTCCACTCTTTCTCCAGAGCCTGCCGAGGGCTGGCGAGCCTAACAGGCTTTCAGGCATCATTAGGATGTGACTCACCAACAGAATAAACGGTTCACGGTTGAACCCCCACACTTTGGCTTTCTCAGGAAATAGAGTCATGTTTGCAAAAAAAAAAAAAATGACAGTACGCGCTGATGCACCAGTAAATGAAAACGTTGGGCTGGGGCGGACTGTAAAGCACACTCCCACTGCTCAGATATATGAAGTGAAAGCAGCGAGAGTGAAGCTCATTTTGGGAGGGATACTGCTCGAGTAATGACAAAAGAGAGAAAATGTGCCCAAAGCTACTCGAGAAGCCAGCATGCCCTCAGGTAAAAAAAAAAAAAGAGTCATCTAAAAATATAGTTAGAATATTGACTTCCACCAAGGTGATAAGATGATATTTAGATAACCTTTAAAGAGGTTTATATGATCTCTCAAATAACATTTCATATGCAAAACCCAGCAGTAAGAGTTGAATTATGTTCCAATCTGATGCCATGAAAGCAGCCGGCTCCACATGTTTATGGGGCTTATGTTTATGAAATAGCCAATGTTTATGTATAAAGCAAACAAAGCTGCCGGGGAAGAATATAAACAAAAGAATTGCTTTTTTATTCTATTAGATAAAAAGAATAGCTTTTCAGCTTGGACCCAATCTGAATAGATTCCCTCTTGATGCGCGATGGGCTGGTTTGATAAAAAAGAGGTATCTGAAGTAAAGAAAATCGATGTTGATTTAAAAATCGCTCCAAGAGGAAAAGCTGAGCTTCACTCTGGTCTTTTCAGCTCTGACACTATCACCCTAAACTTGACGAAAACAAATGACCTCAGCATTCACCAAACACCTAACAAGGTGTTGCTGTAACTAGCGTATGTCTGCGCTCAACCAGCCATTCTCTGACAGACCATCCCTCTCAATGCAAAGCTCCAACGCTGCCACTCATCCACCTGAGTAAACCCAGATCGGAGCCCTGCCTTGCTTGATTTTTCATTGCCTTTAATTTTCCTCGGTTGGATTAACTAATCAGAAGTCGGTTTGTCATGAGCAAACAGATTATTCCTCCAGTTCTGGAAACAAAACAGTCATTAAGAATATTTTTCTGATAGCTGCTGCCACTATGAGAGACACACTGGGCTCTCATTCACTGCATCCAAAAGTTACCACTTTAATAACAGTAATCTCATTACATCTGTGCAGTATCACGCTGGGGTGGTGCCACTTAGTCGTCGTGATTTCATTATTGAAATGCAGAACAAGGGCGGGATCAGGAATCAGCAGAAAACAGTATTCTTCTAGTAATCTGGCCACATTCTATATTTCCTATTACTACAACAGCAACAGGAAGCTGATGTTGTATTTATGAGCTCGGTCAGAGGCTGAACTAAACACTAACGCATACACACTTGGCACCTATGTTGCTCGCTAGCTCGCCACTTACATGCGGTATTGTGTGTAAGGTATTCTGGCAGTTTGAGGTGTAAAAAATAAATGATCCCACGGTCAAATCTGCGTGAGTAAAGGGAGTTCGAAAATTAGTTTTGCTTTCTGTGTGAGCACAAGAACAATTGATGTTAAAAGGTGGAGCGATTCTGGAGAAAGATAGTTGACAGTTGAGTCCCAGATTGCCATTTACCAATGCTTTTGAGTTTCTGATGCACATCATCATGCACGTCTCCATGAATTGTTTTTAAGCTTGATACTATTCGACCAGAACTTCTCCCACTTTTCAGGGACATTGTGGACAAGCACAAATTGAAATTCTGGTGAAAATGACTTCACTACTTCGCTGAATGAACACACTTTCTAAAGATTGAGCACTCTCTTTATTCTCTTCTAAATGGTGGCCTCACACTTTTCGGACTACAAACTGCAAGAAATGTTGATAACACCGTCAACAACTGAAGCTGGTCTCTGATTGAGGATCACATGAGAGAGTCGCAGGAGCAATTCAAATCCAAAAGCAATATTTCTTGGACCGTGTCATTCAGTGTGATTAGAGTTTCAGCTGAGGTCCTTCAACTGGCTGCAATCAGTTGGAGAGCAGAAGTAACACTGCTGCCTCACTCTGAATCAGCTCTCTGAAGAGTTTTCACTACAGAACAAGTCAGACCTGAAACTCTCTGGCTTTTCCCCTCTGAAACACTGTCACTTTTATCAGGCCCAGCAATTAATCGCCCTCTCCAGCCATTACTCCCACCCTGTATCCTTTCCCAAATACATCTGAACAGTATAACGGGAAGTAGGGCAACAAAAAAAAAATCCATCATCCATCAGTCGAATCAGGGCACCACAGAGTCTACAAGTGTTCCTTTTCTTAAAATATATTCTCGGAGCGACATCACGGGTCAGCATGGCAGCACCCGGCAAGCTATTAGCACAGAGGACTGACACAGAGACAAAACTGGCTTCATCCCAGCATGAGATCTATAATTCATTGGTACATCTCTTCACCAAGCAGGGTAAATGTTTGCTAGCCCACGTTTGTCTGCGTGTGTGGCCACACCTTCTCACAGATGGCGACGCCTGCTCCTGATCTGCTTAAGGCGTCTTTGGTGAAAGGTTGCCAAGGCCAGAGGGAGCCCCTCCAAAAACCAGGCTCACGATGCTGAGCACCAAGTGTGCACGTCTCTCGCTGCTATCTGCAATCTTATATCTTAAGCAAGTCGAAATAGAGTTTGAAGCATCCCCGGCTCGTCCTCCTCAGCCTGGGTGGAAACACTTGCTGAGTTAGGATTGCAATAATAAGGGATAGACGGACATCTTTCATTCATGTGCTACCGCCTGACATGTGACAGGCCCTCTATCACAAACTCTCACACACCACATCCTGTTAATCAACCACATCCTCGTCACACTCCCTCCCTACTCCTCTCCCGCCCCACACACAACCCTGTCCTCCCTCTCTTTCTCCATTTCTTCCTCTTGTCTGCTCTGAGCATGGCAGAGGTCCTCTCCTTTGTTATATTGTGGGGGAGTCTGACATCCTCATAACTCAACACCAGCTCATCAGGACGCAGAGCGGAGTCACAGCTTAGCTCAACACTCACTGACAAAAGGGAGGGTGGGAAGCATAAACGCGATAAAGTGCTCTTGGTGATGCCACCCGTGTAGCGATCAAGCTGTTGCCCCGCCGATTAAATACGTTGCTTACGACTCAACCACAGTCCTGATTGGGATGTACCATTAGCATCTCGGCCTCTAATCTCCCAGAGGTGTTGACCCAGAGGAAGAGGATGATGACACTGAGAATGTAAGCATGCTGCTCCTTCCTCATGATAATGGATGTAGCCACAAAAATAGCCACAAAAATAAAAAGATATCACAGAAACTGGAAAGAACATCTGCACTGCCACAAGCAATCTCCGAGTCCTGCGTGTGGACTATTTATATTTAGACATGGCATCGTCTTCCATCACCTTCCATTTATGGACAAGACAGAGTCTGTCCTGAGAAGAGTTAGCTCATCTTGAGAGATTCACTTCAAGCCTGAACTGTGTCTGCCACATCAGGGCAGCATTCCTGACTCACAGGACAGGAGTGTGGATGAGCCTTCAGCATGCATGTGTAAGCTAGAAGATAGACTGTCGCAGCACCAGAGGACAAAGGGTGTGGAGCTGACAAATAGCAGCACTGAGTTTTCATCTCTGACAGGCTTGAGTTTTTTGCGGTTTGACTGCAGTTATGTTTGAGAAGATAATAGTAGCAGCCCGTGCTGAGTCGTGGTGTGATCACATCTCACCCACAGATCGTTGAGGCTGGTCTGCCTCTTTCTATTTGTAGAGTTTTATTGACCTAATTTCCTGCCTTTACCTAATTTAGCCTGCAGCAGAGAAATGTGAACTTTCATACACAATATGATCCAAACATGAGAAATAGTGCTTGAATCATCGTTGGACTCATATTATGAATGAAATAAGTTAACAAACATGTCATTTTAATGTTCTAGAATATAGTTTAATTTCAATGCGGAAGCAATGACATCATGAATGCCGTCACCACGTGGTAATAAGACTAGCACTGCTCTGAGTCAAATGTTGCTCTAATCAGCATGCTAACATGCTCACAGTGACAATGCTATCAGGTTCATTTTCTTAGATTTAAGGTGTAATTTGTAAGAAATGCTAGAACTTCACGACAGCTACAGAAAATAAAGGGGCCTGTATATCACCACAATGACCAACAACTGTCGCTCACGATAGTCTTTGCTGTATCGATCTTTGGCTTATCGGCTCAGATGATGACCTGGTTATAATGCTAGTCAGAGACCAAAGTATAGGGAAAGTTAAAGCTGCTGTAAGCGTTGCCATTGTTTTTGCAGTTAGCGACCCCCCTTCATGTCACCACGTGAATGCAGAGGGGTTATCTCCAGACCTTACATCAAACAGGAGGATCCTGCTCTCTGTGCGATCACCAGCAGATAGGACCGCCTCTTTATTGAGTCCGCAGTGGAGAGACACGGGTTATTGGCCAAATACTCTACAACAGTCATTGCTGTTGGAATACAGAGCTACTTAAAAAAATATCACTTACAGCAGCTTTCAAATTTGACCAATTGATGGCACTAAATAAAAAGTTAGGGAATCACAAAGCCAATAGGTTTCCCCATCCTCTGTGGGGTCATGAACATGATGTAAAACATTTCACGACAATAACGGCAATAGTTGTTGAGGTGTTTGGATCAAGCTACTAAGACTGTTGTGCTGGACCAAACGGCCAGCATATCTGTCCTGAGAGCCATTAACATTTAGCATGGCTCAAAAGTCTAGAAGACCTCCTCGAAGACAGCTCTCAAAAACATCTGCATGAACTGTACACAGACTCTTGAATATCTGATCCGACGAAGTATGAGCAGCTTACCAGGAATACCACGGCTGCAGGGGCGACGCTTTGGGAGGGAAAATTAAATTAAATGTTCTCAAGAGCAATTCCTGAGGGGGACACCAAAAGTAGTGATGCAACTCTGCGAACCAACACCCTGTCACCCTGCCAGCTAAGGAGCACCACATTGCATTGCCAGCTTTTTACATTGACATGAATTCAAACAGTTTGCAATTACTCGTTGAGGCAAAACTTCATCATTTTGAGTATTTAAAATTACACAGCCATCACAAAATCTATTTTACTGTATATTAGCTCAGAGAACGGTTGCTTCATGATTTAAATGACATTCACAAGCCAACACTGACTGACCATTTGTCCAGATGTAAAAAATGAGCAAAGACGAGTCCAGAATATTATTTTCACACTCAAAGACATGTATTATTGAAGCACATGAGGGCTGCCATTCTTTAAGATGGTGAGCACTTTGAATAATTCAGCCCTGCAAACCCAGAGAGTGACTGTGGCTGTACGGAGGAGGTCAGTGAAAACACATCTTTGCTCGTGGAGTGAGCTTTTGTTTTTTTAGTTAAAAGTATCTGTTAGGGCCGCTCTCATTAAAACTTCATGCAGATATCTGGCAGGCCGTAAGGGAGTTATGAAATCCTCCTTCCTTCAGATAGGCTGAAGGAAGGAGCCTGGAGGAGGCTGAGAGGAGATCATCAATCTGTCATTACAAATGTCAATTTGTTGTATAATCCAAGTCACTTCCACTGGGCAGAAAAAAAATATGTATATTAAGACAGTTACTGGTGATCTTATTCATCTGATACAAGTGAAACTGAAATATTATTAAATTAAATTCATCTTTACTTGTAGATGTACAATATTAAACAGAAATGTTGTCATTTTTTCATGCAATGTACCAAAGTGAGCTTGTAGCTAATTTACATCTGCAGCCCCTTGGCAGGTCATAATAGTTGTTTCATTTGTCCTTGCTGCATGGCACAAACAGCTTTTGTCATTTTTTTTTTTTTTACCTAAAAAGATTAAGTTTATATTGTAAGAAAAAGTCCACAATTAAAGTTCTTCTGTCACGAGCCTTCAGCCACATCTACCTCCTTACATATGAAACCACATGAATTATTTACGGAGGCCGGCTGTCCACACAGAAAGAAGCAACACCTGCCACACGCACAAGATGGTCACGGCAGCTGTTTCACCGGTCCTATTTATCCACTTCCTGCTTTATTCACTTGTTGTTGAGTGGATATTAAAAAAGCTGACCCCGGAGCAGTGCCATGCAGCTTACTTCAGGACTTAAACGCACACATTTAAAGCTCTGTACTACATTCCCCTACTATCAGTGGTGTTAATCAATGAAATTTGGTAAATATCAATGCACTGGACTGAATATCTGTGCACTACTCCTCTCCTACGTGACAAGAAGCAACAGAAAATCACCTGTTCACAGTGCAATCTAACAGATGATGGTTCAGCACATTTATTCAAAATTCAGCCAGATGCCAGGAGGGAAGTGAGACTACTGTGAAGCTGGCCTCATGCAATGCAGAAGACCCTCTGCTGTTTTTATATGTCTTGCAGGGCCAAAGATTTTTTTTATATCCTGCGGGTGCGTTACACAGATTCCACAGATTCCACGGATTCCTCCCCCTCACAGTCTCCCCTGTGTTTGACTGCGATCACTGACCTGGCTGTGTGTGACAGAAACGACAAAAAAAAAAAAAAAAAAAACCCTCAGGAGGTGCAACAGTGACAAAAAGAGAAGTAGTCCACATACTGAAATCTAGGGAGGAGTTTCAACAAGCAAGCTCTTTAAAATGTATCATCACGACTTGTGATTTTGTCCTTCACCTGTGCACCAGTCTGAGGCAGGATGTGGGCGCCATCCATGACAAACATTTACCCAGAAACTCTCAGTAGACCTTACTGAGCCTCACGCACCAAAACACACACACACACACACACACACACACACACACACACACACACACACTCTCACAGCCTGAGCTGCACCTGAAAAGCCTCCTCTGTTGCACTATTGACACAACACCCAGAGAAAAAATCTGAGATAACACGCTGTAAGCCCTAAATTTACAGCTACTCTGTGAGTGAGCCAGAGTAATATTCTACCAAACAAAGCAGCTTTGACTCGCCCACGTTTTCAGGACTGATGTAGGCATTTGACTACAAAGTTTTTGCCTCAATCCCCATATTCAGTATCAGAATCACTATCATTATGCCGGATTTACACAAACCATAATCATCAGGGAGTGCACTGATAACTGGCACACATTTTCTTTTACATCTGCCTTAGAAATACTGCAAAAAAAACCCTACTGTTTTCGCATCAAACCTGGTGAGTGTGTGATGTTGAGCTCAAGCCCTGATTAAATCTGAAAATGGATCCTATCTGCGCTGCCCTGTCATCATCACACACACCTACATGCACTCAGCAGGAGAGATAAAGCCACTCATAAAGGCACATTATTCACAGTTTTGGCTTGTTGGCTGGGTCGCATTGAAAGCTCGCCACTGATCTTGCACAGAGCTGCTGTAGATCAGGTTCATATGGAAACAGTATACTTATCCTTCACAACTTGTATTTACTTGTCAGGAGCAATGGGGCCTCGAGTTACCATGGAGACTGTGGCTCCACTGGTTGTTTCACATGGTTTGAACACACCTGACTGGAGAGGGGGCAACAGGAGAGTTGAACCCAGCATTTTAAAGTCAGGTGGTGCTAAACGTGGGCTTCGGTTTCACTTAAAGAACACTCTGAAATTTTTGCAGCACTCTTTCTCTTTAAACTGTTGTGAAACGTCTCGTGCTTCCTCAAAAGCGCCGCAGTGCAACTTTTAAACGACGTATTCATGATGTCCGAGCGCGAAGTTTGTAATAAGAAAGATTGGAATCATGAAGTTGAAGGGGAAAAAAAAACATTTTTACCTGCCAAAAAGAAAAGAGAAAAAGAAAAAAAAACCGCACTCACCTTGACGGAGTTACAGATGTGAATTCCAGGTGATGAGGGCGGAGGTCTTTGAAACACTCTAACGCAACACAAACAGAGTAGACAGCCAGTGAGGACACACTCAAACTACAGCTTCACACAGTCAGCCTGCCCTCTCCATACTGACATGCACACACATGCACCATCCGCTCTGCAAGCATCAATTTCTCCACCGCTGTATGGAGGAGGGCGCCCGGCGCGTGACGGACTGAAGCCGCGCTCCAATTAAAACGCAGTGCGTCACCTCGAAGGGGGGCGGGGCTAGCGTCATTGACAGCATCTTTTCCATGACGCGCCGAGGAGGACCCCGACAACAAGGACACACCGTGTGGATGGAGACGGACTCGTTTAAGACATTTAACTCCGATCTTTTAATTACAGATTTAGTGCAAGCTTATATCCCCGGGTCCATGTGCAGATAAGGAGTGGAATTACTCTTTTTTTTTGTTTCTGCGATGTTAAAAATGTCCAGATTACCAAAAATGACAAGATTCCATCTGTCAGATAAACGAATTAAAGTCAGTGAAGAGTGACAGGATTTGCTGCTGAAAATTATCATATACTGCCACCTGCTGGACACATGCTTCAATCACAGGTTGCCAGTAATGGGGTCATGACATTGAGAAAAATGTAGTCAATAAACTAGAGCATCTTTTGCAAACAATTACTGAGAACTTTTTTTTAAAAAAAAAAGAAAAAAGGGTAAACTACCTAATGAGTGAATAGGGCTGTTGAAGTTGTTCACAACCTTGACTTCGATGTAAGTATTTGTTCATATGTGCAGGTTTTGAACACATGCACATTAACAAACAACAAAGAAACAATCTTAACAATCTCCTCCTGGCCTCAGCAATAGCCTGACAACTTCAGATTGAAGCGAGAGCCATTATCATTGTTGTTTTTCCTTGAAAGTCTGAATGGGGAGCCTGTTATATCACTCAAGGCTGCAGGCTTTTCTGCTCAAGGACTTTCTGTCACAGCAAAAAAAAAGAAAAAAAAAGAGAAAAAAACCTTTCACAGCCTCCCTGCAACAGACTACAGTGCGAAAAGGCATGTTTTCCTTTCACGCTGGCGAGCTGCATGGTTACTGCAGCACCTTTAACACACAGAGATGGATTCCGTAACACGGCCGACACAATGGTCGGTGATGAACTCTGTGTCACATTTGTGTTGGGAAAAACATCTTCATACAAATGTTTGCCTCTGTGAAATGAGAAAGGTTACAGCAAAGACCAAAGGACTCATCTGTGCTGCATTATGAATTTACTGCCACTGAATATTCCCTGTGTGTGGACTGTGCAGGCAGACTGAGCTCATGAAAGTCAGCTTTGAAGGCTCTTTCTTTTATTTTAGCCTTACAATCAGCCGTGGCTTGTGGGAGCCTTATATAAGACCATTATTGTATAATACCTCCTCAGCTCTGATGAATATTGCAAATGAAAAAGATGAGAACCAAAGAGCAAATTAACAACATTTCTAATTTAGCTTGACTGTTTACTGTACTTAACAGTACTGAGTGAGCAAACACAGACATGAATCAGAGTAAATACAAGAACAAGATCCAATTATTTTATTGTGAGCATATGAGAAAAAATGTAAGCCCTTCATAGTCATGACATTTGTGCCGACAAGGTTTTGTTTTGGACGTGATGGAAGAAATTTTCAGCCGGATCTCAGAAGCAACTGAATATCTTATCATGAAATGAAAAATATCTATCTATATGTGTTTAAATTCATGTAGTTTCTCCAGGTTGTTCCAGGTTTAAATTTAGATCCAGATATAACATGTAAATATCCATATTCAAGAAACTGTTTTCAAGCTGCTCAAGTGTTTTGTCTTAAAATCGAAATCAGCCAAATTCAAAATGAAAACTTCAAACTTTTAAGATATCTCTGGATCACACAAAAGGGTAACAACTTGAGCTGGTTAAACAGACGCTGAAGGATCAGTTAATTAAATAAATGAGCCCAGAAGTGTGACATCATGTTATCCTTAAGTACAGTTAACCTAACTGGATAAGTGTCTGTTGTATGGAAACTAAAAGTACAGGCAGGCTACTTGTAATGTTTGTTCTGAGTGAACAACACCAGAATTCCTGATTTCCCTTGGATATATTGAAGCTGGATAAAAACCAGAGGATCTATGATTTTGTATTACAATAGTTTGGGTTATTTGAATGTTAGTATATTGAATTACAGAGAAACTAATGTATGTTACAGTACTATAAAGTAAACCACACATTTATGTCCATCCTTCCCTAAATTCAAATCAAAACTCAATGGTGTTTAAATGTCACTATTACGTGTTCAGTTGTGGTTACACTTTACAAGTGGGTTTTGACTTTTACATCTATTATTTGCTTCCAGGATGTTAAACTCTGTGTACATTAAGTTATCCATGAAGGTAATGACAGTTGATCCCATAGAAGTCATGTTTTTTCCCTGTGACGACGTTGTCCCTCAGGTTCACGGCAGCTCGTGTGATGGAGCTGTTAAAGTTGTGATGGGCCGCTGTCTTGCTGAATGAACTCTGAACGTCCAGGAGACTGAGAGCTGCACCTTCTCCACATCTGTCCACTGGGCGGATGCCTGGCAGGACAGGAGGCCTGGGCAGGATGCAGGGGTTAGAGACACTTCCCACCGCCAGCTTCTCCTGCTCTGCAGCTGCCCCTGAAGACAACTCATCATGTGATTCAATACCTGCCATATCTTTAGCTACATCTGACTTACTCAAGCTAGAAATATTTCTTCCTGCTCTAAAAGTCTCCTTTCTGCTGCTTGATTCGTCCTTTGCACGCAGGCTTTTCTCTCCGTTGGCCTTCATCTCTCTCTGGGAAAGTGGGCGGTTGTACAGGTCCAGAGGTCGCTCTGTGTCTGAGATCCGGGCAGCGTTAGCCTCTTGGCGGCTCCGTGACACACATACTTGCATGGAACTTTCATTAAACTGGACTCTGCAGTTTTCTCTCCCCCTGCCCTCACACGCCGAGCTTTGGCTCTCAGTTTGTTGTTTGTGTACGACCTCCTGGGACAGCTCGGAGCCCTGTGTTTCTGTGCAGCCAGAGCTGTACTCTGATAGAATACGCCCCCTTTGGTTTGCATTTGATGCCTCATTATGCTTAGCCGTGATCTCTTGTGGCCTGTGTTGGTTTATAGTTGCTGAAGCGATGCCTCGGTTTGGAGCTGGAGATGGATTTAGGAGTTCAGCAGCACTGGGACTGCAGGTGCTCCTCCCCGGACAGCTCCCCTGTCGCCTTCTACGTCCTTTTCTTGATTTAGAGGGTACAAACACAGGGAAGGACCTTTCTCTCTGTGGGGAGATGAACTCATTGCAGGATTACTACTGCATGCTGTAAATGTTTCTGTACAAAAGGTGGATGGATATTACCAGTGGTGCAGAGCGTGAGCTCATGCCAGTGAGATCACACATCTTGTCACTGAAGTCATCTATCTTGAGAGGATTGGCTGGCCCCGATCCTTAGATAAAACAAACAGCAAATGTCAAAGACTGACAATATTATTGATTATTGAGGTTAAAATCATGCATAACCTGTAACTGCATTATTCATTCATCAGCAGAGTGATTGTTCACACAGGCTTTCATAGTTTCTGAAAGCCAACTGTACTCCGTGTTCTTATGCTTTTTCAGCTTCCTGCTGCTTCCTCCAACGTTAAATGCGAACAGCGACTGGGCCCGGCTTTGCCATGTGCAGAGACAGCCCTATGGTCATGATAAATTATGGCATTTTGCATTTCTGCAGACCACAGATATATCAACAACTACTGCTGTCCTGTGCATTACATATATATCATATCTGCATTTCTGCACAGCGGTTTAGCAAGCGGTTTAGTGCTTAAACCTAATCAGACCATAAGCAACACAACGTAAAATGGAAAGTATAACTAAAGCATCTTAAAGCTGCAACATACAAAAATGTGTCAAAATCTTTTGGGAACGTATATAATCAACATTTATAATTGTTCTTTACCTGTGTAGTGCATTTGGTAGGAGGTGACCCAGTGAGTCTTCTCCAGGTTTCTCAGCATGTTGCTCGTCCTCTCAGATAATGACAAATCCCAGGCACGAAGTTTCGGGTTGGGCAGCATTGTCTTAGAAGGAGTGGGGTAGAAGACCTGGTTCTGTCCCTTCAACGGCTTTGTTTGCTGGAGGAAGGTGGAGAAAATGGTGGTTAGTTTAGTTTATTGGATAACCTCACTGGCAATATGAATCCATTTACCATCACTCACATCCAGAAATCCGTTTTCTCCAGTCCATGTAATAGCTTTCGTCCTGGTTGCCATGGGTGTTTCCAAGACCTCATGTCTATATGGAGCACCTGTGCAGGGAAGTAAAGACATCTTAAGCCTCCCTGGAAACATGTACCGTCCCCTATTACCACAGCATGTAGCCCTCTTACCCTTAGTTTTGCTCAGCAGAGTGATGTCTGGTGCACAATTTGGGATCAGGGGGTTGAGGAAAGGTTGGAAGGCCGCTCTGACTCCTGTTTCAGGGTCATCTGGAGAGCGGAACGATGGGAACATTGCAAACTTGGAGATGTGGGATGAATAGGGATGTTCTTTGTGAGTTGCAATCTTTGTCATTTTCTCCCTGTTAGCAATAACAGTGAATGAGTCAAATGAGGATAAAATGTGTCGAAGTTTGACGCAGGCAAGTGAAACCTTGAATGCAAGTGGAGAGCTTTGTAGAAAAAATAGAAGTCAGTCTGTTGTCTGTCCATACGTCTACAGAAAAAGTTGACAAAAAGTACTCACGCTATATTTATATCTGTTGGTTTCGGTATGCTGAGAAAAAAAAATGAATGTTATCGTTCTGAATCACCACAGAGAAATAGCTTTGATAATATAATATACAGTATATGATTAAATAATGACAAATTAATGGCTACTCACAGCTGGTCATTGAGACGAACTTTACTTTTCTTTCTGACAGTGTTGTCATAACTGTGACATGCATGTGAAGGTGAAACAACAATCTTTAACTCGGTCACATTTGATGTGTTAATTGTTTAATTCTGCAACTATGTTTGACTTTCTATGTAGAATGTTTCTACACTCACTCAGATATGATGGCTCCTCCACACCCACGGTGGTTTAGTGAAGACGTGGCCTCCATATGGCTGTTGAAGGAAAGAGTGTGAGAGCAAAAAGGTACATAGAATTAAGTTGGTCTGTGGTGAAACTTGTTGTTTTGTCTTACTGTTCTCTAATGAGTGTCAATTCACTGTCATTCATCATGAATGTTAGACCCACTGATCTATCGTTAAATCATCATACGGCGTAAGTGTTTATCATCCTGGTTTTAAAGCCCACATTACGGTAAAGTAATGACATTTTCTGAATCAGACTAAAAAATACCTCCCAGCCTTAGTATGGTGATTGAAATATTTTACAATATCAATCAGGAGAAGATTTACACCAGTACCGCCCTAAATGTCACAAAACCAACCTGGCTAATAAACATTTTAAATTGTAAGTTTACTCATATGAGTATATAGAAGAATTGACTCCACAAGATTAGAGTATGTGTTCTTAGCCAGTGATACCTCTCCTATTTTATTCTTCTATTCTTCCTAACCTCTTATCCATTGATGATTATAAATGTCCACTTACCTGGAAAGGTGTTACAAAGGGAACCAGTGGGATAGATCTGCCCTTTAACTTTTTGCCAATGGCAGAAAAATGGATCCAGAGAAATCCCTTCCCAATATTCTCCAGGTGCAGATGTGGGAAGCCGTCTTCTTAGTCAAAATGGATAAGACCTGAAGTCTTCGTTGACAGAACAGGACTCCCTCGTCTTCACTTGTGACCAGTGAGGTGGGTTTGGATTCCTGGGACAGCCGCAGTGACGATGTTACAATGAACAATGGGATCAGAGTGAGTGACACCAGATCCAGCCCACAGCATATAATGTAGAGTGGGTGCAGAGTTTGAAACAGTTTTATCAGACCAAAGACTGGAATATCACACATTGGGTTTGACAAGACCAGAAAAAAACATGAACTGTAACCTTGTCAAAAATACTTCCCGTCCTTGTTGAGCACAGCTGTGACAACTAAGGGCCGAGATGTGCTGATATTTCATCGTATATCAATATTTTCCTATCCAGAGGGCAATCACTGCCCCGGGTGCCAATCATCCAGTCATCAAGTGTGGATCTAATAATATTACACGTTCACAGTTTGGTGAACTCATACAACTAACCATGAGGTGGAATGAATATCAAGCATAGTCTGGCTGGCACACGTTGACACCGGATACAACTGTTTGCGGCGGGTGTTTGGTTACAGGAGTCATGTTTCGTTGTCTCCATCTCTATGCAACATGGAAACAGTAAAACATTTGGACTGCTCCAGACAAAGCCACAAAACTCGTTCAAAAAGAGTAAGGAGATCATTTCAGCCTGAGACACCATCCCGTTCTTAAGCCGATGTGGAGATTGTGTATTTATCGGTTGAACATCTTCTTGGTTTCAGTGGATGTGCCAGACATGCACTGTCTGTGGTGGTGCTGCTACTCTGCCATGACTCAGCTTGTATGAATGAGGCTGACTTATCACTCTAGACAGCACAGACAACTGCAATGAAAGTTTTTTTCTTTTAAATGACAGAATGTAATGCAAATTAATTTACCCATTTCCGGAGAAAAACAGACAGCTGTGTGTCAGGAGACTTCCTAAGACCTTTCATATCAAAGGAAGTCTGATTCGTATTAATCCTCAAACTGCATTTGATGAGATTTTGTCCCAATTAAGGAACCTCATTCTGTCAGCCTCCAGTGAGTGAATCAAAAATAATCCCTTATAATAAGGAATCCCAGAAAGTCTGACGGTTTCCTGTCCACATATAGGGATTAACTCTATTATAATCATCTTTTTGAAAAAGTGAAAATGAAAACAACATTGCAACCATTGGAACACCTGAACATGTCATGGACAGTATTGACATGGCAGCCATTCTCCTCTGACATCACACTCAGGGTGGGAAGTTCAACTATAGATGGCTACTTCTGTTTTCAGGCAGGCAAGTCAAATAAACACAGGCAATCTGACAAATTGTTACTGATTCCTAATTGATAAGCAACTGTAAAAGACAAAGGAAAGCTTTCTCCTCGAGGGACATCGGACCACATTTCAAGGTAAAACATGTGGTGACCAATTAGCTACCACTAGAAGACAACTAACGGTAGCATTCTAGCTAATATTTCTGTGTGATACATTATTGTTTTGATGCGATGCGATTTATAAAGGCATAAATTAATTCAGAAATATCAACACATATCTTTGAGAATTTTTTTCTTAACCTGGAAGTTAAACTCACAGGTTGTTGAAAGCTAACGTGTTATCAAATATGATTTATACCTTGACGTAAGGCCAGAACTTTCCCCAGCCATTATCTTTTCAGTTGCTGATGAACTCAAATAGGATCAAAAAGAATTCATCGCTTTGCATTCTCTATCACACTAAGTTTTTTCAGAAATAACGTCCCACGGTGTCCATCGGAAGGGGCGCGACTTTGGCTTTCAAGTGAAAAATCCAAAAACTGTTCTAACTTTGTCAGGAAAAACTGTGCTCATGTAAGAAGCTAATCAGAAAAAAATACTTTCGAACACACCTGATCTTGTTCCTTTACTCTTTAAAACATCAGAAACTTGAAAAAAGCATCTTAAAAAAACAGTTTTCAATCAGCACGCAGCCTCTGACTTATAATCAATGCAGCTGCCTTTCCTTGGACATGACATGGACTGCTTTCCAAGCTGCAGGGTTTGCCTTGTTTGTTGGCCCTCACAAGACCCACATTCTGCATTCTGCTTTTTAATTGGGATTCCCAAGAGACATTGTCCAAAGAAGTCTCAGCAAAACGCCAAAGTCCTATCAAGCAGCCTAAGCTAAGTCCAGTAACCAATTACCCTGCTCAGCCCCAGCGGAACCGCCGTTCTCCGGATTACATTTCCTGCTGCTGCATTGTAAATGTGCCACTGCCTGCAGTGACTTCACTAATACGGCGTTACTGTGCAGATGCAGTTTGATGCTTAACCCCTACAGGGTTGAACACACCAACAGAAATTCCACTTAATCAGTGGTGCTAACAGTTACTTCATCAATATCCCCTGAAACACTCTGAGAAATTATTTGTACATTTGTTATTTTCTCCAATCACATCGCAAATTGCTGTGTTAACCCCAAGAGTAAAAAACCTAGAGATCCGATTATTAGCTACTGGCCCCTGAAACCAACTCCAGACTACTAGTACACAAGACATTACCTCTACCCAGCCCCAGTTTTTCTGTACACCAATTGAATTGGGATAATTTGATTTCTGATTTTAAACACAACATAAACTGGAAGAAGTACTACAAGAGATATCTTTCATGACTTAGGTTTTGGTTAAATCGGGCCGTCTAAATCTAAGGTAAGATTGTAGTCATGGTTGAAAGACAGCAGCATTGACAGCAGCCACAGAGCCAGTGTGTGTGGGTGTTTGTATCTGTGTGTGTGTGGGTGTGTGGGGAGGTGTGTGCGCCACTTCAGTCCAAGGTAACACATGCATCTATCTATCTATCTATCTATCTATCTATCTATCTATCTATCTATCTATCTATCTATCTATCTATCTATCTATCTATCTATCTATCTATCTACCTACCTACCTACAGTGCATTGGCAGTCACTGTGACATTTTACACGATATTGTTGTTCTGTGATTTTATGCAGTATGTTGAAACTGTGATATTTTACTGTGTGAATTTAGTTGGCTGTCATTTTTGACTGAATACACTAGTATACAGTGTAATATACAGTAATTTACTGTGGATTTCACAGTGAAGTTTTTCTTGTCATTTTTTCACTCCAGAATCAATATCTTTATTGTTTAAAAGGACACAATTGTAACATTGATACTGTGATTTAACACAGTTAATTGTTCCTTACTATAATTTGATACCGTACACAACTGGTAACTGTGATTTTCTACAGTATTGTTGGTTTCTGTGATTTTATATATATTGTTTACTGTGATATTTTGCTGCCTCAATTACAGTAACTTTTTTTGTCATTTTTGACTGAATCAACTGAATTCTACTGTAAAATAATATACAGTGATTACTGTGGAGTATTTTTTTTTATAGTGTTTTTACAGTGTAGTCTTTTCATCTTCTCACCCCCGAATCAATATTGTTTAAATGTACATATTTTACTTTGTTCCTTTAAAAAAAAAGGCACATTGCTTCTACTGCACAATGTACATTCACAAAACTATGTTCGTTTTTGTCTTCTGTACATTTTATGGGTACTTATCATTGGTAGCTTGTTATTTGTTATTTGCTATTTTTCAAACAGTACATTAATGGTTAATGTAATTTGATACTGTACATCATTGGTTACTGTCATTTTTACGATTTATTCTCAGTTGCTGTGAAATGTTTCATTAAATTGTTGCTTACTGTAATTTTCTACAGTGCATTGTCCTCAGTTTAATTCAACACAGTACACTGTCACAGTGACATTGAACACAGTAAATTGCTTACCTTACTCTACTGGTTACTGTGATTTTCTACAGTACTTTATTGGTGATGTAACATAGTGGTTTCTGTGATTTTATATATATTGTTGCTTATTGTACTGAATCAACATAATTCTACTGTGAAATAATGCGGTGATTCTTTTTTACAGTGTTTTTTTACAGTGTAGTCATTTCATCTTTTCACCCCCGAATCAATATTTCATTGTTTAAATGTACATATTTTACTTTGTTCCCTTCAAAAAAGGCGCATCGCTCCCGCTGCACACTGTACATTCACATACACTTTTTAAATGTAAATGAAACATCCAAGTTCGCTGCTCGGGTTGTGATTGGAGCTCTGCACACAGTGTCTCTGGTGGTATAGAATAAAGAAAGCGAGTCAACAACCTGCCCTGTAGGGTTCTCTCTTTTTTTTTTTTTATTTCTAGGAGAGAGTATGTAGGCGCCTTGGTTTTTTTTTCTTTCTGCACCTCCGCATAGTACAACACAGAAGTCCCTGGAGACACAGCTTCATCTATCTTGACAGACAGCTGTACTGTCGCTCCTCTGACAGGCGTCATCAATCCGGTCTCACATAAACCGAATCTATCTAACCACTTGTGCTGCCCGTGTTCCAGGGAAGAGTACGATGGACTGGCTCACATAGACGATGAATGAACACAATGATTTGAGGACCCCACTTCTCTGAGTAGCTCGGCAGCAGCCGCATCCTCCCCTCATCTCTTTAACTCTCACTCTGTTACATCTGAGCGCCTCATCTGGTCCTTCCACCATGACAACATTTGACTTCTCGGACATAGAGGCGTTTTTGGACTGCCATCCAGATCTGTTCGAGGAGTATCTCGTCCGAAAGGCGAAATGTGATCAGGTAACCAGGTGGTTGAAGGAGCATCAGCCGTCGAAAGTGCCCACAGCCGAGGAGAGGCGCGGCGCTGCCAGGGACCCGCTGGACCCGCTCTGGCCGACAAACCCGGACGGGCTCCGGCGCAGGTCGTCCCACATGGAGCTGCGACGGAACTTCGCTCGCTCCAAAGCCACGACCGCACACCGGACCTACGACGAGCATGTGAGCCTGAGCGAACACGAGTCCCAGTCCAGCATGAGGCGCCGTGCGCTCCTGCGTAAAGCCAGCTCCCTGCCTCCGACCACGGCGCACATCCTGAGCGCCCTGCTCGAGTCCAGGGTCAGCGTGCCTCAGTACGCGTCCAGCGCCATCGACTACAAGTACAGACTGAAAGAAACCAACGAGAGGGAATTTTTCCTGGAGTTGGTGAAAGACATCTCCAACGACCTGGACCTGACAAACCTCAGTTACAAGATCCTGATCAACGTGTGCATCCTGGTGGACGCGGACAGGTGTTCGCTCTTCCTCGTTGAGGGACCCGCGCACAAGAGGACACTGGTGTCCAAGTTCTTTGATGTGCACTCAGGCACGACTGTCAGACCGTCGTCCAGCACACTCAACTCCAATGAGGTGCAGGTGGCGTGGGGAAAGGGAATTATTGGATACGTGGCTGAGCATGGGGAGACTGTGAACATCTCAAACGCATATGAGGTAAAGAGCCATGAATGCAGGGGGGTTTACAGTGATTACTGGTGTGGGCATCAGACCATTGGGAGTAAACTTAATCATACAATAAACTCAAGGCCCAACATGCAAAGTGCTTTAAATGTAAATCAGATGTTTCTGAAGTTCCTCGAAGGGGTCTCTCTACTCGAAGGAGTTGGGGGAGACGAGTAGATACCTCAGTCATGCCATAATGGGGTTTTTTTTGTTTTTTTGTTTTTTTTGTTTTTTTACTCGCTATAATAGTCAAAGAAAAAAGAAGGAAATCAAGCGTTCTGATCCCACCAGCTAGGTCTCGCCTTACACGCTACCAGTTGCGCTCCACATCATTATATCATGGCCCTGGGCTGCTTGGGAGGCTGATGCGGACCCCCCTGAGGTCTATTACCGAGATAGTGTCAGTGAGGGATATTATAGTTTCTGCCTGTAGCGAAAACAAGAGGTCTCCTGCAGAGCTGTGAAATTAAATAGCCAAGATCGCACCTAATTGTTGCGTGACGTGTTTATTGTGTGCGCGTAAAACCCAAATGTTGTGTCATGTAGGAAATTCACTGGCGCGCAGTGGAGCGTATGTGTGTGTGTGTTAATGTGGGATCGTGCGCGTTTGTGTGTTGCACGTGTCCACTATTCCAGGACCACCGCTTCAGTGATGAGATAGACAAGCTAACAGGCTACAAGACGCAATCCATCCTCTGCATGGCCATCTGCAACAGCGACGGAGAAGTCATTGGTGTTGTGCAAGCAATCAACAAAAACCCCATCGGCACTCCCTTCACCGAGGATGATGAGAAGGTGAGGATGTGTTATGTCTCTCAGCTAGAAAAATGAGCATTCATCAGATCCATATCCCAGAGGGTTTTCCTACTCCACTGCATTTTATTGGCTGTTTATCATCCTCAGAACTTTTGTAGTTACTTTGAACCATAAAGGGCATTTTAGAGATGGAGTTAAAATTGGATTGTTGTGGAGCATCACACCCCCCCTCCCCATCTCTCTCTCTCTCTCTCTGTCTCTCACACACACACACACACACACACACACACACACACACACACACACACACACACACTAACACTTATTGCACTGAAACTCTCGAGCCATGCAGTCAAAACACCGTTTGCACCGTGAATCTTGTTAATAGCTGTGGAGAGGGGCAAAGTGTTCCCTCGGAAGCAAAACACCAGAAAAATGAAGGGAGGAGGTCAACCTCTTGCTCAAGCGTGGAGCATTAAATATGTCCGGCTGTGTGCAGTATACACACACACACAGACACACACTTAGGAAACTCATTTTGAGTGGATATGCTTTCCATCGGTCCCTGAGCAATCCACTTGAATTGGGTTTTTACTAGAAATCTGCATGTTTGGGCTTCATTTACAGCTTATGGCAGCAATTTCATTCTCCCCGTTTGTTGATGGAAAGGTAATATATTGCGCACGGGAAAAGCACTAGCTGCCAGTTCAAGTGCGAGGCCATGCAATTAAAAGTAAAGGTGCTCATTTCACTCACTCTGGGTGAAAACATCATAAAGGAAAATCAGGAAGGAGAGAAACAGTTGAGCTATTCACCTTTGCAAGAGTTCAGCTGCACTGAGCTGCAACATGCTGCCCACAAGGTGGCAGAGTGAAGTTGTGGAAAAATCATTCCAGTTGCTGAGTCCTCCACATCAGAGGAGTCAACTTGAAACTAAGTTGTTTGAGTTTGCACTAATTCTAGCATTTCTTTTATGATATTTCTTTATGTGGAAGCTCTAAATAAAGCAGCATCTACTTTTGAGCAACACAGATCCTGAAAATAGAACTTGAACCGCCAGCTTATTTAGACATTTAAAGGCCCCTTGATGTCTCACTAAATGCCTTCTGTCTCTGAATCAATACTTCATTAACAGGGAATCTGTTTGAGAGAAGCAGCTATCATGACTTTCTACCCCTCCACACACACTCTTTCTCTCTCTCTCTCACCCAGTTGTATGTCCTTTTGTTTAGCATACAAATAGTGAACATGTCAACATAATGCCGTCGTTCACCGCTCTTTACTTCTACTACGTTTACTCAGGTGCTGCAGATGTATCTACCATTCTGTGGAATATCGATCTCCAATGCCAAGTTGTTTTCTGAGTCTCGCAAGGAGTATGAAAGGAGTAGGGTAAGAGCTGTGCATTTACACCAAAAGATGTTTGGTTATTTGATAATTAACAACTTTAGAATTATCAGTGGCATCATTATTTTCATGCCTATTTAAATAAAAATACAGATAACAGCAATTTAATTTCATTATAAACGGACCAACATGCCTTTATATTTAGAGCAGCTTGTAGTTTTGATAAACATGGCACATATTTGATGAATAAAACCCCTTCTCCTGCATCCCTCAACAACACTGTCAATGCTGTCCAATGAACACAAGTCATTAGTGTCCTCTGTGGTGGCCACAGGCCCTGCTGGAGGTGGTCAACGACCTGTTTGAGGAGCAGACCGACCTGGAGAAGATTGTCAGGAAGATCATGCAGCGAGCGCTCACCCTGCTGCAGTGTGAACGCTGCTCTGTGCTTCTCCTCGAAGACATCGACTCGCCTGTGAGGCATCTTTTAAGTTGTAATCCTGCAGCCTTTTTTCGCTCGCAAAACCCTCCTGTCTCTGTTGCCAAATGTCACTGCTGCTGGTCTAGGTGATACATGTCTCTCCTCCATAGGTCGTGAAGTTCTCCAAGACCTTTGAGCTCATGTCTCCGTTGTGCAACATGGACCATGACATCAGGTGAAAGACACATAATGAAAAAGATGGACAGAGAGACAGAATGATGATTTTTCTAGGCGGGGGTTATGCTTTATAGTAAAGGTCCTTGTAATAAGCATCATTTAAAAGGTAACATGATAGTCTAGAACATAGCACCAATCTATCGAGCATCAGCAGTTAGGTGAGGTGTCAGAACCCAAAGGAAACTAAAAGGCAACAACTAACTTACCCAATATGTCATTGCTAAACCTTAAACCTTAATCCTAAACTTTTTGGTTATATGCATTCGGTCATATAGATAACATTTTTTCAAAAATAAAAGCCTACATCTACAAAGCTTGTTGCAAGCTGGAGGATAAAAGCATCGCTTTTCCTAAAAAACATTTCAGTCATTGTGAATTTATAATTTAAAACATTTTGTCAGGTCCAAAATGATTGTTTTGTTTGTCTCTGTGTAAGAATTCTGACATTTCGTTCCAGCTCTGATAATGTTTGTGAGTCATCAGCGTAACAACGCTGGGATCACGTGGTATCTGTGTTCCTCAGCATGCAATGATCTTGATAGTTGCCAGTTTGTGGGAAAAAAACCCTAAAAATATGTTCCACAGAATGCGGCCATAGTGCACTGCCCTAAAATGAGTTAGCTAAACATTAGCAATGTTAACCTTAGCTAGCGTTAGCAGTGTAACATTAACTAGCAAGCGTCAGTGATGTCAGTGTTTGCTAGCTAGCATTAGCAACATTAGCAACAGCGGTGAGGAAGGATGGAGATGCAATGCCAAATTAAGTGGCAAAATGTTATCAATTACAACTTTAGCTATGCACATAAGCAGTTAGCTTCGCTGTTTGCAGATCAAAAGCCAGACCGATGCCTTGTCAAGGTTTATAAATCCTTTATTATGCACTTAAACAGTATATTAACGGAATGCTGTTCGGGGTTTTGCCTGAAGTGGACAGTAAGCTGAAGTCAGAGAGACGAGAGAAGTGAGAGACAAGATGATGTGCATAAAATGAGCTTAAAAACAATGTTAATAAGTGTATAATAAAAGATTTATTAACCTTGATAAGGGATTTTTCTGGCATTAGACTGCAAAAGCATAGTTACTGTAAATAAATACATAATAAAGTATTTATTCATCTTAATAAAGCAACAAAAAAGCTTAGCAAAGGTTTGACAATAACACAATAGATAAGTAAGTTAATACAATAAATGTTTATGCATTGTAATGCTATTATAAATTATTATAAGAAAGTCATAAGCCTTGTATTAATGTTTTTAAAGCATCCCTTAACTGTTTCTTATAAGTGTTTATGAATGTCTTATAATTGAACTTATTCAGGTCTAACGTTAATTTATATTTACTGCCTGTAGCTGACTGTTGTTTCCTGTTTGTGTTATTGGCTGCATCAGCATGGAGAAGCTATCGTGCTCTGATTGGCTGATCAATAACAGCATTGCTGAGCTGGTGGCTTCCACAGGACTGCCTGTTAACATCAGCGACGTATGCCAGGACCCACGCTTTGATGCAGAGGTGTGGACACAATGGTGTCCCTATTAGACCTATTAGATCTCACACAAATGCATGGACACATACGCACATGCTTGTGACTGCAGTAAGTAGACACAGACACACAACAAACCCCAACACAAACTTGTAATTGTCAAAGTACTTGGGAGCACTGGTGAATTTGTTTGCGTGATGTAATGTTCAAAATTAGTAGTTGGTGCCAAAATGTTGTGTAAACTGCCTTACAGGCATATTTTTAGCATTTGTACGTGTGGTATTTTAATTTATTTTCAAGTCAAGGAAAGACCGCAGGCCTTGCTTCATTGTCACTGTCTCCCTCTTCTTACAGGCGGATCAGGCTTCAGGGTTTCACATCAGATCAGTGCTCTGTGTGCCTATCTGGAATCGAACTCATCAGATAATTGGCATGTTTACCAAAAAAAATCAATTTGTCCTCATCGGAAAACCAGTTTTCATGTTACGGTAACAATGTGTGTGTGTTTTCTACAGGCGTCGCACAAATTCTGAATCGCCTGGACAGGAAGACCTTCAATGATGCAGACCAGAGACTGTTTGAGGTTTGTTTTTGAAAACTCTGATTGGAGCTGCTCCCTCAAAACTATGATGAAGTCTTCATTGTTGCAAAGGATACATATTATGCCAATTCTTACGTTTCCTATTTATGCATTTTCTCTTTGAATAGGCATTTGTGATATTCTGTGGACTTGGAATCAACAACACTATGATGTACAATCAAGTTAAGAAGACGTGGGCCAAGCAGTCTGTAGCACTGGATGTAAGACCTGCAACGTATTATTTCAACATATTCTGCTTTTTCTAACCACTTTGGAAGATATTAATATTTTGATAGATTTCTATCATGTTGGTGCTAACCAACTCATTACAGCATAACAATGTTGTTGTCACGATAGGACAAATTGGAACCCAAACAACACACGCTAGCAGGCAGCTAAGGAACCGAAAGCAAGAGACCAAAGCAAAGCAAATACAACCAAGCAAAGTAGAACACAAAAGCCAGAAAGGAAAAGCAAAACATGACACATGAGGGCACAACTTCCAAAAAAACAGTAACAATAAAACAACAACAAAACCACAAACTCCAACTATGACATTTGTATCTTGAAGTAAACAAGTAGGTAACACTGTGATCCTCTCACTGAAGTTACTTAGTGCAAAAACAAGTGATAGGGGTTAGAGTGGCTGAGACAGAGACACTATTCAATCTATTCCAAGACACACTGTATCATCAACATGATTTGAAGCTGTTATTATAAGGTAAAAAAAGTTACATAATGTTGCTTTAAAATGTGACACATCCAATTTACAAAGCATGTGATCAACAAATGAACAAATTAAATCTTGATTATACATCATCCATTAGCTACCAGTCCTGTCAAAACGCTTGATAGGCATACCATGAATGTATTGTATACCAGTAACTATATTACATTAAAACATGCCCCAAACAAGCTGTATCTATGAAAAAACATAGACATATTTAAACATTTTAAAATGTGTGATTATATCAACTAAAACGTTAATAATGTTGGTAAACTTCATGCAAGCTGTGCTTTAAAAATGGACATGGGATGTTGAGGTCCAACAAGATTCATTTTCACATAGTGATAAATGGAAAATACTCGATAACTATACTGTACCATCTGAATTACTCCAAACAAGATTTTATTACACCCCTTCACATCTATTTAAAACGAGTATGTGAGAAAATAGTAATTGAAGAGTAAATTAGTGCCACTGATTAATGCTAATCGCTAACAGAGGCGTTCATCAGTGTCTCCATCTGTTTCTGCTCCAATGCCCAGTATCTAACCTGAGCAGTCACATTATCCTCGACAAACATGGTTCTGCTTCTCGGCCATTAATATTTCATCTGCTTTCAATAATTCATGATAAATACATGTGCCAGTCTGCTCACCTCTCATCAAAGGCAACGCGCACTCCTGTATTTCTGTCACACAGTCCTTGCCGTTTCTCTAAACACTTGATAGATTTTTCTCTCTGTCATGGGCCCAAAATAAACCAACAAACTGGTTTTAGAATCAGAACTGTACCGTTCGTGTTCATGACTATGAAGCGAGTAGGAAGAAAGGATTATATCAAAGTTCTTGCAACATAGTATTATTAGGACGTTATCACTGCTTTGTATGATTTTCTCCTCTTTTTTTCCCCAGATGCTCTCTTACCATGCAACCTGCTCCAAAGTAGAAGTTGACAGACTCAAGGTATTCCTCAGGGAGGAAGATTAGAAAATAACATTCATATGCAGATCTTTCTGAATGTATGAAATCCGAAGTCCGTGATTGATTGAGGGTGAAGTGCAATTTTAAAACTGTCAGCAATCGGTTTTAGTGCTTTGCCTCCGACCTCACTGACACTGTGTGATTGACAGCTCTGTCCTCTTCCCCGAAGGCAGCTAAGATCCCCTTGAGCAGTGAGTTAGGCATTGACGAGTTTCACTTCAACGACTTCTCATTGGACAATGACGCCATGATCACTGCATCACTACGGATGTTTCTGGAGCTTGGTGTTGTCCAAAAGTTTAAGATTGACTATGAGGTGAGGCCCTGGAATATGTCTGGTACTATCAGGTGTTGACATATATGTATGTGTATCACGTGAATGTCTTTTTTTTTAGGTACTATGTCGCTGGCTTCTGACTGTGAGGAAGAATTATCGGACTGTGGCCTATCATAATTGGAGGCATGCCTTCAATGTGTCACAGTGCATGTTCGTTATGATCACAGTAAGTTTTCAGTTGCACCAAGTCAGATTTACCTGTAGTGCCTTCAATTAGCTATATAAACCATCCTCTCCCGGGTGTGGGTCAATCAAAAAACTTTATTTTGAGTTCTAGTGAACGTCCCAAAGATTTTAAAGATACCAAAAATGTCAGGCTGAATTTTAGGGAAATGTGTTAAAAATGAAGTGTAAGACATCTAGAACAGTACATCCAGAATATAAACTGCATGTGGTCTTGATACGCATGTTCCCCCCTTCAATTTCTCTCCATGCTTGCTTTCACTCTACTGTCAAATTTTCTAATACCAGTAAACCATCCAGACCTCGACCCTATATGAGGATAACAAGTTGCCAGGCCATGTTTAAAGCCTGTCCTACAGAGGGAAGTCTCAGTAGATTCAGTAAGACATCATTAAGAGATAATTCAAAGGAAGAATACTCGGGTAAAATCTCAAAGAGAATTTACAACTTTGCACATTGATAAGAAGTACTCCTTCATATCCTATCCCACCCCATCCCATTCTATTGTATCCCATCATATTATATCGTACCCTATCCTCTCCTATCCCAGTAAACACACCACCCTGTTTGGCTGTTGTAACTGCAGTGTCTCTGTGCATGTTAGACAGGCTGGATGGTGGAGTAAGAGCATCCTAATGTTCCCATCCTATTATATTGTTTCCTATTCTATCTCATCTCATCCCATCCTATCCTATCCCATCCATTCTATCCCACTGTATCCTATCCTATCACATCCTATCTCTGCTGAGCGGTAAGAACATAATCTGCTTGACTTTTCTGTAGACAGCCACTTTCCAGGATGTCCTATCAGACGCAGAGATACTGGCACTGATGGTCGGCTGTCTGTGTCATGACTTGGACCACAGAGGCACCAACAATGCTTTTCAAGCTAAGTAAGTGACCCAGTCCTAAAGTGAGAAAACCAATGTTGCTTATGCAGTAGGTGACTCAAAGTTTCACTACTCTGTTTCTCCTGCAGGACAGGTTCTGCTTTAGCCCTGCTCTATGGGACGTCAGCCACCTTGGAGCATCATCACTTCAACCATGCAGTCATGATCCTACAAAGTGAGGTCAGACCAATATTTCTTATATGACTATGATGCTGAAGTTTACTGTATGATCTGTATTGGTTTTCCTTTCATGAATTTTTCTCCCTTCTTATTCTCCCTTTATTGGACTGCATAAAAATGACATGAAAATATAACTGCAGAGGGTTGATGAGGGGCAAAAGACTCGAACCACAGACATTTTAGTTTACTGTATTGATTTAACGATTCATCTTTTATTTGTAAGCTAGTTTGCTATTTCAGTCCCTAGATCGGCTAAATACACTCAACCCAAGAAACCACAACACATAACCCAAATGTACACAATGGAAATACAGTTAAAACCTAGCCTGCTGGAAAGCTAACACTAATGTTAGCCTGCTAGCTTTAAAGTCTGGGTGGCAAAAAACACATGAAATGCAATTTTTTGCAAGTCGGATCCAAACCACATTCGGAGATGGTCTGTACTGCAATCTAAATTGTATTTCTACAGATGTCTCATAGCCACATAGTCACTCATGTAAAATTTAAAAGTGTCTTTTCTGTCGCAAGAGTCTGTAGTGACTGTAGGCAACGTTGTTAACATGGAATCTCCTGCGGAATAGGTTGGGTGATGTCTAGACACAAAACTATGATCTGATCACTTATAAATATTAGTGCAGACACTCCATCTTTCAGATTTGATTTGAGAAACAAATCGGTTGAACATGGTCTTAGTGTCCCGGGCCACCAGAAAGGTTCACAGTTTGAGCTTAAGGATGGTGCTGTACACAAAGTGAGTGCTGGTGGGCGGCAGCAGTGACCACAAGTGACATTAATAGGCTGATGCTTTGTCTCAGGTACAGATCAGTTTGATCATTACGACCGGTGTTCTCTATTGATTTCCTTTACCAGAGGACAAAGAAGGTTTCTACACATTGCTAATTAACACTGATAATGAGAGACTCACTTGACAGTGAGCGATGACTTTACCAGTGCATTGGCTCTAAAGAGACATTTATTCTCTATTACTCATCCTTGCCTGCTTTTGTGTATTGCCTACTGTATGCTATGGTATTTTATTTTCTTGCAGGGTCACAATATCTTTGCAAACCTCTGCTCTAAAGAGTACAGCAACATGATGCAACTATTGAAGCAGGCTATTCTCTCCACAGACCTTACTCTGCACTTTGAGTAAGTGGTCTTTTCAGTGGATTCAGAGCTGTTGTAGTTGTAGTAGCTGCTGTGTTCCTGATTGGTTAAAAAAAACAACACAAAAACACAATTAGAAGAATTATTATTTTTTCTCTGTTATTTCACAGTATGGTGAAAGCTGTCCTGGAATCTATTTTTTTTTCTTTTAACATTTTCTGTATCCTTGACTGTGTCTTTTCATTGAAAGGCGCAGAAGCAAGTTCTTTGAGTGTGTTCTGTCTGGAGAATTCAGCTGGACAGATGAAGGACACAGAGAAGTTCTCAGGTTTCTGCCTTTGTGCTAAATAAAAGAGTCCGTTTTTGTCAGAAATCACTTTAACCGTGAAAGGAAGGCAGCTAAAATTGAGCTTTGATGTCATCAACAGGTCCATGCTGATGACAGCGTGCGATCTAGGCGCAGTCACTCGTCCTTGGAAGATTTCCAAACAGGTTTGAGCTCCTATCACAAAGTTTTCAAGTCCGTGCTTTCATGTTTGAGGGCATGAAGAGGTACAATCATAGGTGGAATTTCATTTTTCTGAGCAAAGTCAATCAAAGTTTTGAATATGAATGTGCCCTCTAGCTTTGAGGCCATGTTTGAACATCAAAATGTTACATTATGTTTGAGAGAAATAATCAAATGATGATATTTGATGGCCTTTATGTCCCAAGGTTGCAGAGCTGGTGACGAGTGAATTCTTTGAACAAGGTGACAGAGAGAGGTCTGAGCTTAAGTTGACCCCAGCAGTAAGTATGCAAGCTCTCAAAAGTCTCATTGAATTTTCTCTAGCACACAGATTTCTATCTGTTACTGAGTTGCTAACATACAGTCAAACTCAGATGTCCTTGATGTGAATGATGAAAGATTATAATTTCTCTGTAGGCCATTTTTGACCGCAATCGTAAAGATGAACTTCCTGCCTTACAGCTGGAGTGGATAGATGGGATATGTAAACCCCTTTACCAGGTACCTTGATGTGTAAAGTTAAAGGGACATTTCACCCCCAAATCAAGAATACATATTATTCCTCTTACCTGCTCCTGCTCTACCCAAACTGCTCCTTTAATCTTTTACTGTGGGTCTTGTTTTAGAAATGACACAAATAAAAGCAATATCTCAGGGTGTGAACAGGCCTGTCAGCTGTACACTTCTGTGTCTCAGGCACTGCTGAAGCTCAACAGGAAGTTGCAGCCAATGACTGATGGGATTGACGCCAACCGAATTAAGTGGCAGGACCTCTGCTCGTCCTACCAGCAGACGTGCAGAGCCTCTATCTCCAATCAGAGTGCCGATTCAGATCAGAGCCCTGAGCCCCTTGAAGATGCAGAAACCAGCCAACACCCAGACTCCGGAGGGACTCTAAAGCCAACTGAAATCACCAAGTTCGGGGCTAAGTGCAGTCATGATGTGAGATCCAGAGTGAATGATAAACCAACAACAGCTGGCAACGCAGCATCTGCAAGGAAAAAGTAAAAGCAAGCCAAGTTTTATGTGCAGTATAGGTTGATCCATTTAACGGCTCACGTGGGACTCTTCCCATTTCCTGTGATTTTCAAACACATGCACTACCTGAACAAGATTTTTTTTCAAAAATCTGGGTAAATGAAATGCAGTTACCATCTGCTGAGCACATTGTTTGTGTCACTGTGTTAAACTCAGGAGCGTGATTAATTCCAATTATAAAACTCTATTTGAAGGCCTATCTATCTATCTATCTATCTATCTATCTATCTATCTATCTATCTATCTATCTATCTATCTATCTATCTATCTATCTATCTATCTATCTATCTATCTATCTCTAGCTTTTCATTACTGACATGTAAAAGAGACGAGAGATTACTGTTGAAACCAAAGATGGCCAGTTATCACTGTAATGGTTTGTAATGGGAACTGCCTCAAAACCACGAGCCCATTGGAATGCCTTTGCAAAACAAAAAGGAATCACTGTGATTTCTCTCCATCACATAAATTGTGTCACAAAATTGCCATTTTGAATGTAGACCAGCGGAGCATGATCGTGTTCCTGAATGTTTCTCACTGACTGGCTGTCTTACCTCAGTTGCAAATCCTTTGGCTGCATGGCATTATTTCTAACATTTGTAGCTTGACCGAACCTTCAGCCGTCAGCTTGCTCCGTGAACTGCATGTATGTCTCATAACGGTGATGTATATTGCCACATGAAAACCTTGAGGCAGACAAGTGTGAGAGGCCAAATGTTAGTGTGCTGATTTACTTTTGTAAGGAAGGTCACAGATTAACTCCTCAGGCTGATTTTGTGTGTGTGTGTGTGTGTGTGTGTGTGTGTGTGTGTGCGTGCGTGCATGTGTGTAACCTACTAATTCCTTAAAAAATGATGGCACAGGGGAAGACTAGTGATTTTGTTTTATGGGTCTCAAAGTAAGCTCTTGTAAAGGTATAGTTCAGTGTGTTTGGAATAATTATTATTTGTACAACTTACATTAATTCCTTATTTCTCACTTGAGGAAGACAAACACACACTGTGTAATTCAAAGGAGATGTATTATGCTTTTTAGTTTTATTCCTTTGCTTTTATGTCAGGTCTTGTGCATGTAAAAGTTTTCAAAAGTCCGCACCAACAGAAGCTCTTCTCTCCAACGAAAAACGCTGGTCATGAAATGCCTCTGTCATTTCGCCTTTAATTCCGTGACTTTGTGACATCACACTACATCACAAAGTCACTTATTTGCTTAATTAATGCCTAGCGGTTAGTTTTGATTTAGCACAGTTGCTCTGTTGTTGTTAGCAATTTTGGTTCAGGCGTGTGTGAGCTGACCAATCAGAGTAGACTGGGTATTCAGGAGGCGGGACTTTAAAGAGACAGGAGCTAAAACAGAGCATTTCAGACAGAGGGGAAATACAGAGTGGCAGCACTGGACAGTATGAGGAAACTGATGTGTTTGTTGATCACTTAAGCATGTAGACCTATTATAGTAGTAGCCTAAAATAAAATGATTAACCGGAAAATTAGCATATTATTTTAAAAATAAGATATGCTATCAAATGCCAGATTTGTTATTTGCACCCACAAGTAACTTCAAATGTTTTTGCCAGGCTGATAAGTAAAGTATATTACAGTAAACCCTCAGGATATGAATGATGACTTCATACATATACATTGTCTAACTCTTGGTAAGAAGGAAAATATCTCCAAAAGCTGAACTATGCCTTTAGAAATATTCCGTATTGTACATAAAGTGTTTAGACATGCTTAAATAGAAGTTGTAAGGTTCATGAAGCAGAGTGTGTATACATGCATCCATTTATTTTAATTGTTTGAGATCCACCACAATGTTTTCAGCATGCTGATTATGTTGACGCTGCATGTATCATGTTCGATGTTGACACTGGACATAATCTTGATGCCTTTGACTGCCCTATGAGATTTGCTTTGCATGATATCACTGTAAGGATCATACTAAGTGTTGTTACGTAAGTGAGTATCGTTGCTGCACTGTTGTCACTGGGAACAGATAGAGACTTCTATTTTCGATCACAGACTGTACCAAAATTATACATTCATTATTTTTCATACACCGGACTCTATATTTATGTACGATTGGCATTTTCTCCTGCTATTTATACACTGTCCACTAAAAATACCTTGTAAAGAAGACGAGAGAGTGCTACACTACAGATAAAAGGGAGCAAATCAATCTCCAGCTGGTTTTGTGAATAAAATGCTGTGGCATGGAAACTGAGCATTTGTTGTAATTCATGATTTATGCATTCTTGTAACAATTTGTAAGATTTTCATGTTCATTTGATTATAACAGCTGCTGGGTACAGTGGATACTAGTAAAGGTTATTGACATAACTGCGACATTCATTCTGACACATAAGGGGGGCATTAGAGACTTTGAGCTGGTCTCCAGTCTGAAGTGGTATGAAGCACATGTGACAAAATGATGACAAAAAAAATGGACTGATCAGAGTAAAGAAAGTCCGAGGGCTCAAACTATTTTTTCAAACAACTCTGCTCGTAATGTCAGTTCTCTTACTTCAAAATGACCGAAATTCATTTTCCTCGCTAAACTACCACCTCCAGTCCCCATCCCTTAGCAGCAGAGTGTGCAGGAGCAAAGGGTTGTTAAGCTGAATAAGTCTAGTCTGCCTACCTCATTAATCCTTTATCTGACTGAGTTAGAATCTATGTGTCCGACCGTGGCTTATCAGTAGCCTTTCTGTGCTCTGTATTGATAAATCCATGGTGCTGTCTGTGGTGCTGTAGAAGCAGACTGACTTGTGATTGTGCCTTCTCATCTCTGTCCAGTCCTGCTGTCAGTTTTATCATTTTCAAAAATACTTGACACAATACTTTGTTGTTGCTTTTATACTATCTAGCAGTAGTTCTCAATATATCCCTTTTCTATTATTGACTAAACTGATGACCCATGATGTATTTCATGTTTCATATTCTATAATATATTGAATGCAAAACACTCACACGACAGAGCAAATACTTAAGATGTTTGTGTCAAAGGAGGGATTGGATGAATTTCAGGCAGATATTTTCCCATAAATATTGCAAGTCTCTGTCTGTTTTATGCTTTTGACAAAAACTGTTAACAATCATACACACTTAAAGTGAAACTCTCGCTAAAAAGCAACCTAGGCTTTATTTGTGAATGTTAGCGGTAGCATCTCCGGTGCGCCACCGGCATGGCAGACAAAAAGTGTCAATCCCCGATTGCGACCAAACAGGTAGGAGGTCCGCTATTACTCTCCTTCCTGTTAGGTCGCACTCGGGGATCGACACTTTTTGTCTGCCATGAAGGCATGATGCTACCGCTAACATGAGTTGTCCAAAAACTCTCTTTTTAGTAAACTCTGTGTACACAAACAATGTTCTCAATGCTCGTGTTCATGTGTAGAGACCCTGGTGATAATACAAGCAAAGTTTCATGTTGTGTTGAGCATTCTTAGTGTTTATAAAATAGCGATTTTGATGCTAGCATAGAAGTGCCCCTGTACTCGAAAACAAAAACGAAACTACAGTAAATCTTAAAAGTGCCTCTTTCATCGTAATTATGCATTTACACAAAGGTTTGACTATACATTCACAAATAAAGCTTAGGTTGCTTTTTGGCAAGAGTTTTACTTTAAAGGGGCTCTGTGGATTTTGTGTTATGTGCTGGAAGCTGGGCTCCATATTTTAAACTAAAGTTAGCTATTGTTGCTCGCTGTTGAGAGGCACAGAGATGAGGTGCTCGAGACCATTCAGACAGTAACATCCTTTGGACTCCAAGCAGAGTCCTTCACAAAGAAATCAAAAGTCCTGCAGCATTTAAGATTTGGTTTGGCATTAGATAGACCACTGAGAAACTAACTCTCCTTTTGCCTAACTACAGCTGTCACTATTATCCTATCATCGACTTATTTACACATGTTGGTGTTGATGACTCACTAAGCGGTTTTACATAAAACTAAATCTTATGTTACTACGTTATGACAAACTGTGACTTTGTTGACATGCAAAATTACTTCTTAAATCGACAAATCAAGACGGTCTTGTTATCCCCTCTGAAGTTTTGGCGGCCTCCAGTAGGAGTCGGGAGCCCAGTTTGGGAACCAGTGACGATACAGACTAGTGTCACCTTCATGATCAAAGTGACAAGTAGCAATATGTAGTTGAGGAAAAGTGAGAGGATCATAGAGACACCATGCTGCATTCAGTATTCCTATAATAACAGTATAATTGTTCTAACTCTGCCAACAGTGTAACAAACTATGTTTGGGGAGACATGACTACAGATAAATATTTCACTATAGGAGTAAGGTTGGTGTAAAAGGGGCACTATGTAGTTTTAGAGAAGAAATTCAGACTCAGAATGTTCATATTTACAATGTTGATTGTTTGAAGCTAGAAAGGTGGCAGGGTCTGCCACTTATGAACAAAGTAAAACAGTATGAAATTGTTTTGTCCTATAAGGTCAGTTTGTTAATTCAGTTTATTCACTCATGAATATGAAGAGTTTGTTTATTTAGTTTGATTAGGCATAAGAAATAAGTCGATGAAGTTGGGCCATCCCCCCTCATGCCTCATGCTTTAACAGTAATGTAAATGATGAATAAAGTAAATGGACTAAAAGATGTAGTGATACGATCTGTGTGCTCTCCTCACAGATAGACGTAATTTGCATCAGACAGCACAGTGGATCTTGTTCAATAACACATTTCACATAGGCATTTTGTCAGTTGCCAGCATCTGCTCACTGTGTGCTGCAGTTTGTCATTACTGATTATCACAAGTTGGAAATAGTTTTTCTAATGTTATTCAGTTGATATACAAGAGAAGAATAAAAGTGATGAAAAGCATCAAAGCTGAACTGTTTGTGTCACACTTGGATCTTGGTGGACATGGATATAGATAGCTTTTTGGGACAAAAATACAATCCTTGCATGTATGATGCTCTGCAGTCCTTTGATTGCACCATCTGCTTTAAAGAGCTTGGGAACAGAGTGCACAGCAAAACTCTTTTTTGTTCTTTCTATTGGAAAAAAAAACACAACACTTTACAAGTCATCTCATCATGGAGCTAAAAAGCACAAGCCGAGTGAATAAAATCATCCTCTGTGAATAATAGATAAGCAGGGAGAAAAACAGTTGTGACCTGAAAAGCGATGCTAAAGGTTAACTCGTCCGTCGAGCAGAGTCCGACTAAACACAGCCACAGCCTCACAGAGAGCACATTGTCGAGAGAATCCTTACATATTCATACAGTCTGTTTTAAATCCCGTTATTCATCTGTGGAGAGTGTTTGATGTTGATTTTAATAAGGCAGCGAGGTGGGGCAACAGTAGCAGCGGCAGAAGTGTGTAAAACTCAGTGCAGCTCGACGCGCATGCAGCCGCCAGCTGCCAAGCCAATGCATGAGCCAGTCCTTAATCTATAATTTAACATGGATTGAGTTTATTCTCCTCAGGGTCGATGATCAGGGGAGAGCCGGATGGAGAGAGGAGGGAGGGCCTTCCAACCTCATTTTTGATACAGGGCCCGGCTCTGCCACAGTCTTTGATCTCTCTCTCTCTCTCTCTCTTCTGTCCTGTTTTTTTTATTTTTTATTTCTTTTTACCGTTTTATCTCCCTCACATACAGACACAATGTCTCTCCCTCCTATTCAGCCTGACACACTGCACTACTTGCACACAGTCACTAAATGACTGGGTGATAAACAAACTCCCTGGAGAGACTCGTGTAATGTTTAATCATCTCCAAGATATTCATGCACCTTGTTTGTACCCTGAGTCTTTTCTCATGAGGCACAGGCTGAAAATAGAAGCTAAATAACCTCTGAGAATGAGTTACTGTGAAGGTGTGTGCAAACATAGCCACAGTAATGAGATCACGCTTTACTACCGCTTTGTAATGCACAGGAAATATCCTGTATCCATTTTTAGAAACTAGACTGTGGCAGGCAAAGCCGTGTAAATGTAATAGTGTGAAGCAGACTATGAATATTGATATATACTCTCAATACTAATGGTAATGTAGCAGAGATTGCTTTGTACCCCTCATGATTATTTATTCTATTACATGCATTTATTTTTAATGATACAACACTGAGGCTATTTTTTTCATTTTCTTTTTTTTAACACAGCTCTGGCAGGCGTGAGTGTGATGGCTTCTGTTATCAAATATTCAGCAGCACATCTTGAACACAATCAACAGGAAATTTTGAGGCAGATTAAAAACAGTCACAGAATGGCTTTAAAGAAAACACCCTTCCATGGAAGGAAACTTCTGGTTTATTTAGATGTTAATGGAATTACTTCACGTTTGAGATGCATTTACCACATTTAGTGTAAACATCTGCTTGTGTTAATCATACAAACATACGTATCAATACTACCATAATTAATGATTAAACTTTATCTGAGGAAGTAGGAAAACTCTCTCAACCCACAAAGGAACACGTTTCCACTTGACAGGAAGATTATGATTGTAATCGGTAAAGTAACTAGCAACCCAACCTGCCAGACAAATGTACTGGAGCAAAATATATTTTAAAAATATTTGCCTAAGTGATGTAGTGGAGTAGAAATATTAAGTTACATATACAGTCATGTCAAAGACCACCACTGCTGCAGTTTATGTTTTTTGTTTTTTTTGTTATACTTTTATTTGAATTTTTTATTTATACTTTTATTTTATTTTCAATATTTTTCATGTGTCCCTTTCCTTGTAATGTTTTGTGGAATGTCATTGTGCCACCAATCTAAAAATCATCTACTTTAACTCCTGATTAAAGGAGCCATGAGTACTTTTATGATGTTTTGTTATGTTTATCTATTGTCTGTGTTGTAAACTTTGCATCAACTTGGATGCCAAATCGACCTTCGGGTACATCAAAACTTACCTGAATCTGATTATCCGCCAATGCATTTCTACCATATCTGAAAAGATTTGATCTGCTGCTGCCACCAGACTCTATAGTTTTTTTTCTGTGTACATATCTGTGGTTAAACAGATGGTTTCCTATTAACCAGGTGGGACTTCCAACTGTTGGTTTCTCTCGGTAGAACGTGTGCATTAAGAGATTATGTTGTGCGGGTTTTACTGTCAAGCCAGAACCAGCAGGGGGCTTTCATCATCGCTCCACTGACAGGGGAGTTATTCTCAGCGCCATCACTGGGCCCCAGATGGTGTTATGCATAACCCAAACTTCACAGAAAAAACGCACCAAAGAAGTGAGGGACACGCCGTCGTTATAAAGTGCGGAGCAGTTTTAACCTGGTGAATTACTATGGACATGGATAAAGCTGTTCTTCTTCCTTGAGTGCAGAGAGAAACCCCCTCGGCCAGCTCAAAAACAAGCCTTTGAACATTTACAGCTCGTCATTCTTTCATTCTTTCTCTGACTCTAGGTCAAGATATACTTTGTCCAGAGCAGATGCTGGTGGTTGATTGTCCTGATAGATAAATCAAGTTGTACTATACTGTTTAACATTTGGACAAACCTCTGTAGTTAATCAGCACCACCCGCTTGATGAAGCTTGCAAGTGGTGAAACATGCCTCAAAAACTAAGAACAAAGCAGGGCACAGAAGAAAATATCTGCCATCCACTGCCTGCCCTGGAATGACCACAGCTCATTGTGATCCCACGTGGAATCATTTCACTTGTGTACGATAGGCTTGTGTTGACTCCAACTGCCCAGGGCTGTTTTTAAAAGCAAGCATCCATGAGTGCAGGGGGAGATACTTGTCTCATTTGAAGGTGCTCTCCCTCAGCAGTCACACGATGAAGCCACAGACTCGGTGGAGATTGGTGCGTGTTTTCTCCGCCATTTACTGCGCTGCCTTGTCTGGCTGTCTGTCATAATCAAAGCATCCTCAGTGTTATGACATGGAGATGAATAATTGATTCATGCAGGCGGCTCACTGGTTATGTAAGCGTGGAGCCAGTGAAGCATCAGACAGAGCTCTAGTCTGACACTGTTCTGCGAGTGGAGACAGACATGTTACAGCCGCTCGTTGATATTAGGTGCGTGATTCCAACGCGCAGCTAATGAATATACAGATGTTGAAGGCAGAGCAGCACATCTGTCCTTTTGTTGGTGAGGCAGAATCACATCGCTCCACTCACAGGTGCAGATCCAGGGTCATATGTGAGGTGAAACAAACAGCAAGCAACCTCTCGCATGACATCTGAGTGGAACTAAAACAAAAGACGCACTGCATTTACAGATGTGATCAATTGGGTATGTCTCTAAGAAGATTAAATCTTTACCAGCTACATTATTATAGCAGAGTTGATTCTTCAATTAATCAACTGGCAGACTATGAATAAGTAATCTCTATGAGTCATTTCCATGCAAGATTTGCTAATAGTAGCTCGTGTGATGTGAGGATGTGATGCTTTTATTTTTTTTTAAATCATTTTAATGTGGGATATTCTTTTTTTTTTCAATTTTGTTGTGCGAAGGCCATTTTCAAGAAAATTCTATCAAGTCATCAAGAAAATAATCATCAGAATAATTAAAAGATAGCCAAGGTTGCAGCTCGACTCTCGCTCATCACGCTCGTTTTAAAAGAGCTATTTCTACTTTTAACTTTTGAAAAGAGTGATTGTGAAGTTAGCTGACTCTAGAGAAGGGTGATTCAAGATTTATGAAAAAAAGCACAGCCGGATGAAAAACTTCCATCTGGGCACAAAAGGACATTAAAACATTATCACACTGGATGCATTAACACAGCCAGGAGTCGCATTTGGTCCCTTGTATGTTGCTGCTTGGATATTTTAGTTTAGATCTGCCTCCCTCAAGTGGTCAATGAGAGCACTGCCATTGTCGAGAAAGCGAGCAAAGAGTTTTTCAGTGAAAATCATTGCAGGAATCAAATAGAACGGGACATTGAATATAATAATGCCTTTTATGTAAAGAGCAAAAGCCCGAAAAGCTTTGAAACGCCCCACAACACCACTGATTGGCACCATTGACATCAGCTGGGATAGATGACAAACCGAATTCTGAGGAAAGAGGGAGAGAGAGAGAGAGAGAGAGAGAGAGAGAGAGAGAGAGAGAGAGAGAGGGAGGGAGGGAGGGAGGAGCATGTGCTCTTGACCAATGCCATGGATTTGACCACAGGCTTTTTAAAAAAGAATCCCCCTGTCCTGCTGACAGCCTGGAACGCCCCTCCCTGATGACAGGCCAGAGCTGGATTCCTTCAATGAAAAGCCCTTTGATTGTTGGCAGGAACTCCTCTGGTTTGGCTGAATGGCTGTCAGCTCTGTCAGGGTGATGGACGGGCGGGTGTTTCACCCCTGATAGAAACAAGCCCCTCCAGCGAGCCGCTAACTCTCAAAGAGCAGGACCTCTGCCAGTCAACTCCTAACCTCGTCCCAAACAGATGGAAACAACCACAGTCGAGATGAGGGAGTGTGAAAGCGACGCAGCCGATGACTGCTAGCTACAGAAGCAAAGGGCGAATGATGCTCAGTCCCTTGGACGTCCTTACCTAGTTTTAAAGCTCCAGAAGGTCTTGTGAACACATAGGGAATGATCAATACTGTTATATCGAATCACGGCAGAGATAAAGCTCTTTGGATTTAATTTGCAATCGGTTACTTGTGTTGACTCTCCTCCTGCAGGCGATCGCTCCATTATTCAACGAGGCCAGGCATACTTTGGTTTTTGCCTCTCTACCTTAAAGTATTGATTAAAAATACTTTTTTATTTGTATCCTTGATTTTGTAGAAGTGCTTCGCGGTTCAAAAGTTAAAAGTTTGGGGGGGGGTTTGTCTGACTCTGGCGTCAGTTCTCTCGCTACTGCAGTGTTTAGCTTGAATTGCGGCCCCTTAACGCACCATTATCAGTATGTGTTCCATGACCGGCCCCACATGAGCGCCACGGCACAGCAGCTCACGTCCTCCCAACTCTGAATCATCACTGTTTTCTGCCCGTGAGAAGAAATTATAAACATGTACACCGAGCTCAAATCCCAGCTCGGTCGGACAGCGGTATTTCTCTCTTTTCTCTCGCTTCATCCCTTTCCAACTCACATACACACTCTGAACACATCAGCTCAACTGTAATTGTTTATATTGACTTAGCCCTGAGCCTCATGGCATGAATCACTCCTCACCCACCGCCACGGCCGGCTCTCACACCGAGGTGGTCCTTTACATCGGAGAGAAGCAGCGTCGGGTTTGTGTGGGCATGCAGCCAGCTCTGACCTTCGAACATGTGAACCCAAACAGGAAATCTCTGTCTCAGTCACCTGTCATCCTCTTTTCTCTCTGGCTATTAAGTTTTAGTCTTCAACATTCTGGCTTTTGAAAATATGCTACTGTAGTTCCCTGATGATGTATATGTGGTATTCTTAATGTAATTCATTGATTTGTGGTCTCTAGACTAGAATATCACAGCGAACGGTGGAGGATGGATTACCATTAGCCTTTTGTATGAACATCCATGGGCCCCAGAAGATGAATCCTACTGTGATGTTGATTACCTGACGTTTTCTTGTAGCGAGGTTGATATTTCTGTGTTTTTCTTAAGATTGTTTATCCCACCTTTGACAGTTAAAAGTGCAGACAGGAAACACAGATTAAAACCTTGGATGTTGTGATCTCATGGCATGCATGGAAACCAAAAGGGAGCATTCAGACGTTTGTGGTTTTGAGTGAAATATCTCAGCTGTCGTTAAACAGATTGCCATGAAATTTTGTCCAAACATTTCTGGGACCCTTGGGACGAACTGGAATAACTTGATACTCCAATCTCTATAAACAAGCATGTGCACGCAGAATCTGTAAGCAAAGGGAAGAGAGTTTGGTATCTGAAGCATTCTGGTTAATGAGGCTAAATCGTTGTCAGATGAGAGCCGATGGATTCAAGATCAAGATGATCCCCTGACACATCAGCTGGTCAAAACTTCATTTTTTTCCCCAATATAGTATTCTTAGTTAGGGGCAAGCTGTTACACATCTGGACAAGGGAACCAAACACAAGATACACTGAGGCAGGCAGGTAACAGAACCAAAAGAAGTACAAACTTGAAGCCCTGAGAACACAGGCAAGAAAAACACAGCGACACCGGGAACAAAACACACAAACTAGCGAAGAGATGGGGGGAAACCAATCAGACTTAAATACACAGGAGGCTAATCAGGAACAGGTGAAACTAAACAGTACAATCACAATGGACAGACATAAAGTAACACAACATGACACAAAATAAAATTTAAAAAAAAAGAAAAGATAATAACCAAAAATCAAACTGTGACACAAGAATGCTAACAGGCTAATCAGAGATGATCATCATGTTAAACATCATTGTTAAACATCAGCATGATGGCATTGTCATTGTGAGCATGTTAGCAGCCTGATGCTAGCGTTTAACTCAAAGCACCACTGTGCAAGGATCCGCCTCCCTGAGCCAGTAGCGTGGTTACAGGCTAGTATCAATACTTGTATACTATGGAGTCAAAATTTTTGAAAATATCTGTTGATTATGAGTACGTTGGCTTCTCTGTCTTTCGAAAATCAATTGTATTTGAGTTTTACATTCCATGAGTGCGACAGTATCTCAAAGCTGGTTTTCAGTACTAAATCCCATTGAAAATACTCAATAGGTCTTCCACATGACTTGATGGATGAATGAGTGACTAATTAGTGTAAAACTTGTCTTGTTGCAGCATTCACACCCAAATCTCAAGACAGACTTCCCTGTGGTTTAAGGATTATCTGATGCCAATGTGTAGACTCTGAAAAAATGTCCGGTTCATCCTTGGCCTGTCCAAAGATTGTGTTTTTGCTCTCTCCCTCTTTGCAGGCAGCTGTGGCTCTTTATTCATCACACTGAGTCAAGGTGAGCACCACAGGGTCCCACTGTAAACACAAGCCTTCATCCTTGAGGTCTTTATAAGATATACACATAACTGCCTGTTTATTTTGTTTCGTTGGTCCATCAAGCAAGGGATTTGTGTGTTTTTCCCTGTCAGGAGCATGTCGGCGTGGAAGACAAGAGATTAGAGTTTTTAATCAGTCCAAAATATCAAAGTATGACTTCGCCTGTTCACTTTTTTATTGATTTTAATTTTGGTTCATTCGTAATTGTGCCAGCATGACCTGGCAAACTCACATCATTCAAAATCATAGAACATTTTATATAAAGGACATGTCCTCACCTTGAGCATAGCATCATTCAGAAGTGAATTCATCCAAAGTCAGCCATCCTTGGGTATTAGTGAGTCTGCCCACGTCCTGTTTGTATCTTTTTGTACCATCGCTATAGATGACGTTCTCGTCTGTGGGTTTAAGGCAAAGTAAAGGAAAGAAACGAGCACACGAGGTAAGGGGACAAGACATTTAATACGATATTTTGAAATACACTTAAAGTGTAACCATACAAAACACAAGTCAGAGAAGACGCTCTCCACACTTGAACATAAATTTCTTGCAGCTCTTTCACATCGTGGCCATTGACTCAGCTCCTCCTCAGAGACAGAGGCTGGGGGGAATCTGGAGGTCTGAGAAACTCAAGACCTCATGGCAACATACCACTCAGCCATCACAAGCACTTAACTTCTTTTAAAAACGTTGCAGCGTTGTTTACCATTGGCTTCATGTGAACAAAAGCTGGAGCCCTGGTGTCTCCGCACTAACAAGGCCCATCTGAAAGCAGGAGGGGAAATATAAGCTGGCCTGTGCTTGCCACTTCATTTCCTGGCTGGTAAGAGCCTGTTTCCTGCGCATCAGCCCAAACATGGCATTTCACCAGACGGACTTTGCCACTTGTAGCCCTCTTAGTTTCCCCTCCTCCACTTCTGAGTCTCAGCTGCAAACAATTTCTTTTTCAAGACTCAGACTAACAGTTTCCAGATTAGCCCCTGATAGGACTGTAATTGAAAAAGACATTTTGGAGGATTGACAATGTAAATCAGCTTCATGTTTTGTCAGGTCCAGGCACTGGTTCAAAACAAGGGAGTGGTTGTGGTTTTTTTCATTGTTTTATTACAATGTGTGGAAAGCCAGCTATGGAAACAAATTTTCACACCCAGCAGCTATTTCATGGCAAATATAAAGCTGTCGGCTTCAGGAGGAGCTGTCTTGCCTTCAAACAGAGGTGGCTTTTATTTAAATGAACTCGGAATTGCGGTCCTCATATGTGGGACAAAAGTTACAGGGCTTGCTTTCCCCTGTAAATTCAGAAGGATTAAAGGAAAAGCTTGTCATTGTAGTAAGATTGTTATTATAACAACCCTGGAAATGATTCATAGTCCTGCACACATGGAAAGCGGATTTTAAGTTTTGGAAAGTTTCAGAAGTGGTCGGAAACACCAAATCCTACCTCAGAAAGGCATGGGGGGGTGAAGTTTTAGTACCGAAAACCTGTTTCATGTTTCCACCTGAGCTCTGCCAGTGTTATTGCAACCTCAGCCATGTTGGGGGCATTGCTCAGAGTCATGACTGTTGTGAAATCACAACCTAAAGGGATTCTTGACCACTCATTTAAAGACAGTTCATGAATATGATTGAATGATGAACATTGGTACTTTAAACTTTCTACGATATGGGGCCTTTCAGTGTAGCATGATCGCTGTAAATGAATAAAACAGCCAGTCTGGCTTTGTCCAAAGGTAATAAAATATTAGTACTTTTAAAGGTCACTAATAAACTTATTGATTATTGAGGTTGCCCGGTGACGTGCGGAGGCTCCAGGAAGTCTTTGCGCCTGCCCAAGATACAATCCTGCGCATGGGCTAACCCCTTCGACCGTGTAAAACCACAACTTCTCCTTGGTTTAGTAGGACTAGCAGCATATCCAAGCAGCAACATACAAGGGACCAGTACTAGTTAACTAGTTACAGTACTGAGGCTTAGAGGTATAAGTACGTGGATCATGCTATCCATGAGACAGGCTAGCCTGTTTCCAGTTTCCATACTAAGCTAAACTAACCACTTACTAGCTGTAGCTTCACATTTACTGTACAGACGCGGCAGTAGAATCAGTCATTTATATCCAACTCTGGGCAAAAAAGCTATTCCTTTAATCTGTTACTGTCCATGTAATTGTGAATGTGTTTTCCAACATATAAACAACTCATAGTGCACATGTCATCAGAAGTGTCAGTCTCAGAGTTTATGTGCAGCCATGTGGCTAATTAAGCACACCACAACAACAAACAAAGACATAGACTATTGCAGGTTTCCAGCTATCGAACGCTACTAACTTATTTTCTACATCAACAAAACCATAATACAAATTCTCAAACCTGACCTCAATGTTTTAAGCCAAAACTACACTGTTGACTCCTTGGAATAGACTGTCAGTTGCTGTGGCCTGTCTCCATTAATTATCCAGATTTCACCACAGTGTGTTCCGAGCCTTTGTTCAGAGCTCGCAGGGTAATTACTGGCAAGACCTGCTTAAAGCTGTTACTTTCCAGATGGCAGGCAGGCAACACTCAAGAGCTGGTTAGTCCCGCCATGTGCTCACGCTGGAGCCTATACAGTGAACACTTAGCCTTCAGATGGCATGGAGCTGCTACAGGCCTGGCTGAGCTGAAATGGGTCATGGTCATAGTACTTTTGGCTGATGAAGAAAAGCTCCAGGTTCCCAGGACCCAGAAAGCAAATGCTCTGTAGGCGAAGGAAAAACCTTGCAGCCAGACCCGTGCAGACCAGACGCACGGTTTGATTGCAGATGGGCCTGTTTCCTGCAGCCAAACTGGGGGAAATGTGGGCTTCAGGGGTTGAATCCTGATTGGACGTGAAGCACTTCTAAAGTTCAAAGCGTACAGCTGTGAGAGAGTGAAAGAGTGAAAGGTCAACAGACTGGATTCGGTGGTTTGTGGAGCTGCATTCGATGAGAGTGGACAATTGTCAGCTGTGCACTGACAGGGAGCTTTACCAAGGCAAAGGTCTTCTCACCACTCAAGGATGAGATACTATTCTGCTGTCTACTTGCTGAAAAGTGCACTCAGAGTCTGGCCATTGTTTATAGCCCTCATGTTCATGTGAAAAATACACAAGGTCTTACTTACATGTAAGACTGTATCCAGATCCAGATTCATATACATTTGTGAAGGTACTTAATCCTTTTTTTAATGGAAAAAGCTGCAAGTAGGCTACTTATAATAAAAAAATCATACTTGCAATAAATCTGCCTTTGACTTAAAGGAACAGGTTGATGTTTTTGAGAAATACGCAGATTCACTTTCATACTGTTTGACAGAAAAGATTTATATGACTTTCACGTCTGTACAATAAATATGACACTGCGAAGAGCAGCAGGTTAGCTTAGCTTAGCTTAGCATAGAAATACAGGAACAGAGGAAAACAGCTAGCCTGGCTCTGTTCAAAGAGAGCAAAATCCATCTTACTAATATGGTATATGTCATTTGTTTGGATTACAGAGGGCTAGGTGCTGTAGGAGAGGTGAGCTAGGTGTATCCCCCTGTTTACAGTCTTTGTGCTAAGCTAAGCACACCAGTTGCTAACATTTTATTCATACTTGCCATACAAACCTGAGAGATGTATAAATCTTCTTCTCCAACTCTGGTTTAGAAAGGGAAAAAAGCATATTTTATTTCCCAAATCTCAAACTTTTCCTCTAACGCAGCTCCAACTTCAGTCACTGTCAGGATTCAAATAGAGCTTTGACTTCACCCCTGCTATCAAGTGGAGCCAATCCCTTCCCCTCTCTTCTGCCTATTATAGGAGAAAACCAAGTTAAGGTAGCGTTCCTTGTTTAAGTTCACATGATGGTGACGGGCAGCCGTGAAAGGGAACACTTAACATCGGGTGAAACTGAGATGGAAGAGGATGTATGACAAAGGCAGGCCACAAGAAAGCAAACAATCTCCTTGTAGACAGCAGCAGTCATTGCTTTGTGAGCGACCAGCGGAGAGCAATCCATCAAATGTCACAGAGTACTTGTCTCATATCACATCACAAAAATCAAGGATTATAATCATTGTCCATCAAAAAATGCTGCCAATCAGTCAGATCCAGATTTAAGTGGAAAGCAGCCTGTTTTTAAAATAGTTTTTCTGACAGTTGATGACATAAAGGGAATTTTAGGATTAATGTTTCTTATTCTCTTACTATTCAGCTTAAGCCAAATCATCAGCCACCGAATTTGAGTGAAGCTGAACAATATATCCAAACAAGAGTGTACTTACATGTTCCGTCTGACAAAATCAGGCCCGCGAGCTAACTGACACATTCCTCCACGTCCCCCTGAAAAGACTTAATTTAACTTTACTCACATTTTTCCCAAGTCAACCAGCTCCAAACGGAGAAGAACAAAACACTTGCGCTGAGAAAAGAAAGAAAAGTGAGGAGAATGGCTCCCAGAGAGACGAAGTAGACTAAGGGTTGAAACAGTCTTTTTAGGTTCAAAGGCGATCTGTCTCTCCTCCACTCTTATCCATTCACTTTGTGCCACATTTGCCCCCGGGGTAACAGGAGTTGCTTGTCATTGGTGCCATTCACGCGTCAATCAGAGTGTTACAGGATCCGATGGGTCTCCACGTTGCATAGCGGAAACCCCCTAGCCCAGAGGCACATGGGATGAAGTCACCACCTGTTTATGCTCGCAAACGAACCACCTTCACTTTCTATCATCTTTGGTGACTTCTCCTTCGCTGGTCCAGCTGACCATCATACTCTCTGACGGTGGGGGAATCACTTCCTACTTTCATTATTATCCGAACTCCTTTGTACACATGAGTCATCAGCAAACCAATCGGCAGAATAAAAGTTGCCATTGTGTGTTTGTGCAAACCAGATACACGTCAAAATTGTACATTTCTTTACATTGCAGCTTTACGTTTTCAATTGTCAACTGATGTTCTAACAATGTTAAGTTAAGGCACACAACAATAGCTTAGGCAAAGAGGGATTTTGGTAAGAATACCCAGTTTTGTTGCCACAAACATGGCTGGAAAATATCCTGATGTTACTGAATTTACCTGGGTTTGTCAGTTGTAACAGGAAGTTAAGTCACTTTATAAATATGCTCGTTGGAATCTGATACATTGTTATCATTCATTGTGAAAATCCCGGAGGCATTTCAAGGTAAGACATCATATTTGATATCCTCTTAACATTGGCTTCCTTTACACAACAGCTAGCATTAGCATTCTACTTATGAGCTAACATTCCAGTTTGATCAGATACGACGGTAGGAAAGGTGTATCTTGCACGTGTGAGCTTTGAAGTGAAACGCAATGGATGTAATCGAACAATAATATAAGCTAGGAAGTGGTAGAATGCTAACATTAGCTAACATGTTATCAAAATGTATCCCTCCCTTCATTTTACAGCACTGTGACATTATGCCAGCATCAGAGCTTCCCACTCTAAGCGTGATGTCGAAGGAAAATGGTGGCCATGTGACGACTATAAATGATTAGGACATGAGTATAATAAGTCCTTTAGCTACTTCAAATCCCCGATCACTCCTTTATTTCTCACTCATTATTTTCCAGTTTTAAGTAATGTACTTTTAACTCCATATTTATATGGCAACCACAAAAAGCTGTTTATTCGTGGGTTTAGATTTTACAGACAGAGCTTAAACTACAAAACATTGTATCGTTAAAATCAGCTCCACCACAAAATACAACTTACACATTTAGGTTTTGGCAAAAATAATAATGATAACGCTTGAAGTACATTTGGTGATAATACTGTACTTTTATTTCAGTAATATGTTGAGTGCAGTACTTTGACTTGTTGTGCAGTTTTTTAAATCATGGTTAGAGATGGAGTTTTCAATCCTTGATGGAGTTTGTTCAATTGGATCTGTTGACATGTGAGCTCAGTACCTTTTAATATTTCATCCTTAGCACTGACAGGATAGGACTTCCTGACGTTGTAAAAAGTTACACACGAATGTTCATTCTTGACCTTGGAAATCATAGACAACCATGACAGCCTAAGACCTTATAAAATGTGTTATTTTAGTAAATCTATACGCAGACATTTATGGTGTGAAAATCTTCCAAATATCAAAACCTTTCGTGAAACAAATACTCTGAAGACACATTCCTGCTGTATTCATTCCCAGAAACATTATAGACACAAAGCACAGTAATTCAACCCCCCTCAAGCCCTCCTTGCAAGAACAAGGTATAGAATAACACAGAAGAAAGTATCTGGGGGCACTATAAGTGTTCTGAAACAGGAGACACATTTCCGCAAGCGAATCCAGGTGGTCTGCTGTCCCACGTCCTCTGATACTCATGAAAAGCCACTTTAACCTCTGTCGCTGCCGCATTCATACAGAGGACATACGCTGCACTGGAGCCTGTGGCACCAGACCCAGATTGATTCAGTGTGTGACTCTGAATGTGATCTGAAGACAGCGTGCGGAGCTGATGAAGGCGCTGAGGGCTCCTGGACCATTGGTTGAGCTGGTGACAGTAAAGCATCTCAGCTCTCACACGGCTGCGTTAATGCAGATGTTCTGTTGCGTGCGTGCGCGTGCATTAAATGTGGGGATAATCTCTGAGAAAGAATGTAATTACGCAGTCAATCAATCAGTCAATCAATCAGTTAGTGTTGAGTTCATGTAAATCACTTCCCCTCCCAGACCAGTCATCGTTGTTACAGCTTTGCTGAACACTGCTCTTTGTACAACCAGATTAACGCTCAGTAAGAATAACAGGACTGATGTGAATGTCCTCGCCCCAGCTGTAACCCGAGAGCCCGGAGGTGGTACCGAGGGAACGCCAGGGGCCCTCCGTGTGAAAAGGGTCCAGTCAGGCTCGGCCTGAGCCATACAGACCACTACTCACTCCATCCACAGCTCCTCACAGCAGGATCCAGCCATCTGGACTCATTTCTGCTCTGACAGGGTGGCTCTCAAGGCCCATCTGTATGAGGGCTACATTCACAGTGGGCCCCAGGAATGTGCTTGTCTGCGAGGGAGCTGAGCAGATTTAAAGGATGACGGCAGAACGCGATATATCTTTTCACTCATGTACTCTGGAACGTGTCATTTCATCAACATCTGTATTTCATTTTTAGTGGCCTGGTCAATCTTTGGGTTTGGGCATAAATAAAAAGGCCTCAAATCATTTCATTATTGCCTGATGTTGAGTCATTTAAGCTACAAACACATGCAAAAAATGAAATACGTTTCATAAAACATGTCTCCTGTCCCTCAAACTCTAACTCTAAATCAAAGCTGTTGTTTTATTGTTTTCTGTGATAGCTGAACAGATGAATATACAGAATTTTCTCACAAAGTTATTTGTGAATCACCGAGGTGTCTCGGTGGCCTAGAGGTGAAGACCTATCAGATATAATGTTTGTTGCATCTCACAGGCCCCTCTCCTGATATTTCCTGCCTAAATCTTCTCCGTAATTCTATCCCACGAAGGCAAAAAAGCTAAAAAACCTCTCTAAAAAGTTCTGTCCTTTGTTGTTAACTCTCCGGTCAGGGTTTGGTTATGATAACCCCAAGGTGATCCATACTGTAGCAGAACACTAAATCCAGACATGACCTCACTGCATGCATTACTGCCATTCTCGCGCCCGCAGCGACAGCTCTAGCCTATTAGCTGCTCCGTTACTATGGCAACTGGTACTAAAACCCCAGAAGAGCCGACAGGAAGGGGTCAGAGGGCGACAGCAGGTCATACGGCAGATAACCAACACATGTCTTGGTTTGGATTCTGGGTTTGCTCACGAGCAAAACACTCAGTGACCCACTGGAGATAAAGATGTAATGTAGGTTTGACGTGGTTCTGTTGTGAAAACTGGAAAAATGTGCCACTTTTTAACTCTTTAAACAGGCTTTATAGGTTGCAACTAATGCTTTAATTAATGATCTTTTATTAATAACGAATGCTAAGATCAGTTGTAAGTTTTTTTTAACAAGTACAATGTTTTAGTTTCAACATTGTGAGAGAAATCTCTAGTTGTTGTCCTCTTCCTGCTGACACTTATTTTGGCTTTTTAGCTCATTAATTCAGCAAAGAGGCATCTTCAGTGCACCATTCAGCTACTTGCCTGCAGAATTTCTGAACCACAATCCATTTACATTTAATTTCATTCATGACCGCAGACTTGATGTACTGCCTGGTATAAACACTATTTTAATGACTTACTAATACCCTAACCCTAACTGCAGATTTGGTGGCCTTTAAAAGATAAATGCCAGCAAATGCTTTTTTTGACAAACTGGCAACCCAAATATCGCTTCTTTAGGAAGAAGACTTAGTTTAATTTCACTTAAATTAACATATTTAACTTTATAGACGTAATATGAATGTACTCAATATGCTTATTAGTAATGTATTTAAGTTGTGCTATTTCTATTTCACAATGCACTTAATATGCTAATGGTATAAAATTATTGCTATAAAGACATACTAATGATTAAGTGTACTTAACTTCCATTTAGTGGCACTTAAATATACATATATGCAGCTTCTGTTTTTACTAATGCTGCACTAATCTTTTTTTTTATAACACTGAACTGGAAAGATTTTTTCATTTTATTTTGAAGTGTATTTCGAAGTAAATTAATTACTAAATTATACTCGCAATGTATTTTTCAGATCTTTCTTTTAAATATAATAACTATATATTATATATAAATGTGATAATAGTTATCCAAATGATTCATTGAAATATGCAAGACATTTTTTTTTCTTTTTTTTCCAAAGTATAGAATTATTACAAAAAGATGTACTTGTATGTAATGATGTCTCAGAATAGAACAGTTTAGTAAACTTTAGTGTATTTCAGTATGTCCTTAGTTGCACCATTGATAGATCATTAATATATTAAACAGATTGTTAGTACATCCAAAATATTACACTTTTCGTACACAAATCATGTCCTCACCAATTAAACTAAGTGTACTTTATAATTAACATTATTATTTTTTCTTTTTACATGGGAATGGCTCGTTATTGACCTAAAAAAATATATGTCAATAACTTCATAACTTTCAATAAAGACAATAAATGAACCCCTTTTAAAAGGTGCCTTATTACCAAATGTGTAGTTCTGGCACCTTCTCAAAATTCTAGAAATGTTAATTGAAGAATGCAACTAAAAAAAACAAACAAAGTTTTCTAGTTTAGCGGAAACTGTGGAGGCTGATCACACTTCAGAGGACAAAGAGAGAAAGCTTCTCTAATGACTTGGTGTAGAAAGATGCTCATCTGAAGTGAGAGCTGCTGAGTGCAAAGGACGTAGATGGTGTTTAATTGCTGAGATCATCTTCAACACAGAGTAAATGATTAATTAAAAAAAACAAAAAACAAAAAAACAAAGATAAATAACAGAATTTTGGTTTCATCAACTGAGAACTTGCAGTTCATGGGGACCCAACCAGGAGCCTCCGATGTGAAGCCTCCACTGCAGTGGGAGTTGAATGGTGCACATGCATACATGGATTTGCAACCTGCATCAGACCTGTGTCCTGTCCCCTCTGAGAATGTGATCAATACACTCTTTCTGTGGATACGACACACACCACATTCATCTTCCCTGCCAGCTTTTTCACTGAAACCACTTTTAATCACATCCCCAGGGCCTCCACTGTGTTTTCCCATTGAAAATGAACCTGAGGTATCACTTCTCGGGGCTGTAACACATCACGATGTGCAGCTCTTTACTGTAGGCATGCCTGTATCTGTGTTACACTGGTGCTCTTATAGTGCATGCATAAGTACATTTCACGAACAAATGCGCCCGGTGTTACATAAGCCTGCCTTGGGGATGAAATGGTATCAGGAACAACAGTGCATCACAGGCAGCTCCAGTGCGAATCCTCTTCTGCTGCTGCCTTTTAGCTGTGAGCTCTCCAGCATAAATCCATTCTCATTAGTTCACTGTGGTGCAGGAGCACTGAGCTCTCGGCCTGCTGAACCTGGCAGCCCAACACAAGCAGACAGCGTCCCCTAGTGGTGTGTTGGAAAAGAGTGTGGGATAAATGGTGCGAAAAAAACTCAACCTGGTCAAGAAGGGAAGCCTGTTAGTGGTGCTTACTCGGCCAATCAGCAGCTTTGAGGTTGCCCATTGGCTGAAAGGGAGCTGTCAATCAAATTCTCCAGAGGGGGATTGTCTGTGATCGCCTCAGTGTAGTTTAGGAGGTCGTGGTGAACAGATCCCCTCCGTAGAAACCCACAGGAGTTGAGCTCTTTAATTTGAAGCACAATAAAGATAAAGGTACATACAGTAAATAATTACAACTGTTACAAATTATTGATGATATCATGAAGAAATGTACCATTCTGCATATTATATTTCTATAAAGTACTCAAAATTAGTTAAGGATATTGGAATATTTTGGACTTTCACGTGATTGTTCTGTGACACATCTGAATTTTTATTTCGTATTTTGTGAATGTGCACATCCATATCCACGCACATGCCAATGTACTTAATTCATTTTGAGTAGTGAATATCTAACCTGTATTTTTGGGGCTGTTATTATTTCATTCAAATTTAACTACATATAAACTCTTGGATAATTTAATCTTTGACAGTATGTCATATTTTATGATGGTAGTCATCACGTTTTTATTATAAAATCTTTAGATGCAAGTGCTTAAAATAAAGGTAGTGGAGTAAAAAGTCAGAGAGGAATACTATTTAGTATAAAGTAGCATAACATGGAAATACTCTTTATTATAATAAATAATATTATATGATATAAATGGTGAAGGCCCAATATTGTGATGTTACATATTTCTTAATTTTAGTAGTTTGTAAACAACAGTGATTTAAGATCAAACAAACACAAATCTTTAATCCCAGTGAGACACGCCAGGCGCACACGGTCCTTGCCATACCCAGCTGACGCCCATGGGTGGCAGGGATGTTCCGGACCACTGGACGGGAGGGGACGAACGAGCGGACTGCTCTCTGATTGGTCGGCCTCGGTGCGCGTCCCCGTCGTCTCCTCCCGGTTTTCCTGGCATGACCTTTTCCCTTGGCAACCACTTCCTCCGAGCATCCACGGCCATCTTTAATTTTAACTCATTCATGAAAAGTTGCCTCGCTCATGTAAACACGCGCCGACCGATACGTTTGCGCACGAAGCTGCATCGACGGCGCCGCGTGCATGTAGTTGTTTTTCTCCTTCCCCGCCCCCCCGCCAGCGAGGAAGGTCCAAAACAGAGCCGAGCCGAGCCAAGCCGAGCAGCACCGCAGCAGGCTGTCCGTCCGCCGAGATTAAGTAAACAGCGAAAGCGTACGTGCATATTGTTCCTGTGCATCACGCAGCGGCACGTCTCCTCCGCTGCTCTCGGGCTGCCGTCCGCTCTGTGTTCTCTTACATAAACTGTAATTAACTATATATACACACGTGTGTCGAGACTAACGTGTTGCGTATTTTTTTTTTTTTTTTTTGAAAGTGTGTGTGTAGTAGTAGGGCTGAGCTCCCGAAAGAAACAGCAGGTGGAGCGCTGCGATAAGTGCACGGATCATTGTGTGAAGGGCACAGCAGAGCACCGACACACTGCCATGTTGCTGCTGTTGTTGTGCAAACATGCCAGGAAAGGGGAAATGAAAGTGTCTTGTTGTTGAGTTGAAGCCAAAAACAGAAGAAGAAGAAAACAAAATGTGACGCTTTGAATGTTTTTAACGCGCCTGTTCTGTCGTTCAATTATGGCAGGATGAGAAAGAAGCAGACTGCCAAACAGAGGAAGACAGAGGAGACCACAGTAGTCCAGGAATTTGTGGTGGAGAAAATAATACGGCGCAGAATATTTAATGGAAGAGTGGAGTACTTCCTGAAGTGGAAAGGCTTCACCGAGTGAGTTGAGAGGTTGCGACGGTCAGCTGGTTGTCTTGCTCATACTGTATGGTGTCATCTCTGTGGTGTCATCTCTGTGGTGTGTGTGTGTGCATGATTTTCAAAGTGTTTTCCCTTCCCCCTATAGTGCAGACAACACATGGGAACCTGAGGACAACCTGGACTGTCCTGAGCTCATCGAAGAGTTCCTGAGAAACAGCCACTACACCGAGCAGATTGAGGAAGAGCAGCAAGGGTTCATTCCCAAAGAAGAGATGACGGAGCAGGAGACGGAAATTGTGAGTTTTTTGGCGGGTCTGTGTTTCCATGTTATTTACAGGACTTCCTCACTTGGAAATCATATTATTAGAGGGCCCCCCCCCTTTTTTTTTAATACATTGCTTTTGTCGCTTTACACTCAGAAAATTCAGGAAGCTTTTTCCTCCTGGAGCTGGCTCAGATAAATCCCACAACGCTGGCAGATTCTGTTCCTACTTTTTTTTTTTGGCAGTTCTTAAACCGAATATGAATCTAAATGGTGTGTGAAGGTGGTTGGTTTCGCAATGCACCTGAAAGCGAAAGCAGTAAAGAAAAAAGCTGTTCAATTTCCCTTTATTTCACAATCTGCCAGTACAGTGAAAATATAAAGTCACAAGTCACAACCACCATGGTCTTTGTGGTCTCTCCTCTAAGCGCTGCATTGTTTGTCCTTGTCGTCCTCCCCACAGTCCTGCATGCAGTCTCAGCAGCAGGCTCGCACCGTGCAGAGCGACGGCGACGTCCTCCAGCCAGATGATGAGCACTCAGACGCCCCCACTAACCTCAGCACTTACCTCGAGCCTGAGTGCATCATCGGCTCCACGGACAGACAGGGAGAGCTCATGTTCCTAGTCAAATGGTAACTCCGCCACTTCCCTCTTCTTCTTTTTTTTTCTCCCCTCCATCCTCGAATGAATGCCAGAGGTTGGGTAAATGTTTGCACGATGGTAAAAGTCACAGTTGTTCATATTTTAAAGCTGCAGTCTACATATTTAGTGTCAGGTTTACGAGGGTGTTTTTGGAGCGTGTCGCATCATCTGCCAGCTATATAATGTGGACGTATCATTTACTAAAACTCCAAGTTAGATTGAACACCTGACAAAACATTCATCAGACGAGTGAGTGATCTTGGAGGGCGTCTCTGACCGCAATGAATGTTTGGTGCAGTTTTAAAGAGGAACCAAATCTTTACATAAATGTCAAAATCATTAGTCGCAGGAAGTACTGTGATGACACTCATAATGTCTTGGGCGGCTCTGAAGGAGCTTTGTGAGGTTTGAGAAAATGGCTCTTGGCCTGTCTTTGAGGGAGAGCTTGTTTTTTAAAAAACAAACAGCAGGTGTGAGGAGATGTGGGTACTTACCAAGAACGTGGAAACACCGGGGCATCTGGCAAAAACATTTAACCTCGCTCAACTCTCCCTGCAACGCAAAGTCACCCAGCAAACAGCTGCGTTGGCCAATCAAATACCTGAACACCCACATTCCTGGTAGATGACTTTGTTAGGAAAAAGTATATGGTATGTCTACCTGTTTTTAGTTTAAATTTGCACAATTTAAAAGAAAAAATGCAAATAACAAGGAAAACAAGTGACAAGCTGCACAGGAAGAGGCAGAAAACCTGATGGGTTCATTTGAAGCCTTCACCTAAAAATGATCTAAAAATATCGCAAAGTTATGAATGAATATATTCAGCAACATGCAGAAAATATGAATACATGATAAAATATGGTAGACTAACAGTAACAACAGCAACATAAAAATATCAAACGAATCTCGTGTTTATGAGTCTGTGTGTTTGTGTGTGCAACACTGATTTTATGTCTGCATTGACTCCTGAGCAACAGTAAAAATTATCGTCACGTCAATTAATGTCACTTAAAGTGATTCAAATGAAGCATGAACACAGAGACCACAACACACAGACCACCATTTCCCAATTGTGGCAATGAAAGATCAAATGATTGTCTCCATGGGAACTTTCCAGAGTTGTGAAATCCTTTCTCATCTCTTAAACAGTCGGTCTAATCAACCTTCAACATCATGAACCTGGTACTCAGACTGAACTTCCTGGAATGGGCATGGCCTGAATTCTCACTGACAAAAAGAACCTCTTAGTTGCGTTTTGAGAAGTAAGGTTGTCACAAGACCAGAACTTTGAACTCAGTCACAAAAGGATGTTCATTACGTCTTTCGACTCCATGGCGATAAAAACCAAAAGGGTCCTTGGCACACGAAAGAGAACAATATGTTTTTAAAGAAATAAAATTAACAACACATTGCCTTGGGTTGAAAAATGTATTGTAGATTTTTTTTTTTTTTTAATAGCTTTGGTTCTTTGGATAATATCAAATGCGGATGTTATATAATTTCTAACAACTGCTATCAAAAAAAAGTGGGGAAGAAGCAATGCTTTTGACAACGTGAGGGGAAAGTGGACAAACAGGCAAAGCAGGTCTATTAATTTGTTTATATATAAGCACCTTTCAAACACAGAGGCAGTTCAAAGTGCTTTACATCAGGCGAAGAAAAAACATTGGAACAACATTTATAACTATGAAGTTAGATAAAAGTCAACATTATGCAAGTACACCACTTAATACTGGTGTGATTCATTCATCAGATATTTAAAAACTGCGTTAATAAGAGATGAACGGTTCTCAGAAGCCTCCCCCTCCACTGCCCTTGTTCTGAACTGGCAGAAGTGTGTAGCTGCTGAAACATTTTACATAAACTAGGAGGCGGCCATCTTAATGGTTTCCTTCTCCTGCGTGTTCCCCACAGGAAGAACTCTGACGACGTGGCCCTGCTGGCGGCCCGTGAAGCCAGCACCAGGTGTCCCCAGATGGTTATCGACTTCTACGAGCAGAAGCTGATGTGGCACTGCGGAGACGAGGAGCAGTGAAGTGTGTGTGCGCGTGTGTTTGTGTGTGTGTGTGTTGTGTACAGAACTGATAAACAGCTGTGCTCTCGCCTGAAGCTTAGTTTAACCTCCATCAAGCGTCCTCCTTCAGCTGACATTAGAGGCACGCTGTGTGAAATTACGTCCCGCTGCAGGTAGACTCGGATTCTGGCAGGTGTGAGATCCTCGGCAGGGATGGGTCTGAAGTGCTCTCTGTCCTGTGGTGCTCAACGACAGCTCTGTGCCTTTGCGGAGGCCGCGATGGAGACTGAAACTAACCTTTGTGTGTAGCGGCTGACGTGAGGTCGGACTAACCTGTAGCAGCTTTAGTCTTGTGCAAGCAGACACAATCACTGTGGACATGTGTTTTTGTTTTTACCGTTCTGTAGTTATTGAGTATTTATAGTCCTTATCTTGGTTGTTTAGCGTGTGCTCGACACTGTGTAGGCAGAGTGAACTAACTGTACCTCCAGTCCATGTAGCTGAAGATTGTAGCCCTGTTGTGTCGAACCTTTTGGTTGTTTGAAAACGTGTTGTGTGAGGTGTTTATAGCCACAGCCTCTACTGTGTCTTGCTGTGTCTCTGTATGACCCTTGTGGTTTATGTAAAACATTTAAAAAAATGTTGCCCACCAGAAATTTCCCCAAATTTCCAATCAGCTGCTAAGTACCAAACCTTCTCTTCCCATCTGTATTGAATTATAACAAGAAAAGTGAGTTTTTAAAACATAATGTGGTGCTTACAGAGTAAACTCCTGGCAGAATTACTCGGAAAGGTCGTAGTTTTGCGACGCCCAGAATAAATGTTGGCATTGTGTGTGTCTCCTACCTTGGGATATGTTGAAACTTTACCACCTATGCGAGGCAGCTGGATTCGTGTGATCATCTTGCAGGGCCTCGAGGTGCGCCCTTGTGGCTGAACACACAGTGTCCTTTAAGGAACTTATGGCAGCTACAAACGTGGTTTAGACTCAACAGCCAGCGAGAGAAGCAACTTAGTTTGAAAACAACAGTTGAGGCTCCTCAAGACATTTGGATATAACATCAGTTTGTAGAACTGTAGAGTATATTTCCTTGAGAGAACAGCAATGAAAGCTTTTCTCAATGGAAAAGATGTTTTCAACAGGTACAACCATTAATACTCTCCTACTGTTAATCTGATTGGTTTGAAGTTAAGCCCATGATAGACAATGAAATACAGATGGTTCATCCAATCACCTGCCAAGTATTTTACTAAATGTGCCTGCCCCTTTCCCAGAACAGTTTTGTCAGGTCATAGACTTTACGGTTCTTTACGTCTCTGCAAACAACGTATGTGCTTACATTACTTCATATTTCAACTTCACAGTTCAGTTTTCAGTTTTATTTTGCGATAACACTGCCGAAGGTGTGCTGGTTTCAACAAAAAAAATATGCTGACACTTCATGTTGGTTAAAAAACAGGAAGTGAAGCGTGGCCTCTCGCCCACAGCGCCTCATCTTACCGATGAGAAAGTCAGCTCGTAACCATGTAAACTGAACGTGACATGACACGTGTTGTAAAAGTGTGAATAGGACGCATGCAAATTTACGGTATCCAGGTTTTGGAGACACGTACACTGCCAACATTTTATTCTGTCAACTGGGCCGAGTATTTCTTAGGTAAATCTATTCCAATTTACAGACATTGAAAATAACTTTTGTGCACCTGTGATGACTAATAAGATTGTTAAATATAGCACTTTAGATACAAGACTGTCCAGTCATGCAGGGCATTGTCTTCCAATAATCACACAGGTCCGTGCACATGACACCTGTGTCCCGATGGCACTGTCCTGACTCGACATATCTCCCATGACTGTTAATGGGACACTCAGCTGAACCTTAGACCTCCTGAAACACTCCTGCTACTGAATTACTGTAACTGTTGACCGTGGATCTGTGAAGTCTCTGTGAATAAAAGGAACCTTTTGTGAAGCTTTTCTCTAAAAAGTCTGGGTTATTTAAAAAAAAAAATTTTACTTCATTTGTCATATGCTAAATCACGAGGTATTAAAAACATTATAAGTTCCAATCTGACTTCAGAACAGTAGCTCCTGTCGGGGATTGGCTGTGGATGTGTTGACTGACTCTAAATGACCACCAATAAGCAATAAAGTGATAAGCAGCAGTAGAATCATGGAGGCATGTTGGCACATGTCATGCCAGCTGTATTTAGTGATCGACAGGGAGTTTGGCTGAGTTGTGAGGAGGAGCTTATCTCGGTCTTGTGACTTTATTTGTAAAACCTTTGCTCCTGGACAATAAAAGTGGAAATAAAAGCACAGCGTTATCTGGAATACCTCACAGGGACCCAAACAAGAGCGCTTGGATTATGAGAGAAGGAAGTGACAGTGCTGTGAGCCAGGTAGGTCTAAAAGTTCATTCTAAGGAGATTTGTTTTTAAAATGTAAACACAGAAGCTTTAATTTTTGGTGCAGCCTTATAAAGCAACTTCTGTTTCTATCCTGAGCAACAAAGGATATTTGGAGGATTTTCCTATCCTGATGCTTGTCGTGTTGCTCATCGCACTTCCTCTATCTGCCAATAAAAACTTCTCTTTTTCATAACACACTCCATTCAGTTCAGCGTCTCTCCTGCTTCCTCCATGCAGCAGATCGTCAGTGTCTGGGTGCGGGACCCGCGGATACGAAAGAATGACTTCTGGCATGCCTACATAGACTATGAAATCTGTTTACATGTAAGTAAGGGGATAAAGGGAAGTTGTTTTAATGTATGTATGTATTGCTATAATATGTGTCACCTGTTTCAGACTGACAGCGTGTGCTTCACCAAGAAGATCTCGAGTGTGAGAAGGAGGTACAGTGAGTTTGTATGGCTGAGGCAGAAGCTACAAGCAAATTCAATGCTAATGTAAGTACAGTATCTTGAGCAAATATACCTCCAGTTTCCATGTTAAAGGTCCCCGGCTTTGGTTCCTGTCATTTTTACTGTGAATGTGTGTCTTTTGCAGGGTACAGCTTCCCGAGCTGCCTCCAAAGAACCCCTTCTTCAGCCTGAACAACGCCCAACAGATCACTGAGCGCATGAAAGGGCTCCAGAGGTTTTTGGAAAAGTAAGAGTGACTTCATAGATCAATAAATGGGGACTTTGACACAGTGCAACACAAACACGACAAAACTGGTGAATTAGAGTTTCCAGGAACGCCGGGCCACATGAATGCTGCTTTTCAGGAAGCAATACAGTAGGCTGTAAACAACAATGTAAGCTGTCTGTCCTGTGTTCTCCAGGACCGTCCAAAACCCTCTGCTGTTGTCCGACAGCTGCCTGCATCTGTTCCTGCAGTCACAGCTCAGCGTGTCCAAGATCCAGGCCTGTGCTGCTGGAAGGACCCACTACTCCGTGGCACAGGCGGTCAAGAGCTGCGGCTTGAGGCGATTCCACTCAGAAGAGGATCTGCAGAAGGACCTCAGCATGTCCTGTGACTCTGACTCAGACAGGTATCATAATGGAGTCCAAAATTTAATCTTTTTCCTTATTAAAAGCACACCAGTAGAGCTGAAAGTCTGTTACCTCCTAGGATAGAGATCTGTTTGCATTTGCTTTGTCAACAGTGAGACGAAAGTGTGCTTTTAAACATTAATTAACTGATGTATTTTCCAGGAGAGATAATGCGAGAACTCACACCCATCCTCTTTTTTTTTTTTTGTCTTCCGTCATTCCAGCTCAGAGTGTAGAGATCCAGAACCTCGGATTAAAGACTTGACGATAATCAAATCACAGAGCGCGGGTTTGCTTGATCTCATGGGAGGCAGCCAGGAGGAATAATCTCTCAGCTCCTTGTCTGGATCTGCATGATAAAAAACATCGTCATCTCACTGGCATGAATGAATGTTTAGGAATCCGCCTGTTACTCTGTCATACAGCACTTTTAGCCATGTGGTTTCTCATTATTACCTTATTACTACACCATATATAGTGATAAAAATGTACCTATATGATAAGTATTCTTTAGCTGTTGTAAAGTTGTAGCAAACCTGTGCCTGAAGATGGCAGTGTTGTCTCATCTATCTGTTTGTATATTCACTTAATCCATGAACATATGCTGTAACTGTCCCTACTGACTTTATAAACAGTGGCATTATGACTTGTGCTTATTCACAGTGTGTGTTTTTGTCACATATGTGTAGATAACAATGCAATATCTTAAAGCAGCGACAGCCTAATGTCTCTCTGTGGCTGAGTAAGAGTAGAGTAAAGTGTGGGAAGCTTGTCATCTTGTGGCCACTGCAGTGCTTAGCAGTATGATGGGTAATAGGGTCTCTGCAGAGTTTTCACACAGCCCCCCTGTCAGGTTGTGTGGCTGGTAGGAGGTCCTGCGGGATCCGGATGGACTCGCTCCTGTCTGAGGAGGCTAGCAGGTAGACAGGCGACATTGCTCCCCGCTGAGCAAAATGCCAGCTGCACTGACAAGCCACCTTTTTCTACCTGTCTCTCCCGCTTTGTGTTTGTATGAGCCCATTCCCTACAGTCACATATCCCTGCATGTGCGTGTGCTGACACACATACTCCCACAGTGAGCAGCACCGTGCTTATGCAGAGGTAATGACCACTAAACAGAGAGAAGGCAGGCTGACATATCCGCACAGCTAATTAGATTAGCTTTGTCTCTCTGCGGCGCCTGTGATATTCATTATAAATTCAGCGCAGACAAAAGGCTCGTGTTGTGGAGAACAGAGAGAACAGAGAGGTGACGTCACCTCAGACCTGCTCTGCTCTGAGCAGCGGAACAGTTTGTGCCAGCGGGAAAAGCCCACAAACTCAAATTGGGGGGTGGGACTTCTTCTCTTCTTCCCTGAAGATGTGTGGGTGTATATGTGTGGTCATGCGCATCCACATATGCTAATGCAGTGTATGCATGTGTCTCTTTTGTCAGCGCTTAACAGTGTGGGGCAACGTTATCCTGAACCCTCCAACACATTCACTCAGGCTGCAAGTGCTGCTTACTTCGCTTTCAGCAGGATATTCAGAAGAGGTTTATGCCTCCTATACGTCCAGAAAACACATCTAGGGACGTGGAAATGACTGCATTCTTACAAAAATGCACAAAGCCTGATTGATATTACATTTTCCTTGGGCCAATGTGGATCCAGATATTTGGGATCTTGAGAGCCAATCTTTAGGGCTGAGTGTCATTAAGAACAATTCTGTGCCGATACTTTGACCTCGATACCAGCTCCTGAATGACCAATTTTGTGAAATACCTTTTAACAGAAGATGACAGTACACATGTAAGCGGTGAGCTTCATCTCTGGGTATAACCTAGTCTTTTTCCTGCATGCCTCGAGACAGCCAACCACCAGCACTAGTAGATCTTGGCACAACAAGCATGCTCATGCTTATTGGCACACTGATGCTGACGGGATGAACTCATTAAGCATTGAACTTTGGTATTGAATGACATTTTTATATATTCAATAGTATCCACCATAAAAGTGTTGAATTTCGATACCAAGCCCTACCGATCGGTAAACATTGTTTGCAATGGTCCCTCAAATAGTTATCAAATACTTAGATACATGTGTAATGAAGGCAGGATGTTTTACAGTTTAACAATAAACCTTACTGTCCAAGATGACATCAGTGCAGTGGCTGGAAATTGAATTGTTATGAATTAGCCTACCCAAAGCATTTTTTTTCTGTAACATATACGCCTATAACAATATATAATAGACCAATACTGGCTAAGCCACATATCGCTCAGGCTCCAAAGATGTGTGAACCTGGAAACCCCTTTACCTGTCCTACTATACAGTCAATGTTCTGTATTCCTATTGTCAACGTGAGTTCATTTTTAGGTTCTTGCGCAAATTCTTGCATAAAACATTCTTCAATTATATAATAATGATGTCACATCGTAATGTTGACCTGATTAAACTTAAACCCGTGTACCCAATTTAGCAGCACTTGGCGTCCAAAATAGTCCCAGTGCAATTTTGAAGGACTTAAATTCTACAATGAAAAACCTAGACATGGTGGATATTTTACAAGTCAATTCCAGTGGTTTTATACTAAATGTGTTTAAAGTTGGCCATTTTTGGCCACCGAATAAACAAGTGAATAAAGCTCATGCAGTTGACCACTCCCTCATCTTTTGGACCTTTATGTTGGGAGATACATTTTTGCAAAAAATGAGCAATTAACTGAACAAATACAATTTGCAAATTAATTAAAACATTTTAGAGACCTTTATTTTGGTTTCTGGTCCACACTTTACAAGAGTGGTTGGAGCTCTGCTGGCAGGGCTTGTGACCTCAGTATTTTTAAGATCTTGGCAACATGACAACCCCGGGGCAGCGAATGTAAGAGGCTGTTAAACATGCTGCTAAAGTGTAGTTAGTCACACTACTTTCAGGAAGGATGGATAAATCACATGTACGTGTTTGCTAACAGGTCTCTTCAACAGTAACGCCTTTAATTGTTGCTCATGGAGGATTGAAACGTTTACAACGCTGGTTTTAGTCCGGCCTGTCCAAGTATTGACTCCTCTTTTAATGGCGTGACTCTGGTCCAGTGGCTGTTAACCTTGAGCCGCTGTAGCCTAGCCTTGTCAGCGCGGCTCTGCTGCCATGACAACACTGACACGTTTAAACCCATCAGATCGATTGGCTAACAGCTCCCTGCTCCGTGTTGCGTGACCCCGAGGAGGTCAAACGGAGAGAAAACAGGGGGAGTAAAAATCACTCTGTATTCAGGTTGGATATAACAGCACAAGATAAAAAAAATTCACAATTTTTCACTATTTTCCACAAATGCTTCTGTTCAGTTTAAACTGATTAGTATGCTTATTGTTTGACACATAAAACAGTAGAAGATAAGATAAAGGAAAATGGCTCCGGAGGGAGATGCCCATCTGCCTCAGACCAAGTCAGCATGTCTTTCTGCAGCGACAGCTCGAAAAACCCATCTCATGTCTGTGATCCCATGCTTGACTCACAAATACCAGTCGCGTAATTAACAGACAAAAAAAGCACAAAATGAATCCATTTTACACGTTGGAAAGAGCCAAATTGTCATACTCGAATGTAACAATATGAAATCCCAATCAGGGTTTGTTTACCGAGCACACTGCACAGCGCCAAAAACAAATGAAAGTATTGAGGGAGATATGCTCCAGTGGAGGCAAATTACAGATAAATCAGAGGCTGCTCATGCATTTTAAGTGCCACATTATACAGAATCCATTAGTAGCAATAGGACTTTGGCACCACTCGAGATATTAAATCTCTTTGCCTGCAACTCTGTGGAACCAGGATGAGTCAATATCAGAGAAGCCCAGCTGCACTGCCCATGGATATGGACAGAGAAGAGACCTAAAGGAATGATACACCAACAGCAGTCATATGATACAGCTTGGAGATGCTGATGTGCGGCCTTGTTATGCAGTAAGACAATCACATTCAGCAGGGGCAGATGCAGGGGCAAGGTAAATAATCTGGATGTCGGGGGTTAATTGAATTGCTAATAACACACGCCTTGCCTCTGAACATTTCTCAAGGTCTCCCACATTTCATGCCAATACTGAGCGCTGATTTACTGAAGGTCACAAAACTTGCACAATCTGACAGCCAAAAAAGGATTTTCAGACGTTAACACCTGTCCTTGTGGGCTGTGTGTGTCTCTGTCTTTGTGTGTGTGCTTTGTCCTGACACCTGACTCCATCTGGTGGAAAAATGCTTTTTTTTCTCAAGGCTGAAACATTTTTCCTTGCCACTCAATTGTCCCAGATGGAAATGAGCTGACTTGTGAGCTATCCATCATTCATCAAACCCAACAGCCCCAGTACCTCGCTGTGGTTCTGCATGGATTCTACCTGCTATTTTCCCCGCCACATGCTGTCGCCTCGTGGTGCGTGGATGTAGCAATTACTGGGAACGACCGTGATCACTGTAGCAAGGCGAGCAACAGCTTCTCGTCTCCTGGAATCGGGGCTGATCAGCGTGAAAGCAGCTCCTCTGCTTTGAACACATGGGCCTGAGGGGGAAAAGGGAAAGTGATTCAACACTGCTTCATCATTTCCTGAAATGATATCAGATGTGTTTTCCTTCAGAGCGTACAGCTCAAAACAGATGGAGAAGGAAGGGCTTTGTGTTGAGGTCTAAATCAGGAAAACAGGTCTGCCCATAGTGTACTCAAAGGAATCTATATAGAATCTACTAATCTATATTGTAGATATACAGGTTTTATTTATTTAAAATGTCTACTTCCACTTTAGCACTCATAAAAATATGTTCTTCTAACCCGAGGTCTTGAAATGATGAGTGGGATGAATGTACTATGAGTTCAGTTGGCTCATTAAAGAAACATAATCGGCATAATAGAAGACGTCCATGCATGCCTTGTTTGAGCATTAAAACTCTCCTGAGACTCTTCTTTTTCATGGTTTTGAAGGAAACGTACGTGATGGAAACTTACTTGTGTGTCAAAGGCTACATTTTGAGATACGTCATGTTTGTTTATCCCCTCACATTTATTCATTTTGCACTCATTATCAACGCTGTGATAGAAGAAGCTAATCCTGGGCTGCTAATGGTCTTCCTTGTAAAAGAGCAAGATGATCTCCAAGAGCCTCCTGAGCAGGTTATTTTAAGGGTTAGGGTACATTCAGACCAAATCTGGTGGTGTGGGTGTGTGGAAGTGTCACTCCACAGTTAGGGTGTGTGTGTGTGTGTGTGTGTGTGTGTGTGTGTGTGTGTGTGTGTGTGTGTGTGTGTGTGTGTGTGTGTGTGTGTGTGTGTGCCTAAACCGATCAGTCTGCCAAAGGGGCAAAGCTGCTATATGTTGTTGTGCTACTGGCATGCTGGGCCTACTAGTGATCATTTGTCCTCATCGATGGATTAAAAATAACAGTAAACAGCCGTGAATGGAGGCAGATCATTACTCTGTGTTTTGAACTGGGGCACAAAGACAACAAAGAAATGTCTGTTGTATTCAGCCATGTTTAGTAACACGCCCTGCTACCGACCCGTTCTACTCTGCCTCTGATCTCTGGTCATGCCTCTGTCAGAGTAGGTTAAGCGTGCCGGTCCCACAGTGATGATCGGCGTCCATGGATGTGTTTTTACTGGTGTGCAATGCCAAACTGAGTTAATACACAACATACTATATTACAGTCCACTGTGGTTTCAGTCATTCACGCTGCCAGTCTTGATAGCCAGCTTATGTGACTGGCCACCGCAACGTGACATTTTTGAGTCTCATTCCCAACTCGTCAAATAATGACACTCAGTTGGCCAACTTGTCAAAAACGGACATTTTGGGATCGTAGGACAGGTCGGCCGCCATCCCACAGCAATTCTTGACGAGTTGGGAGTGAGACTCAAAAATTCATTTTTCTTACAAATAAGTCCTTTAAGTTCAACTGAATTAATATCAAGTTATTTATATGACCAAGACGTTTATATAGGCTTATTTGTTTTGGATCATTATAAAATGACCTCAACCTCTCTAAAATTCAGTCAACTCAAAATTTTAAGACAGCCTATTAAAGTTAAGACAACAGGTTATATAAGCGTGCGTACTTATTAAAAAATATTCACAAATATTCCTTTAATACATACTGAAACACATTTCTTCATATGCATTCTGTACAAACAGGATCCTAAAGGTTACAAATGGGCTCAGGCAGGACTGTTAGGACTCTAAAATGAAACACGAGCGTTGGAAGATACATTTTTAATGTCTCTGATGCCTTTTGCTCATCCTTACACGAATGTGTGTCTTGGCACATGGGAGCAGCCCCTTAGTGTGTCACAAGATCATGTGTGAATAACAACGTCTCCAGATTAATGTCTTCTTAGAGGCGAAGAACAGCTAGAGAGGGAGCCCTTTGGTCAGTCCAGTGAATGGAGAGCCCGGCGGTGGCAGTGAGAGGACGACTGTGGATGGAGCAACAAGGGGGGAAAAATGGAGGGGTAGAGGGCACCGTCTCTTGAGGCCTCTGTGCTTCGCTGCCAGTGTGTGTAAATCAGCAGGCAGCTCACGGCTGCAATGAGGTAGAAAATAAAAAAAACATAAAAATGTCCGAGTGAAATAAGAGGCAAGGAGAAATCTTTTATGATGAGCCTAAATTCTCCTTACTCTGCAGTAGATCCACTGGCCGGCTCAGCTTGTCTTCTCCAGACACCGTCCATCATCCCAGTGTCTGCATACAGCCACAAATTACTCAAATTACCCCACCTGCTATTCATGTAATACATATGTAATGAGTATCCTAAATTCACATGATCATCATTCATGGTTTGTTAATAGGCCCATGTCAAATTCATTAATATGCACGTAAAATGACATGGAGCGACAAACCAGGACGCCTCAAGTTCTGCACATGTAGTTTAACACACGTGATGCCCCGGACTGGAGTTTAACAACTTGTTTAAACTTCATTCTTGACTTTTGAGAACAAAGTACATTATATAACCAAAACAATTAAAACTTTAAACTCTGCTTGATAGCGTTTGGAGCTCCTAATGGTGTTTTTTGGCATGAACAGGTTTAGGTGCCATCATGTTACCACGTTGTGCAAGTTCTAAAGTTGAAAGCATGAAGAGGTGGTAAGTGGATCTTTGAGCTTTGTGTTGTTTATAACATTTTGCCCAATTTCTCAACATTTTCTCACCAATAAAGTATGGCTATCTTACTCACAGTGCCAAAAAAAACTATTCCGTTCCCTTGGAAGTGTCCATATTTTATAGCTTTACAGCACTGAATCATATGAGATTTATCGTGTTTTTTTTGGCACTGATCTACAGAAAAAGACTCTTTAATATCACGGTGGAAAAGGAACTCTACAATGTGATCTGAATTAATTTAAGATAGAAAATAAAAAACGTGCTTACCCAGAATTCACTCCATTTAATATGGTGTATCAAAATCATCACCAGTGAAGCCATTGTGTATCTTTTTTTTATTATTCAGCCTTTATTAAACCTTGTTAGTCCAATCGAGATCAAGGATTTCTTTTATAAGGGAGACCTGGCCGAGAATGTCAGCAACACTGAGTCACAATGGTAGGTGATGTTAAAGTCTGCAGATAAAACATTTGTACGCACATAGACAACCTGGACTCAAAGGATGTCACCATAGTTTTAAAACATTCACTAGTCTGTATGCTTATGATCAGTACCAATAAAATCCTCGATGAAAAGCTCCAATCAAACTTACACAGTACAGTACGGTTTTCTAACCCTGCTACAAATGTTGGTCACATTTATTTATGTCATTTGGACGAGAGTCAGCAGCGACTGTCAGCAGCATTACGTGGCTGGCAATCAACTCTCATAGTGAGTTCTTTAAGTGACATGAGAAAATATCCAGCAGGCCAAGAAAAGCCAATTCACTGGTGACATAAGTGCATTAGTCCAAACTGTAAAAAGATTTACAGCGAGGGAAAGGACACAGTCGTGACATTATCAGCCACAAGCTGCACTGACAAAAGAGCGCGGCAGAGAGTGACCAACAGGAAAAAAGAAATCAAGATATGATATATAATGCTGTATTTAGCTTCTTAAAACATGTTTCCCTATTGATGTATCTATGTTAGTCTCCCCGCCACTTGTTCATGGTCATTCCGCACTGACTGGCACGTGTACTCTGGGCACTAAATTAGCTCAGGTTAGCTTGGCAGGACCTGTGCTTGGATATATACCAACGTTGACATGGCAGCAGTATGCTGTATCCAGTGTCACAGTTAACTCAGCTAGCTCCCGTAACTCGACCCCTCACACCTTTACTTCCTCTGTCAGGGGGCTAACTTACAAAAAAGTAGCTGCTATATTAAGACCTGACATTGAGAAGGCACCTCCTCCCCAAATTTTTTGGTCATGGAACCACGGGCATTCAACTCTGTGGGGGGTGGAAGAGAAACAGAGACGGGGAGAGATCAGTTTAGATGGGCGGTCAGTCAACTGCAGTGAGGTGTGAGAGGCACAGTGTGGAGAAAGGGCTGTAATTACAGTTAGAGCATCTGTGGCATCTCTGACCTCCCCTGATTACAAACTATCCTCCCGGACCATTCAGTGTCATTACTCACCTCACTAACTAGTAGAGTAAATCAGTAGCACTGACCTGATATTAGAGCCTCGGCCACAGAGTAAACAGGGCCAGAGTACGGAGGCTGGATCCTTGTAAATAATGTGCGAGGAGATGGGGCAGGAGCGCAGCGTGGGAGATGTTTATAGCAGGTGGACAAACACCTGTCACTTTGATAAGCCTGATTTATCCTGAATGACATGTCAGCACATAGCTTTGCCCTGTCTGACAGCCAGGGCGTCAGCCCCGCACCCTGGAACATGAGACCTGTGATGCGTAGGAAGTAGTAGGTAAGAGATATGACCAGTGATGGAATGTAACTTTGAGTACATTTACGCAAGTACTGCTGTGTGCAGTAGGGTTCTGTGGCACAGTGCAGTGTTTCCAGACTGCAAACTTGACACCTCTCTTATAGCCCTCCACTATTATGTTGAACATGAAAGGCCTCCTGAGGAGCCAATGTTTGGTTTGTCCATTCTGGGCCACTGTAGAAACATGGCAGACTCACTCCCTCTGTAAATATAAAAGACTCACTAAGATAACAAAAACAAATTTTAGTTTCAGGCGATTATACACATAATGAAAACACAAGTAGAAATATTATATTCCATTTCTGCCAATCTTACACTCTGGACTTTTAAGTACAATTGTTTGGCTGCAAATATTGTATTTTTTACTCCACTACATGTATTTGATAACTTTAAGTTAAGTTACTTGTTATTTTGTATGATTACATGCTGCAAACGAGCCAGAGTGGCTCTTTATTTGATTCATTTATCAAATCAGAAATAAAAATTGAAAAAAAAAAACTAAAACACTGATTTCGGAATTGGAAAAATGCTGAATATCAGATTTGATAATCAGGCCGATAATCAGTCGACAACTGGGAAACAATGTAGACATGTAAATGTCTATTTCATTTTTTACTTTTGATGGTACCATTCTATATGAGATACTTTAAGACTTTAAGTCGAGCACTTTCTGTATGGGTGAATTTCAATACAATATTAGAAAGTAATATTTTATTGCTACTTAAAAATGTTAACTTACATTTAAGTATTTTAGTTTGCCTTTTGGGTGCTTTAAACGACACTGGATATGATGAACCTGCAGCTTCATCAGCGTAAAAAACTCTTGGGGGGCTAATGGTGATGATTTCAAGGCCAGAAACTGGACTTTCAGAAAGGGGAGCAACTTGTGTCTCCTCTCCAGCTCCTGGAACATACAGGTTTTCAGGTAATCTTTTTAAGGTTGGTCAGTTTATCTCTAAGGGACAATGCACATTATCAAACATTGAGGCATTTATTCCAGAATCAGCCAGTGGGCTAGTTATCTGCAGTCCCTGGCCAGGTGTGAAGTTGCCAACCTAAAGTCAGCCTTAAATTTGAGAACCAAACTCACAACAACAGTTATGATGTTAGGGCAGTGATTTTCAATCCTTCCCTGCATGTTGTAGATGTTTCCAGCGCACCTGATTCTAATGAACGGGTCGTTGTCAGAGCTTGATGGAGAGCGGATCATTTTAATCAGGGAAACATAAAAACAGACAGGGCAGGGGGGCCTACAGGAACAGGGCGGAAAAACACTGATGTAAGGCATGACACTTACCGGGTAAGCAGAATGCAGACATGGGTGGCAGTAAAAGCAGAGCAAAAACAAGCAACACAACAACAAACAAACGCAATTAAGGACAGACATGACGCTCAAATGAAACAGAAAACAGAAAACGGCAAAAACAGACATAAGCAGACAAACATGAGCAACGGGACAACAGCAACATCAAATCAGGTCAAGTAAGAGCAGTTTAGCAGCGACAACGACGGATATTTAATGATGAAGGCATCCAAACTATTGCCGACATATGTGATCGCTTACATCCCATGTTCTTACATACACAGCATGTAATGTCTACCTAGGGGTCTGTCAATCAAAACAAAATAAAAGACATAGGTAGTGTGGGATCATGGGAGTTGTAAACAATGAACATCCATCTGTGTGACTCTGGCAGACGTGTTAACTGACAAGGTACGTTTTAAGTTTATACGTTTCTTTCCAACGTTCTCACTCTCTCCTGGAAGTTGAAACATCTCTGGAAACATTTGGGATAATGAACTCAACAAAATATGGAACAATGGCGTAGTTGTTTTTAGACATTTGAATGCAGAAATTTCACATATGTATTGAACTGTTCTACTTTCATGTACTGCTATTTAACTAATTTAAGGCAGATCATGTTTTTTTTGTGTGTGGGATAGCATGGTTTCCTCTTGTGACTCTCTGCAGCTCGCAGGGAAAGTACAGACTTTGGTAACATGAAAGAGGTGGGTGTGGCGCTTGTGATAAATGGCCCATCTACACCCACATTTGCTGGCCTGCCACTAACTCTGGTCCTCCACTCACAACATTAGACATCAGATACTGGAAAATCATTGAAAGAAGTGAAATTTTGGCCTCAAATTCCAAGAAATATGAATTTTCAGAGCAGCCTGTCATGGTCTCCGTTAGCCTTCGCTTTAAATGCATCCTGTCTTCTCACAATGTCATAAGCCAGCTGAGGAAACCTTAATTTGTCAGCTGCCATGAGTTATGTTAACAGAAACTGACCTCAATTAAGAGTGACTTGCATTTAAAAAGTGTCTATTTCGGATTTTAAGATTTAGACCACGGGGGGAGAGGCTTTAATGGAATGCTGACAGAGGGCCAGTTGGAGAGGTAATACATTTCCTGCAAAATGCCAGGGGATACCACATAAATAAAGCAGTGTTATTCTGACAGAAACTCTCTATGAAGCTGTGCTGTGATCTACGGCCGAGTGACCCGGTTAAAGAGCAGCAGAAACAGCTGACAGCTTGATCAAGATCACCTCTCTAAAGTGGTATAGATCAAGTCTTTAGCCTTCTCACCAACCCCAGGGGTGATGGTATAAAACGGTAAAGGTACATGATGATCTTCAACAAAGACGAGCAGCCGTCTGTGTGATATTAGTGCGAGGATGTTGTCCTGAGAAGAAGGTGTGCATTAACAGGAGGATGAACAAAGTTATAATTGTCAGGCTGTGTAAGAATTAACACACCTGAGTGCCCGATTGTCAGTGTTAAACGACTGTGAATGTGTCCTGTCCTGAATGGAAATGTGTTTTATATTCCATCATCTTTCTCAGCAAATCCAACTTTATTTATTATTACTCAGCAGCTCAATCTATATATATTTGGCCGGTAAAAGTGTATCTTTATGGTCGCAAGTATTAATTAGTGATATTCTGGTATCATTAGTGTAATTTAGTGCTCACTAGATTAATGGCCCCCTGGCATTTATCTATGAAACATTATATCTTGATGTTAAATTGCAATAAAAGAACCTGTATATTCTGAGGATATGGCTGTCCAAATGTAACGTGGGGGGATGGTGGGTGTAGTTGACATCCATTAAGGAAATCCTTTATTGGCACATAAAAATGAGAGGCAATATTTAGCCTTACTTGCCTTTGGCAACCTTACCCACAGCCTAATATTACAGGGAGGACTATTAGGGGAAACACCAAGCTAGGTCAGGAGTAAAGAAATATCTGTTTAATCCAAAATTCACGATCAAAATGTGTTTTAAGTCTTTTACAATCAGCCTTCATGATGGAAGTACACACACTCAGTGTCAGTAATGTTCACTGACTGAATCTATCATATTGTTTCACTCCTGCTCTAAAACAACGCATTTCCTCTCTATATCCAATGTAGTATATTCAATAACTAATTATGGTAATTCATTACACCTCCAATTAGCAGAGAGGCTTTATCGCTGCACTATACCGTAAAGAGGAGGATTTATGTCGGCTTTGAATGTCACCCAGAGGACAGAGGACGAGCTCATCACTCAACAGGAACAAAACAGAGAGACAGGAGCAAGGAAAAAAATAGAGGGAAGAGGGAGGAAAAAGATACAGTGAGTTATTGGTTAATGACCACATTTTCCTTCCCATTTTCTCACCAACCTTGAGGAAACCTTGACAAGGCCCCTTTTGTCTGCAGCAAACCAAAAAAGTGTCATTTTACCCCAACAGATAAAATTCTTGTACAAGTTTGGTATTTCAGTGAGGAGGCTGTAAAAAGATATGTACAGTATGTATGTAACCTCGCTGGAATATGCCCAGCTAACGCCACCCCGCCTGCTGTCAAACAGCCCCTCAGAGGGTGATAAGCATCCCTGCTATCTGTGTGGGTGGCTGTCTTATTAGTGCACCTCAGGCACGCAGCACAGCCAACCATCTGCCACGCTGTGATCCTCTGCCCAGCGAAGTCTCTCAGGTATCATAAAAAAAGGCCCAGTGTCCCTTTGAAGCTTGGAACAAAAGTGCTGACCAGATGAATAAAGTCATTTTAAAAAATAGATTATTTTTTCATGTATCTTTGTGTATATTTTGGTGTGCACAAAGGATTGTATATTGACAGTAACCTGAGGTTAGCTGCACAGCATTACAGAAGGCAAATAAAGGGACTGATAGGCTAAAGTATTAATGCTGAATGCAACGAGTCCTTATGTCCAAGCTTGTTAACTGTTTCTTTCCAACAAACCTCCTTGATGATAGTTGTTTAGTTAATTTCAAATTGATTGCTGCTAGACCCTCTTCTTCCTGTCTCTTTTAAATTACATGTAACAATTGTTTTGTTAAATTTTGTGAACATCATTTCAAAATGTGTCTCCTGAGGCATCGAAAGAAAGAAAGAAAGAAAGAAAGAAAGAAAGAAAGAAAGAAAGAAAGAAAGAAAGAAAGAAAGAAAGAAAGAAATATTCCTTCCTTGAACCTCTGTGTCACAGAGGCATTCTCTGACCTTTGAAGAGACTCTATTGCCACCTTGTGGCTCAACTAGCAGGTTAAATAATGAAACCAGCTCTGCTAGATTTTTATTCAGTTTGACTTTTGCAAATGCAAAATTGGCCAAAGGCACAGCATGAAATGTTGTTGCGGAAAGAAAATAAATACAAAGAAGCAGTTAGCAAGTGTAGCTACTGTAGAAAAATACTCTCAAACGTGCATTTCAGTTATATGAAAATCTTCTCGATCAGTCGTCTTCAGTCTCTTGCAGTTGAAATGGGATAGGAATGAGGATCCTGAAAATGACACAAATGCACCACTTAATTAAATGAGAATAATTCCCAGTACATATTTTGATCCTTTAGTTTTGTACTGACAAAGTAAATATGCTCATTGTAGCCATTGGGTAAAACAAACTTACTAGGAATGTATTTATAGAACATAAAGCTCCATCAGGTAGTCTTTGGGGACGATTCCTATGCTTCCATTCTTCTCTCCGACCCACCAGCCAAAGTTCTGGTACTCCTGTGACAAAGTGGAGACATTGAGAGAGTAGATAGAGTATGCTTAGGAAAAGCATTTCCTCACCATTTAACACACGAAAACAACACTGAACTTTCATTGAAGTAAATGCAACTATTATTCAATACAGTACAAAGTTGAAGTTTCTCTTAAAATCAGAATCTCATCTTGGTGGGAAATGTCCATAAGTACAGAAAGCAGCAATATCACTTTGAAAAACAATCTTCTGGAGTAAATGACACAGAAACTCCATTTTCTAGGAGGCCAACCAAAGAACCACAACATCCTGGTTTGTGTCAAGGAACCTAAAAAAGAAGGGAGGGTCATTACGTCAGTGAGTCTTGCTTTGTAGCCAGATTGTGGTGCTGGCTGTGTTGAAGTCTGTGCCTCCAGAAAAAGAAAGGACACACTTCAGAGTGCGGGTTAGGGACAGATTCTTTCCCCCAATGATTGACGGCTGATAATATTGTGACAGGGCAGATCCAACCAAATATCGCTGATGAGATTGTCATTTTACTGCAAACAGGAGTTTTTAGTGTGTTTTTCCATGCATCTCCCATAAGACTTCAATACAGCTGACACCACAGTCTGGCACCAAAGCAAGATTCAGTGACGTAATGACCCTTCCTGCCTTTTTAAGTTCCTTGGTTTGTGTCAGGTTGGGGAACTTTGTCATTCCCCATATCTCTCTCTCTGTGCTTATTTCCCACCCATTCCCACCTCCAAAACAACATCAACAAATCCGTATTCCCTGCGCTCTGGCTTGCCTTGGGACTGCACACACCTCCCCTCCACTCCACACAAAACAACCTCAGTGAGCGCAGAGCACATCACGCATAAATCTGTCACGGCATGACAAGTAATAGCTCCAAATGGCTGTCAGCATGCTGAGATGTGAGGAGGACACTGTGAGGGGAGATCTGAGACCAAGGGGAGAATACTCCTCTCTCTCTCCCTCTCTCTCTTTGGCCAAGAGCCTGACCTCACATCAAAGTCTTCCCTGGACATGAATCAACACTGGAGATCACGTCCTGACAAGGCTGAAGGAAAAGGAACCTGCACAATGTTTCAAATCGATGCCAAAACTCAGGGACGGGGAGGGACCACATCTGTGTCCGGTTATTCCCAGTGGAGATTAATGGATGTAAGTGATCATATGGTAGCATTAGACTCAGGGAGATTACATTCACAAGAAGTGATGTCTCCCGTCGGCAGTTGTGCGGTGATGGGCCGTTCATCATGTCAGATAAAAAAAGGTGCTTGATTTACTGTCTGTGTCACAACTTCATAAACAAAACAAAAAAAATTCTACATCAGGAGAAATACAGACAAATTTCATGAATGTGTCACGCGATTATAATCACATTTGACAAGCCCCCGAGGGATAATAGGGCAGACTGGCGTGAGGTGTGTTTAAGAGAGTGCGAGAATGAGTGTGTGTGCACACATTATGACTTCCTGCAGCCAGCCTTTGAAAACAGCAACACCTCATTGTGTAGTTCTGGCTCACAAATAAGTCGTGCTCGAGTGAGCGCGGGACACAACATGAGAGCGCGTACACAGAGCTGTGGAAGACTAATGACACCACACACTGTGACAACACACACATTAACACAAATACCTCAAAACTGGACAATATCGCTCAACTGCTCGCTCACTGGACGAAACACTCGAGGGCTGACGCACAAAGATCTCTGCAGGCACGATGACGACAGCAACATGTTGGGACAGCGTTTATGTGTTATCAAACCATTAAGGTTAAGTGAGATGTTACATCTTTCTATTAGTTTTATGTGCTGTTGCTTGAATGAAGGGGGTGGTGCGGCATATATCCGGACACCGCACTCTCTCCCTCACTCACCCCTATAATCAACACCCAGGTCCTGACTGGGGGGTCTCGCAGCTGTAACACCACAGCTATTCCTGGCCGGTGGAATGGGGGAGGGATGCAGGGGAGGAGGGAGAGAAAGGAGAATGAGGGAGGAGGGAGTCGACTGTCCCTCAAGCTGCAGCTGGCTGCTGCAGTCCAGACAGGTTTTATGGTCATTGCCCTCGCAGCGGGCCACAACCCCCAACACCAAGGTTTCAGCTAATGGCACTCCCAGTCTGAGTGAAAGGGCAACTTGATTCTTGGTCCTTTTCTACACACGAAGAGGGAGTCATAAACAGGCATTTGGCCATTGAGCATTGATGAGTCTGTCTGCTTTGTGCATTTGTTTCCTTAGTGCAGAATCAATTGATCAATTTGCTGGGGGACAGAAAATGTACAGTTTTGTACATTTCTTATTTCTTCTCAGTTCTTTTTTAAAGTCATTTCACTAAACACGAAAGCTTCCTAAGTGTGAAAACTGGATGCCAGCTATCTTGATTTTGTGCTGCTGGCCAATTTTCCAAAATGTTTCAGACTAAGCATTTATTTAATGAATCAGAAATCTAAACTGAGCAATTATGAATGAAAATAACATGTAGATGCAGCCTACATCTGTACAGCTGACTGAAAAAGAAATCAAGTGATTAGTCAAAATTATAATTCAGGTTTTATAAATAAATAATGTTTGGAGCTCATCCTGTTTTGACTCTTCATGGCTCGTAGGTGCCACTAGATGGCAGACTTGAATTTGGAAACAAGCCTGGCCAGTTGACATCACTGTGCCTCACTTGACTCCATAGAAACCCTACAGGAAATAAAGCCAGTCTAGATGGTGCACATTTCACACATTTTTGTTTCTTTTCTTTTTTTTCTTCCTATTACACAAACCAAAGAGTCCACATGCATCTGTAAAAGCACAAGATTCCTCGACCAATTTGCAGTGTCATGTTCAAAATCAAGCTATTTAAATGCATCACAACGAAATCCGAATTCTGCGTTCATATGAGCCGGTCAAGCACAAAAGGGCTCCTGTTTGGTTACATAATAAAGGTAAAGAACGGCACCTCAGTTCTCAATACCTGGCACCCACACCTAGTCGACAAGCCTCGGAAATTGTGCGTCCACTACACGTCCTCACCTGCTCTGAATAGAGTGGCGGACTGAGCCTGGGTTTCCTGAGAACACACATTCCTATTTGGCGAGGTGAGGGAGACGTCTGAGAGGTGTGTGGGCTGCGGGCTGCTCGTCGCCCGGCATGGCAGCATGCTGAAACAGTCCAGATGGAAGTGATGGAATGGCACCGTGTGCCAGCTAAGCCCAGCGTCCGCCAGCAGCACTAAAACAGTTTCCGTTGTGACACAACTAATCCCCATCACAGTGCCAGAGGGAGAGCCGAGGCCAGTCTGCCTCTTACCATCAGCCGTCCACCTCCAGGCGGTGGGCCAGATGCTGCCAGTAAAGGATATGAACAGACAGTTCCTCTGAGGGCCTAGGAATAACTCACTTTAGGTGGTCTGAGGCCAGCAGAACCACTCTGACTACAAACCTCATCTCACAACTTCTGCATTACAGCTGAGTTTCAGCTAATCCTGGATTTATCATAACCTCAAGAAAATACTCATTCAGGAAAAAGAAGATGGGTTCCCCTGACCATACCTTGCTCAGGATGTAGATGGCATCTCCACGTTTGAAGGACAGCTCGTCTGGGAAGTCCCCCATACAGTCCCATAAGCCCTGGTAGTAGTTGGGGTAGTCTGTGCTCTTATCAACTGGATATAAAAAAGGAAATGAGATGATAATAGCTCATTTATTTCCTACTAAGAGTAATCACATTTAGCAGTGGTGGTTGTTTGTGTGCAGAAAAACCAACAGGAGGCAGTGGAGAGCCTAAAACAGAAAAGGAGGCTGTGAGCCAAGTTCATATTACATACTAATCTAAGCAGGTTTGGAGGATGTTCACACTGTGATAGAAGCTATTCTCCCACAGTGCACTGCAGTGAAGAGATGGAACACACTAAAAATTTTGATGGAGGTGAAAGGGTTCAAAAGACTAAAAATGTTACCATTATCGAGCCGTGACGTTCAATTTAATTTGCAGTGTCATTGTAAAGTGGTCGACTATTGCACTGACAGAAAGCTAACCTGCAATGGTAATCGATTTTCAAGTATTTCATTTAATTTGGAGGATTTTCTGCTTTTCTTTGTTGTTTTAAACTGAATCTTTTTGGGTTTCTGACTCAAGATGTTTGAGGACATCACGGTGGACTCAGGAAATTCTGATTGCTGGTTGGATTATCCTGGTTTTTTTTTAATCAATTATATTAAAAGAAACTGATACTTAAATACAGGAAATCCACGTACCACCCTACACTACTACATTGGAAAATAGAAGTGTGTTAATATTTGAACATGGAAAAGACAACAGCTAATGAACGAACAAATTAGCTCCATTTGAAATCATTTAGATGTATTACTTGTGTACTATGACACAAGTTGGCAATGAGACTAACAAATCAACTATCTTACCAACTGGAGCTTTAAGTGCTCTTATGTCATTTTAGATTAAAGTTTATTGTTAAACTGTAAAATATGCTGCCATCGTTCTATTTGTCTAAAATGTTTGATAAACACATTTGAGAGATCACGACAAAATACTTTTTTATATTTGCAGAATGTTTTACTATATTCTCTAGTTTCAACCACTGAGCCTATTTATTGCTCCAGAGTGTCAGCATTTCTTCTCTGGTGGAGATTCTGTTTGTAAATGTCACTGGGATGTTTCCATAGTTACAGAAGATAGAGAGAGATATCACAGTGTTTTTGCACTTGCAGAACATTAATATGTCACTTATTGTACAAGGAAGTTGGCCTCAGAGTTATTTCCAGCATTGTGTTAACTTTCAGTTGCGCACGTTCAGAGGAACTTCCTCTTTGAGTGTCATTTCTCTAAAATGAGGTTGAAGGCTGAGCTGCTCACAGCACAAACACAACTATGTGACAGAACGGCAATTTGCTCAGTTGGAGTCTACCCTCCACTGAAAGTTACTACATTCTGCCCCACAAACTGAATACACCGACAGTCTGACATGTTTCTGTGCTGTACCTGCAGCAGGCGGAGCAGGTTTGCTCACTGGCTCCACCCTTGGAAGAGGTTTTGCCGGAGTCGGCATCTCTTCCTCTGGAGAAAACAAGCGGAGATGGTGATGGATGAGTGTGCAGTGAAAAGGTTACGATACTCTGTCTAATAAGTGGACAGGGGAATATGCAATGACAGGAAAATATACAATACCAAAGAGATGCATTCAGTGTCTCTATGTTCTGTACGGCAACATGTCTATAATACAGATTGGCACAGTGATAAAATGTGTGTCGGTACCAGGGAGCTCTTCGTAGATGTCTTCATCGATTGCACCAACATCATCGTACACTTCCTGTTCCAACTCCTCTTCATCTTCTGGGATGATGCCCGTCATATCTACAAACAGAGGACCGTAGTATGTTTGGCTTTATGATAAAGTATTTAGAGCATATTGTTTAATTTGGGGGTTTTCATTCATGTAGGAACTAAAGTCCAAACCTCTCAAAACAAAGTCTATCTGTTTCACCCATTCCTCCGCCTCTTTCGTTGATGACGCACAAAACTGTGATGAAAGAGGGCAGAAATGAAGACTGCAGTCAGTGCAATATGCAGGTCTACATATATTAATTAACATAAACAAATAATACTGCATTTATGCATAGTAAAATGTTCCAGAAGGAAGAGCCCGAATGTTAGAAAGACTCATTTAGACTTTTTAAATATGCGTGTCAGGTTGAGCCGCGGCAAAGGCAGCAGTGTCAAATGAATGAATGGGTTTTAAAAATAAAGATTTAATGAAGTGCATGTACACACATGCCTTTCCAAGTCTTAAACATGGCACATCTCAAGTCCACTTCTGTTTTTCCAATTTAGGATGCAGTTACTCAAAGCATCACCAACAGACAAGCGTACCTGATAGACTCGCTTGTCTGGAGCCGAAATCTCAAAGCAACAGTCCTTCTTTGAGTCCTTGCGTAAGGTGCTGTTCATCTTGACAGCGTAGCCATCGATATTGAACTCCCCCTTCTGCTGCTTGTCTGGTTGCAGGAAATTAAAAACACCATCATTAATTGTTCAGATACGACGACTGCAATGTCACTGTCAACTCTGAGGAAGTGAGCAGCATCTCCATCCACTCACGTTAACTCAAACAGCATCGGATTCATAATTGACTGGAAAGCCAAAGTAGTACCTTTCTCACTGCCGTAATAGTAGAAGATGTTATGGCTGAGGGCACACCATCTCTTCTGCCACTCGGTGCCAAAAAAGCTGTGATCTGCGGAGGGAAAACTGAAAAATCTCAGCACGGTAGGGATAGATCATTATCTGGTTTGTTGATTAGGATAAATTAGAGCCGTGTGTGGAAAAAAAATGGAAAATAACAACAACAAAAATCGTAGAAAAATGGTATTCACTGCACACTTAATATCAAATCAGAATTGTGGGATGGGACGTTAAAAGACTTAACATGGATTGCGACGTCACTCGATAGTAATTGTAAATCAAGATGAATATCCTCACATGACAAACTTGAAGAACAGTCCTGTATTGGTTTCAAGATTTATCTTGATTTGCCTAAGCCTGTCACCAGGGATTAAAGCATGGCTTGCACATTGTATATCCCAAAAAACGAGTAAAAAAAACAAGGAGGTGAGGTTACCTCCATTTATTTATCCTTTATTTGCATGTCCTCTCTGCGATGCAATAAAAGTATTTTTTCGCGTAACGAAATGTAAGGTTGAAGTGCTTCTCATATTGAGTGCAATTTTAGATTTTCTTTTTAATTTTCAAAAGGAAAAATGTTGCAAAAACAACTGTTGTGTCTTTTTGCTTATTGAAATTTGATCTAGCTAACTTTTTATAGAATGGTGTTACAATAAGACCCGACCTCTGTACATGAATTTAACTGAATACAATATTGTTTCGTGTGGTTTCCAATTTAAACTTTTTTTTTAACTGACTAAGGTCCAAGTGCACAGGCAGTGCCTTTCTTCATTGATGCTGTTTTCTAATAACCTTGCACCTACGTCATGTCTGCGTCATTCTTCTTCTTCTAACACACCAAAATATGTCAAATAAAAAAATAAAAAAACAGTCATGTATGTATGTTTTTAGCAGAGTACCCACCCTTTCTGCGCTTCTCAAGGTATCCTGCTTTGAAGACAGACGTCAGGTCCTGAGCCGCCACGGGTGGGGACTGCTGGGCACCTGGAACAGAGTTGAGGAACCCAGCAAAGTGGCTTCAGTGTCCTCTCTGAACACATCATCCATTCATAGTGTGTTTAAAGGGGCTTTAATGTTGTGCCATTTGTAGCAATTTACATGTATTTATCACTTCATTATTGGCCAAATGTGAGCAAACTAACGGGACATGAAAAACTAAACCTTCCCCTGTCTCTCGGTCGCCTACACAAGCCTGTGGATGATTTGTTTCCACTGTTTAATGCTGCTGGACTGTGGAGTTTTGATTGAAGGACTCGGGCCGGATTTTCTGCGACAGTCCAGAGGATGTGAGTTAACGCTCTTCTTTGAGAGCCTCGTCTCAGTGCCTCTCTCTGCTCTGCTAACAGGGAGCAACAGTAGCTAACGTTCGTTCAGAAACGGAGTCCACTAACATAAGCCAACGACTGGCTTCCAGCGCAACACAGAAGGTCCACAGAACCTATTTACCAAAAGCGAGAGTTCAAACAATTCAACTTGATACTGATGCCTCTATATGATTTAGCTAAACGAGACCACCAGTGAGAAGATCGGCTATGTCTATTATTATCATTATTCCTATTGACTGTCAGCAGGTCGAATAAAATGATTTACTATTTTTACTTAAAACTATATTATATGGTGAAGTGCTGAGGATGAAAGCCGCTGGATTAAGATTTGAGTGCACATACCACTTTTGGTCACAGGGGCCGCCAGGATCATCTAAAAAGAAAAGCTCCTTGTAGCAGCTTTAAACATAAACAGACAGAAGACTTTGCTATCGTGTCTTTGTTTGGCTGATGTTAAAAACGAGCAGCGAAAAGCCACAGAGGCTCCACTCGGCAGTGTTTTTTTTGCACGCCTCTGGAGGAGATGCCCCCTCACAGTGAGCAACTTCAATGCAAATGTTCAACTGCTGTGTCAAAGTTGCTTTGTGTGAAAGAGCAGCCATAAAGCTGGCAGCTGCTTACAGCCCATAAACCCCAGACCCCTAATCACCATTTCACAATGCTTTCCCTGATAGTCCGTTATGGAAAAAACGTAAATACAGAATCGAACATACAGTAGATTGCCATGATAGAGCGTACGAGGTTAAAGCTACTGTATATTGAGGAATGTTTTTTCTCAAACTACAGCCGTGGCAGTAATTTTCCCAGACCCGGTCCCCAGACCGCGGCTGAGAGCAATAAAGCGTGCTCTAGCTGTCAGAGGGGTGGAGTGAAAGGAGGCGGTGGGAGTAGCATGTGTGCCCCTAAATTGCTTCCCAAGTATGTTGCCAAGTTACAGTTGGAATGTTTCCCTCATTGTGCCACTCAAAGTCACTTTCTCCGGCAGCACACCCCGAGATTTGTATATCTTAACGCCAAGATGCAATTTTCGACAATTTAATCCGCGGCTTGTTAGCAGTTAGCGAGTCAGCTCTGGACGTCTGCTAAGTGGCTTGTGGCTAACCTTCGCAGGCCTCCTCATCCTTGTCTGTGCGCTCAGACTGCAGCGAGCCTCCGTCGTTGTTGCTGTCAAATTCCTCCTCCTCTTCTGAGTCATCTCCACCTACAAGGGGAAAACATGTCGGCGCAGTGATGGTGCATTTTATTGTGTGACAAAAGTACCATATTCTTAAATTAATTTATTTTATTGCCAATCATTTGATGGAAAAAAAAACACTGATTCCAATAATTAAAAAAAAATGTTCAGCAGTCATCTCATAGCATACATTATCTGCATTCATGTAAATATGCGTACAATTTACTTTTAATTATACTTTTGATACTTGAGTACATGTAATATCAGATGCAAGACTTTTACTAAATTACTATGCATATAAATGACTCTCACTGTTACTAAGTTTGTATTTCAACACCATATCTTTACTTTTACTCAAGTATGACTGTTGGTAACTTTTTGTAACACTGTGTAACTTGATGGTTCCCAGCCTTGGGTGCGTATCTAGAAGGTGTGAACTATAGATAGAGAAAAGTCTAAGAAGTTATGATCACTTTTGTGGGGGAAAAAAGGTTTCTTATATCTTATCACCATTTTTAGTACACTCTTGATGATCTGGATTGATGTGGAAGTCCTGACCTACAGGTTGGGAACCACTGGTGCAACTTGTTCAAAACATAAACCTCAAGAAAATTAATAGAAGTAAACAAAACACTCACTTTTGTCCTTGAAATCTTGTGGGAAACTGTTGGGGCAGACCATAAAAAGATGGTCAATATGTTGACATTTTGGTTCAGTGTCTTTCAGAGTCAGCGACAATCAGTCTGTGGTTCTAAAAGTGGGGTCTGGTGACCCTGGAGGGGGTCCAAAGCAGTTTGTAATCATCCATGGATTTCATACACTTTCTGTCATAAAACATCTAAAAGTAAAATCCTTATCAGGTGATCAGATGGTGTGCAAAGATCTAACTTTTGACATGAAGAAGTTTGAGAAAGACCGACTTCAAGTGTCCACAACCTCCACAACAGGAAACAAACCAACCTCAGTTTGACCTCTTTAATCCGCTTGATGAAGGCCTCCTTCTTCTCTTTTGCCTTCTTGCTCAGATTTTCCCCTTTTAATCCATCATTAAGGAAACTCTCTAGATCTAAACAACAAACAGCAGGTTAAAACATTCACTCAATCTGATATCACTTACTGATTGTGGTGTGTTACTTGGCAGGCGAGTGGCCGAGCCTCTTTACTGCTGGAGATCATCTTACCTTTCCAAGCACAATAACGCGCGCGCGCGCACGCACACACGCACACACACCAGCAGTTAGCAGCTTTGACGTCAACCCTGCGTATTGTTTGATTGATGGCATGGATGGAAAAGCAGCGCTGAGAAGTCTGAAACTTGAGTCATCCATGTTGAGTCTGCGCTTCCTCTTTTTAACCAAACGCTCTCTGAGAAACTGGGCTTTGTGCAACGAGGCATGAAAGAGCACAGACAGACAACAACACGCATGAATTCACGTGTATTTTACCTGCAATGAGCGTCGTTAACTCCTCGGGAATGGGGCGCATGGTGCTGGGTGTTTGTGGCGGGCAGCTCTGGACCGTCCGGCGGGCTGAAGGTTCATGTGACGCGGAAGCAGCAGTAGCAGCAGCGGCGGTGCTGGTGGTGGCTCGATACACGGAAGTTGATGTGCTAATTATGACTGACCACACACACTTCTGTTGTTCAACACCCACCCTGACGTTTATATGTGCGTGTGTGTGTATGTGTGTATACTTTTGACTGCTCCTGATGACGGGCAGCTGATGCTTTAATGGAGCCTCGGGTCTTTACAGACTATTAAAGTCCACATTATATTTGATTGATTCCAGATAATATTTCTCTGGCACTTAAGAAGTCTGACTGACTCACTGGACACGTTGTTGGGGGGGGGGGTCTTTATTTTTTATTTTTACAATGATGTGATGAGGGCACTTTAGAGTTTATGAATATGTCAACATTGTAAATCCAAACAGGGATCATTAATAGTTGAAAAGGCAATTATATAAAACTGTTGTGGAGGAGGGTTCCTGTGCCAGGTTTATTCGTCTTTGAGCCCACAGAGGTGTTTGAGGGAGCCGGTGCTACCTCAGGTTTGATTTCATCTTTAATTTGTCTTTGTATAAATAAAACTATACCCTATAAGACAATAATGTAAATGTTCTCCAAGACTTTTAGGATCATATGCATGAACTGGGGCAGTGTGTCACTGGAGTAAGTGCTAACGTTAGCTAAGCTTAGTTAGCCGTGCAGCTAGTGGTTGGACTGGGAGCTCTGGGACCAGGGGGGTGTGACATGGCTAGCATAGGACTTAAAGAGTGGCCTAGGCTAGCTGGTTAGCATGCTAACTCAAGTAGACATGGCTGTAATACACTGTATAGACATTATAACATCAAAACTGTTATTTTTTCACACTCTGTTGATAATTTTAGCTCATCTTAAACAACAAATTCTTACATATTGCACCTTCAATTAACCTTTCAAATTCTGCTGGCACCGTCATTGGATGCAAACTCTACTCAAGATCCCAAACTTACCAAATACATGAAAATGTTAACAAAATGCTGCATAAGATGTCCTTTTTCTATGGAATAGTAGAACCATAAAAAAAACATGGCGTCTTGATTTTAAAGGTCCAATGTAAGAATTTCAGTTAACCAAAACTAGCAACAGACAGTTATGATGTTATGATGTCTATATATCTTACTACAGAGATATCTACTGGAGTCAGCATGGCTCCAGAGCGACCCATCCCGGTCCAAAAAGTCCTGCGCTAGTGGTGTAACACATCCCTGGTCCCTGAGCTCCCAGTCTGGACTGCTAGCTGCACGGCTAACTGAGCTTACTAGCTAACGGTAGCTACTGTTAGCAGCAGTTAGCGATTACTCCTGTGGTACTCTGCCTCCTCTTTGTTTCAGGAATTAATTGACAGGTGGCCGATTCGTACATATTGCACCTCTAATCCTTAATTGTATTTTGAAGAATTGCAGCATCATTTGCCTCTTCTCTCTAACACCATTTTTTTTTATCATTTTGTGTTGCTTAGTCGATAAGAAACACACATCTCCATCATATCTGATGCAGTCAGTGAACCGCTGCTGGCAAGAGTCACACAACAAGCCTTCACTTCTTACAGTGAAGCCTCCTGGTGTATTCAGTGTCACACTGTTTATAAAGGTGTCAGTCATTCATTAGTCATCTTCTGACAGGCTGTATCAGCCAATCCAGGTTGAAAAGGCCGAGCCTTTGAACTGTATCGCCTGTTGTTGTTGAGAAATGAGACAGAGATGTCAGTGCGGCTCTGGAGGGGCTGTGTGAAGAGCCTCAGCTTGTGCCGTAGCTGCAGGTGGTGGACGGTGTTTGTCAGAGCTTCCTGACACTCAGACTCCCTTCAGTTTCAGTCCAGGAGCTTTGAGAAGACTAATGCCCTCACAATTACCACAGTCTGTTCTAGTCTGTCTTATTTGTCTGAGCATAGAGGAAGAAATGTGTCAGGATAGTTAAGAATATACACCGTGCAACTATGCATTTGTCTGCTTTACATATTTATAATTTTTTTATGGATTTGTAGCCGGTCTCATACCAAGAAAAAGAGCCACCAGACCTTCAGATCGTTTGATTGGTTGCCAAGTGATAAATGATCACTCTCCTCGCTTCTTATGGCAAAATGAAACCTTGGGTCATCGCCTGCTCTTCGTTTTCTGACGTCACTTCCTGTTCAACGTTATCTGAGTACAGACAATAAATTCTTTATTAGCCTCAGATCCTCTGCGGTCATTCAAAACCTGACCCCCTCCTGACCCGGCAGTAGTTCCTCCCAGTTTGGAGAGGAGAGGGGAGCCAGCTTGACCTTTGACCCGTGTGTGTGTGTGTGTGTGTGTTTCCATGTGTGTCTGTGTGTAGTCTGTGTGTGTTGTATAGTTTCCCATAAAGCCTCATCCCCTCATCTCACAAACTCCTCCTTATGATCGACTCCTTCCCCCTTTGATGACATGTTTTTAATCCGCTCAGAGCACATCCACTAAGCTCTTTCACATAACCCACAATACATCATTTACCTGATTATGTCGTGTCTTTAGGAATTCTAAAGTTGTCATGGTGAAAACATGTAAATGTAGGGGGAGAAAAAACCCTTTAATTTTGTTCTCGTAAAATAAATGAGCAGATAACTCTAAGGAACCATTCGTCTGAGCTCTTATTATCTTATTAATAATGAGCACAACATGAGAGAGGGTATTTGTGGTTGCAGTGCTGTACACTCTGTAGACACTGACAGACTGACACAGTGCGGTCTCAGTATTCAAAGTGAGTTCAGTGGCTTCTGCACCAAATCAGATCTGACTGCCTCGCTGCCTCCTGGGCTTTCAGTCATTTTCCCTAGTTAGTCCCTGTTTTCAAAATGATCACAATTAGCCATCGCGTAATGTGCAGCTCAGTGGGAAAAGCAGCTCACACCCTTACATCACCATTTTCTTGTATTACTGCTGCGATGGTTACACAGACACACACACACACACACACACACACACACACACACACATATACACACACACATACACACACACACACACACACACACACACACACACACACACACACACACACACACACACACACACACACACAGACCAAACACACACAGCTTAAAAATGAATCCTGCAGACTCAAAATAATCAGTGGGTGCTATTATCAATCTTGTGATTCCTGGATCAATCTTTGACTTCAGCTTTCCATCAACCATTTCCCCCTGAACATTTAATAACAGCATGTTATCCTAATATTAATAATAATATTATTATAGAGCAGCCGCTGCTGTTTTCAATGTGACAGACGCGACTCCACCGCGCCGAGGTTCAACTGGTCGGTGTGAAAAATTCCTTTAGTAATAGATAAAAATAAAATCTGTTCGGTGAACATAAATGCAACGTTATAATAATTTACAATAAATGAATGTAAATATATATACATTCTATTATTTGACTGATATCTGACCGTGCAGGGAGAATTTTAAAGAAAAGCCTGTTTAATTACAATTTACAGCAATTTGGAAAAAGAAAGTCTCATCTCGGCTGTTTTCAATTAAGCGTAAATATATTTAAAATCATTAAAAGTTTTTGTTTGGGAGTGGAAAAATCCACAGTGGCTTCAGGCGGGATTCTTAATTCAAAAAGATTGCATTGCATTGCGGATCAGGCAATAAACAAGCACCCTCAGTGCTGTGAGTTTTATAGGCAATAAAATTTAATTAGAGAGCCCAGAAAAGTCATAGCTTTTGGCCTGGGACTCCTCGCAGGCAGTTCTCACTGCAAATTCTGCTTTTTTCAGGGTTTAAAGCATGCGGAGGCGATCAATCTTCCATTTTGTTTCGGGTTTTTTCCCCTGCTCAGATAAATCACAGCAGAACCACGGGCACGTTTAAAGAACAGCTTTCAACTCAACCTATGAAAGTAAATTTAAAAAAAACAAACAAACGTGATGCATCTGTATTAATTCAAATGTTTATCTCTCCTGCGCACTTCCGTGTTCACTGGGGCAATTTGTTTTGTGGAAGTTCGGGATTGTAAAATCAATAGTGTCTTTATTCTGCAAGACCATAAATTCAGCAAAAAATACCCTGTGGCTTTTAAATTAAACCGTTTATATTCTACCTTCTGTGACTACTGTGAGAAACTATTCAGCACTATGAATTATGCATGAACAAAATTCATTTCTCTCACGGCCAAAACTCTTAAATATATTATTGTTTTAATGAGCCCTAGATTCAATACGCTCTCCAAACTTTTCCTTGATGGTGGTGAGGGAATAAAGACAAAATGGCGCTGCTGATTCCAATCAATGTAAAGTTTTTTTTTTTATTTTCAAGAAAAATATTCTGCTCACTTATAGTCGAAATCCACATTAAAAAATAAACTGTGCAAACTGCCCGTACAGGCTGAAGTGTTTTCGTCTTGTTCTCGCTTTAACTTACCTTATCTGTGAGAGGCTACAACTAACTCAACACCAGAACCACACATTACTGTTTCAATAGCTCAAGTTCTGCAGGTCGATGGTCGTGAGTGTTTCTGAGAAAAGGTCAAAAGTTTCGGCCGATAAAGGCAGAGGGCTCTCCGCGCAATCTGACAAGCTCGGTGAGAAAGAGGAGGAGGACGAGAAGACGTGGAAATCCTGCAAAGACACGTCCAGGCCGAGGGAGTGATCATTGTCCGGGCCTATTGTGGACACGCAGATGGGAACAGTGGGAGCCGCGTTTGGAAAATGTTTCAGATTTTTCTCACTGCTGCTCAAAGGCGTGACAGGCGGGCTCTGGCTGTCCCCATTGTGCCCGTTGTGACACAAGGTATTCTGCTGGAAATACCTCTCCCTCTCCAGGAGCGTCCCGGCCGCGCCGCTGCCGCCGCCGTCCGCCTCAGGCTCGAACTCGTCCTCCGGCCCGTCGCCCGCGCAGGCGTACTTCCCCTCGCTGTCCCGGTTCTCCTTGCAGTGCGTCTGCCTCTTGTGCTTCATCCTCCGGTTCTGAAACCACACTTTCACCTGCTTCTCCGTTAAATCCAGCAGCGCGGCGATCTCCACTCGCCTCGGTCTGCACAGGTACTTGTTAAAATGAAACTCCTTCTCCAGCTCCAGGAGCTGAGTGTTGGTGTACGCGGTCCTCAGCCTCCGGGATCCACCGCCGGCACCGGCACCAGCAGCGTCTGGGACCTCTGGTGAACCTAAGAAAAAAAAAATAAAGCAATGATTTTTTTTATTGATTTTTTTTAATCACAGAAAATAAAACAGGAGATGTGTGTGTATGTGTGTGTATGTGTGTGTGTGTGTGTGTGTATGGATGTGTGTGGTGGAAAACAAGCTCCATGGGGGGAAACTTGTGGCGAGCAAAGGGAGCGAGACTGGGAAGATTTATGGGCCCCCGGCAGAATATGATGGGTCTGCGTGGACAGGACAGGACGGAGGGTGAAGATTAATGAACATGCCAGCTGCTGGCCCGTGTAAGAATAATCTATCACTCTCCATTACTGTCAAACATTAACACTCTTACACTGCATCACAAGTCGGTGCGTTACTTGATGAGATTAAGCATGCTTAAATCACAAATCCTGTGGACGCCCACGCTGCACAAGGCCCGGGATGCGGCTCCTTACAGAGGGGGGAAACCCTCAGACAATGAGGAGCCTTCTACATGGAGGTTATTAATCATCATGTCTTGCCTTGGGGGGAGAAGTAGAGTGGCGAGGAGTCCGCCGTAGTAGCAGTAGAAGCAGCAGCAGAGGAAGAAGAAGAAGAAGAAGAAGCAGGCTGGTTGTTCCTCTTGATGCTCTTCTTCTCCTTCATCCACGGGTACTCCGGGGGCAGGGATGCAGCCTGCAGCGGGCTGCTGCAGCCTCCCAGAGCCTGTTTTGAGCGGCTGTGGCGTGGGTGGACGCTCGGGTTCAGGCCGGTGATGGTGTGCTCAAAAGGAGGAGGAATCAGTGTCGACTGTGAAAGCGCCGGGCTCTTGATTGATGAACTTTGAAATGCATCACCGACAGGGTTAGCGAGAGATGTCAGGCACTCAGCGAGCGACGGCTGGCTGTTGATGAAACCACTTTCTCGCCCAAATTCGTAATTCATCTCCTACTCCTCTTGTCCCCGGCAAAAAAAAAAAAAAAGAGAGAGAAAAGAAAAAGGAAACTCGATGATTTACTCTCAGAGTGGATTCGGATTTAATAAGCAGTTTATTTTCATAAAGCAAACTGGATATAGTCGCGTGGAGACCTCTGTGCCATAAACTATTGCTTTCATGAGGACATGGTTGGAATTAGACCGTGCTGCTTGTCACATGATTACATCTGCCCAATGACAATTTGGGGTTTTTATCAAAAGAAGCCACTGTCCCCTGTGATTGATCGAGAAAGTCGGAGGGGTAACGCCTCATTCCGGGGGTAGGGGTTGCTTTATTTACACATTTTTTTGGGTCAGTTTGTCCACCGCTGCCCCCCTCCTCCCCTCCCAAACCGTGCCTTCTTCTGCGCGTCCACGCAGTGTGCCGAGCGGGTACGCGCGTGTGAGCCTTGGTCTGTGTTGGTGTGTGTGTGTGTGTATGTGTGTGTCCCGTGTGCGTTTAATGTCCGTGTGGCACTCCACAAATCATCACTCCGACCGGCAACATTCGCATCTCATAACGTCTCCACACTCGTTATCAGCGCCGAGGCGTTAATCTAATGAGATTTTCATGAAAGGCTCTGCTTGGAGAGGAAAAGCTGCACCAGACACCCAACAACATAAGCACCCCTCCCCCAACACACACACACACACACACACACACACACACACACACACACACACACACACACATATACACAGGCAGGAGAAGGAGGGAAAGATAGAGAAGAATCCGTTTTTAATGGATTTCGATCAGAGTTTTGCGCATTTTGATTCCTGATTCTTCTTATTCTTCCTCTAAATAAATCCTGTTATTATAACCCACTTAATCACTGAAGTGTTTATATAAAATCTACTAAAAACAATATTTTGCGTCAATATTAAAAAAGCACTCATTTACCAGGCATGTTCCACCATTTTTTACAGTTAACACCTCCCTGCACCACACACACACACACACACACACACACACACACACACACACACACACACACACACACACACACACACACGGCATTTCATTTCTTCTATCCCACCTAACAGGGATCCTGTTGACCTCAGCCCTCCTCCATATACACTTCAGCATCATTGGCTCTAACATGAAATGATTTGCCACTGTAGTGTGAAGCGGAGGAAAAGGTGCGGATCTGATGGCTGTTTATTGCTCCGGCTCTAAACAAAGAGCCCTGGTAGCCTGAGCGTGATCAATCTTTCTCGCCAAAAGGTCTGACAGCTCCCTGCCCTAAGAACACATTTAAAGCATCTAACACTCCCCGAGATCATACATGGACCAGGAAGAGAAGGCAGCCACTCTGTAGATTAACAAAAAGGGCTGTAGGAGAAGGTTGTTTTTTGAAATGTAGAAATGTGGGGATTTCTTTTGGATGAGACGCACGGCCATTGCGCACAAAGATATCTCTGTTGTTTTTGTTTTGTTTTACACTAGAAATCCATCTAAAGATGAAACTGTCGCCTTTTTTCGTTTGCAGAACCGACTACACTGACACGGAAGATAGGAATGGACTCGGTCAGTGGTTTAGAAACGAATGGAGCAGCTTTTACATAGGAGCAATTGTCTGCTGAGGTGAGTGGGTGTTGGCATTCAGCAGAAATCCCATTCAGTCTCGTACCTTTCTCTCGCTCAGATACCCCTCGAAGAAGTCTTTTCTGTGAGCTGCTTAGCTCCCAGAATAATTCGCTTTTATCACACTTGCTTAAACGTTTTTTATTTGAATCCATATAACTGTATTGCTGCCCTCTACTGCATTGTTATTGCTGTGTTATTTGTGAGGATGTACTCTGAATACAAGGCAGATCTTGGGAATGGACAATATTCTAATATCAACCCTGATACTAGCCTGAATTGTAAGAATTTTATTTCATTTTGAATTTAAATTGACTTTTTTGTGCTTACATTGTTGTCAAATTGTGTGGTTATAGTTGCATATAATTATCCAAAACCACCCACATGCATTCTCTAGTTTTTTTGTTATTAGAATTTAGATGAATAATAGCGTGTGTATATGGATTTACACAGGTGTGGAGGCATGACAGTGATACAAAGAGAACAAAGATGAACCTCGACAGTGTTTTCACACAAACCCTGCAGCCTGCGCGCTGGACATTTCATACCGCAGCTACATTTTTCTTTTTGATTTACGTCCGCTGCTGCCGTTCGGAGCTGAACGGACATAAAGTCACGTTTTGCTGCCTGTTTCTGAACGAATGCAGACAGGAGACGGTGTCTGGATGAGCTGAGAGCACGAGAGGCACGTTTCCCGTCTGTTCCGAGACAACAAGAGACATCTGGGAGGCAAGCAGGCCAAAACCTGCCAACACCGAGGAGTCCCTTTTAAATAATAAAAAAAAGAAACTGTTTTAATGACCACGCTGGGCTTATCTGTGGTGTGATATTATTTCCATTTATCCTGATGTAAAGGTTTACCCAGACTTATAAAATTAAATCTTTAAAACATTTACCAAGTCTGTTTCTGCTTTTCAGTGTTTAAAACAGTCTTCATCAATCGGATGGTGCAATAACACATTTACAACACATTTATTACGCACTTATAAGCTGCGGAAATGTTATTTGCTGAAACGATTGAGAGTGTTCACGAGGGTGTTTATGAGGATGTTGTTTCCGTCATTAACGCTGCATTTTTATCATATATCACATCATATTCTGCCTGTGGAGGGAGGGAGAAAAAGAAATGTGCAGCCCTGTAACGCCTCTGGAAAACACATTTAGCTGCGTACCGTGTGTGTGTGTGTGTGTGTGTGTGTGTGTGTGTGTGTGTGTGGTGTGTGTGTGTGTGTGTGTGTGTGTGTGTCCTGGAAACAAAACGGTATGTTCACGACAGGATTTTTCACATTACACGTTTATTTATCGAGCCCCCCCCCCCCCCCCCCCCCGGATTCATGGGAAAGATACTGACAGATACTACTACTCAAAGGGCCGCAAATCACACTGTTGTGATGCACGAAGGAGACGTGTGCAGAAATATCGCGATGCCTTCATTGTCCCCTAAGAAGGCAAATTAACGGGGGGAAATGTGGGGGGTCATGGCAAAACGGAGTAAAAAAATGCCACAAGATGCAAGAACCCACCTTTTGAGAGAGGGGAAGTGTTTCCGTCAGCTCTCTGATTCAGAGGTCCTGCTCTGCTGCCCTGCGGGTAAAAGCAAAAATGTACAATGTGAACACCGCTTTTTAAAGAAGAATTTGAAGCAATTAGCATGCAAAAAAAAAATAAAAATGTAGGATAATAATGGTATCTGTGGCTGATGAAAGAGGCTATCTAGCAGTAGTTAGCCCAGGAAGAAATGGGAATAATTCATTCTCTGTTTTTAGTAACACAATAACAGATTCTGGTCATGTGTTCGTACATTTTTGTCTAATAAGACACTCAGTGAGATCAGACGGGCTCCGTGGACTAATCTGTGTCAGGAATAAGTTTGCTCTGGAAAGCAAAGTCCCAACTATTCCCTTTCAAATCTGAAATGGTTGTCAGTATGGCTCAATAATCTATCTGCACAAATTTTTCCTGCACAAAATACTCCTGTCTGATACCACGAGGCGAGCTCACTGTCCACATGCAAACGACACACTAATGGCAGCGAGGATAAGTGGGTGCAACACTCTCCCATGTGCTCATGACTTTACTCCCCTGAACTTCTTCCTCCAGAGTTCACCCGCGGCCTCCTCTGTCACCGCTGGTGTCACGGGGGTTTGATGCATCGGGGTCACCGGAGGTCCCACCGCAAACAACGTCCGAGCAACTTTCTGTTTTTTTTTTCCTGCAGCACGGCTCCACCCGCATGGAAGAGATCCACGCAGACACGCACGGGGGATCAGACAAGGAATGCCATCTTTACGCACACCACGCTGTTTCTGAAGAGAGACATCACTGGAGGGTCTCTAATCTTATCGTGTCCTCTTTAAGAAATGTGAACATCAAGTTGTCTGCGATAACTTTACAGTTTTCTCCCAAAAGGAAATAAGAGACTTAATGAGCTACATGTGGATGACCTTTGGGGGTGAGGGAGGGAGGGAGGGGGTGGGGGAGAGGTGGAGGTTGAGGGGAAACCAGGAAGAGAGGCAAGGCTTGTTGGGGTATAATTTCTATTTGTAGGAACTCAAGTTCATCGCTTAGTTTGGGTCTAGGGAAGTCTGATCCAGTTCCTGGGGGAATGATTACATGCTTCCATAAAATGTGTGTGTGTGTGTGTGTGTGTGTGTGTGGATAACCATGTGTGGTCATACTGTCACCTCAGTCATGGTCAATGCACATGTCCATGGATACAAAATGTTTATTTTTGCTTTCTTTATCAATATTAGAATCAATGAATCCTTGATCATCATGTCGACAGACTCTCTTCTAAGATATTCAAAAGACACAAAATGGAGTCATTTGAAAAACTGTGGCTGCAATAAGTAGAGAAGGAACCCCCGGCCGAGCAAAGTCCCACTTTAATTAAACGTGGATTTTTTTTAAAAGAGCAATTGATGCCACATATGACGATAAAATGAAACCGAACACGCAGCAGGACTCGGGGATTTACGACCGAAAACGTCTGGAAACTGGTGCAGCCCTGTGATAATAAATGGGGAGTGGTCTCGGTGTGCCGTGAACGCATTACCCGGATTGTTCCTCAGACGGGCCGCTGCCTCCACCTGCTGGCGGCGCGAGCACAGCACCGGGCACTGACGCAGGACGCTGGTGCTCGGTTCAGTTTTTAGTCTTTCTTTTATCATTATTTGTATATTAAAAAACATATATATATTTTATTTTCTGTTTGTTCACCGGATAAAGTGATGTAGACTATGTTCTGGGATGTATGCCAGTGTGTGTGTGTGTGTGTGTGTGTGTGTGTGGTGTGTGTGTGTGTGTGTGTGTGTGTGTGTGTGTGTGTGTGTGTCGACACAGCGACCGAACAACAAACGGATGTCTCTGCTCTGAGACACTGAGACAGTCTAATTGTTGGTAGACGGTCGTAAAGTAATTAGACAGACCCATCTGCAGTCCTGCCAGACCCTACACCTCTTATTCTTTTCTCCTCTGCTTACGTGTGTGTGTGTGGATGTGTGTGGGTGGGTGCTTGCGTGCGTGTGCGTGCGCGCGCTCCAGGCCTCCTATCTCAAAACAGTATCACATATTTGACCGTCGGCCCGAGCCTCATTACAAATGCTGCCTCGCTGCCGTCGCAGCCTCTACATGCTCTGCTGTTTTCGCACCTTATAAACAGCCGAGGCTGTGATTGTGGTTTATTGCACGAGGGCATCTAGTTTAGTTTTTGTGGGGCGTTCAAAGGCCGAAAAATGTCCAACAACGTCTCGCGCGCACACATGTTGCGATTCCGACAATAATTAAGTGCTAACGAATCTATAAACGCACAAATGCGCTTCGGTGTCGCTTTAATTTGCTCTCGCTCTTTGAAGACGTCGTGTTTGTAATTGTTACATCGCTGTGCGTCGCTGGTTTGCAGTCCATGCAGCTGATTTAATTTCCCAAAAGGTCCGTAATCGAATGATCCAAGAATATCCCAACTTAATTAAAGTAACCGCGGTCATTTTTCATCTTTGTATTTAGTATTTGTTTGAACAGCATGCCTGACTCTTTCAAAATAAAATAAATAAATAAAACAATTACTATAAATGTTTCAATCAAATAAACACCCCTCTCATTTCCGTAATAATGTAATTGTAATATATTAATATTGTTATGAGAAGCGTCTTGCCAGGAGGGTTGACAAAAGTCTTTGAGAGAGAAAATAAATGTGGAGAGGCCTTTGTGGGTAGTTTGCGCCATAAAGCTCGCTGGTTACAAACCAGAAGACGTAGTAAAAGTTTGTTTTTTTAAAACCTTTTTTTTTTCCTTCTTCTTGATATAAATTCATGTTCAGTGACAGGAAGTGGACATTCTTATTTTGTTGAAATAGTTTTGAATTTTCTTGTTTGTTTTTTAAGGTAAACTCAGGCGAAAGTAGCTCATTCTAAACATTCTTAGTACATGTTTGTGTCAGAATATGTTTGGGATATTATGTAAAAAAGACATGACTAAAATTAATGAGACATAGTAGTGTTTTTCTCATGTGCTATACAAACTACTCTTTATTTTGGATGGAACCAATAAGCGACGAGGTATTTGAAGTGCGCACAGTGTTTTCACAGATGGATCAAACCTAACAGTTAAAACAAAACAAAAAACAACATCTATATTGCAAAAAAAAAGAAACAAAACAATAAGTTAGACAATTCAAATAGGTAGCTGAAAGACATTCAGGTAGTCGAGGATCATTTCATGCAAATAGCAAATGTAGTGTAGTTAACTATCTCTGTGCGTAAAATGCAACACATCTAAATTCTGACGGGACGTTTTTGTCCTCTCACAAACATCGAATCTGGATATCATAGGAAAGAAAAGAACATCCAGCATTGTTTCATAACGACACAAACTTTACAACGACATGTGTAACAGGTCAGGAATATTAAGGACACACTCCCACCCCTCTCTCCCTCTCTCTCCCTCTCTCTCCCTCCCTCTCTCCCCCACCAGCAGTCCCAAATAAACAAGTTAACTGTCTCTCCGCCGGTCTTTGTTTTCTTTCTTCATCTTCATCCTGCGGTTCTGAAACCAGATTTTCACCTGTCTCTCGGTCAAACTCAGGAGTCTCGCTATCTCGTATCTACGATCCCGGGGGAGGTACATGTTAAACAGAAACTCCTTTTCCAGTTCGAGGATTTGGTGCTTTGTATAGGGGCAACGCTTTTTTCGGGTGGGCTTCGCGTGAAGCCAGTTGGACGATGGGTCATCTGGAAACAGGAGGGTCAAAACCAGGAGACAGGAGAGTTACCAAAAAAAACAAAAAACATGAGTGTACTGTCGGCTGGAGGACATGCTGCTGCTGCTGCCGCTACTGCTGCTGCTGACAGGAGTGTGTATTTGTAAAATAAATTATTTTTGGTGTTTTTCCACCCTGCGCTGAGCTATTCGAGGACTGAGGATGGCAAATTCCACACCACATTCCTTCGTAGATGTTTCAAATTATACAGCGGAGTGTGTCAACCACCTTGACGAATATCTGTACAGCAGATCGTGTCACTGAGCTGTAAATTTATGGTTTCTCTCTCAGCCAAATCAAAAATGTGCCCCCATTCCCCCCCCCTTTAGGATGGCACAAGCCTGTGCCATCCTAAACAATCCCTCCACGTCCTCAAGCCTTTCATACCATTTGCTCATTCATCTAAACGGGTTCCACAGAGAGACACAGAGTAAAAAATGAAAACACTGCATCGCTTACTTGCATCCACCTCCCTCACTTCCTCTGCTGACGGGCTCTCCTCCGCGGCTTTCGACGCGCCCGACGTGGTTTCGCAGGGAATCTCCGCGAGGGACGCCTCGTTTCCAATGTCAGACAAAAGAGGTGTGTGCGTCTCCAGAGCTGTACATTCGGCACTCCCAATCAGGGGCTCGGGTTTGATCTCGTAATGCATGGCTGTCGAAGGTAATCCCGTCAAACACAGGGACGCGGACACCGGATCCAACGCCCAGGAGCGCGTAAACATGCCATCGCCGTCCCCGCTCGCGTACGGGTGATGTATATAAGTCGGGGTGGCTGTGTTCGGAGGGTGGGCCGAGATGGGACTCCAAGATCCACCAAAAATAGAAGATTTCGCCTGCAAGGGGAAAGACTCGTGTCCGCCATATTCGGTGAGCATCGCCTGCTCCACCCCTGCAGCTGATGAGTACCTCGGTGCCATATCCTCCTGCTGCTCTGGAAGAACAGACGACTCGACGTAATAACTCGCCCCCAACGTCGACATTGCAAAAAAAAAAAAAAAAAAAAAAAAAAAAGAAAGAAATGCAACGACCAAAAAAACAATTTAAAATAGCGCGTCAGTGTCCTGATAGATTCAGAAGCAGCAGATTCATTTCATTTAACGAGCTGCTCTCCTGCACCAGCTAAAGGGGCTCAATGCGTCCAGCAAGTTGAACCTTGCCCAAGACTGGATAGGGCGCCCCGAACACGTGACCGTGGGACAGAACAATAAATAATAAATCAGCCTGCTGCTCAAGTAAATGGCCACCATTTTCCCCCACCATATTTTAATAGCAAATCCCCGCGCCTTTATTGGAAATATTACGTTTTATAAGCAATAAACGTTGTGATTTCAGTGGAGAGATCGTATGTAGGTGCAATCGAAACAGAGTTGTGTTGGAGGGGAGCAGGCGGAGTGTTACTTTAAAGCCTCTATCTGTAACAAAATCACCAAACAAGCTCTTTACTTTCAAGAAAAAAATGTTGTACATTCATAAAAACCTAATGGGATGATTGATCCTCCAAAATAAAAGACTTAAAATAATCTAATGAGCTCCATCTATAAATCTGTTAGTTTGGGAGAGAACAGTTTCTGTTTCTCGTTCGTGGCTGTTTTATTTGAAGAAAAAAACATTAAAATCAGACCAAACAAGCAGAGATGCGTTTAAAAGCACCACTGGAGGTCACACAATGAGGAAAAAAAACATATTCACCTCCAAAGATGCACATTGCTGTGTCTGCAGGGTCTACTTTGAAGGCAATCTAAAACGGAAAGTGGGGTGAGGTTATTTGGGTGCTATATAACAGTCCCTTTTTTATCACGGGCAATTGGGTTGTTTTTCTTCAGGTTACAACCTGGCTGTCTAAGCTAAATATCACCAATAAAGCTCAGCCTTTGTGTCCTTTCTCTGGCGCAAGCAGACGCATCCGGCGTTTCCTACGGCGAGGCAACTGGCAGACTGCAATGATCATAACCGAGGCCTTGTCTGTCCTTTGCTCCTCTCCTGGACGTATACAAGCCTTAATCCTTTCATTCCCCCCAAGGCCTGCGTCTTTACTTCCTGCTGAAAACCCCTCTGCAAAAAGGTAGTCTTGAATATAATTGTACAGACGTGGTGAAAGATGAAATGTACCCAGGATTTTAGCTTCATGATGGAGAGAGGGAAAAAACAACAGAATAGTCATATGAGGAGTTCCTTTTACGCACAACAATAAAACACTTTATTGCACTTTTTGGAATAATAATTTTTATGTGTGTGAGGCAGCCTGCAGCACAGAACTATTTATAACTCGGACCAGTAATTAATAGTGATTCACTTTTCATGATGCGACGAGTTTTACTGAGGTAATCAAGGCAGTTTCGTGTTGTGGGAGGAATATAATAGCCCAACAACATGAGACTACCTAAACCACTCAACAGCCCGCTCTCCTCTTCAGGAATCTCTCTCACAGTGTGTGTGTGTGTGTGTGTGTGTGTGTGTGTGTGTGTGTGTGTGTGTGTGTGTGTGTGTGTGTGTGTGTGTGTGTGTGTGTGTGTGTGTGTGTGTGTGTGCGCGCGTGTGTGTTTTCCACTGTGCGGAAATCGTGTATTTTCATTTCATAAAAAGTCTGCAAATAATTATTTTTTTTTTTTGGGACAAATCTGTAAATGCGCAAAACATCTGATAAATTCGGCAAATCTCAAGCTGTTTTGCAACATTTTCTGGCTGTTTAAAAAAAGCATTTGAACCATAAAAATAAAAATAATTGATTTATATTTGTATTCGTTTTTGCAGCAAAGGAGCCACATGATCCTAATTTTAAAATTAGGTAATCAAAATGGAAGATAAGCACTGCTCCTCCTTCACGGCGCGGTTCACTTTTAAGTCCTGTGTCAAGGACATAGAGCAACCAAGTGTGCACAGCCGCCAAACATCTAATACAGGCCCAAACTATGAAGAACATCACCCTCTGCTACTGTAATAATATTTACTGTGCACGGAGCGGACCCAGTCCAGAAACACAAAGTGGCGCTAGCACCGTGGCTGTACCTGAGCCAGCTTTCAAGATTTAAAACAGCGCGCAGCTCCAGGTCTGTCCTCCTGAATGAAATAAGAAGTCTGCAGTTGCAGGGATGGTTTTATTAATTTGACCAGCAAAAATGTGCAAATATTCATCAGACCTCTCGGGTTTCTTTAGCTGTCACATGGAGGCCTTTACGTGTAACTGTAACACAAGTACTCCCAAGGGGGGGGTTAGTCCAGCATGCAAATTCCAATGGTTCACTCAGGTTGACTATACAATATGTACAAGCCTGACGCTCTGAAACATTGTGGTCACATTCTGAACAGTTTCAACACAATGGATCAACGTTACAAATGTAGCCATTTATAAATACATATCCACGACGGAACAAAAAAACAGACGTGAAAACAAGAAAGAACAACAATAAGTTAAGCAGTAGGGTCCTATTTTCCATGGACATTCTCACAGTTGGTGTGGGTGTTGGGGAGGCTCTGCACAGGCGCCCTTGCCATGGATGGAGGGAGGGCGCCAAAGACGCAGACAGTCTCACGAGAAACTGAAGTTGCTTGAGAGCTCTCGGATCCTGTTCTCTCGGCTCATTTTTTTCAGTTTCATCCTCCTGTTTTGGAACCAGATTTTGACTTGCCTGTCAGTGAGGTGCACACTGCGGCTGATCTCCAGGCGACGCTCCCTTGTCAAGTACATGTTGAAGAGAAACTCCTTCTCCAGCTCCAGAGTCTGGTGCTTGGTGTAGGGGCAGCGCTTCTTGCGGCCACTCTTTGCTGTGAGCCAGTTAGCTGTACTTTCCATTTTTCCATCTCCTGCGAGAGGAGAAAATGAGACGGGATGTTAGGCAACAGGTGTGAGAAAAACAAACATCATACCTGGAAGGGAAGCTGGATATTTATTAGAAATTATGCGCTTGTAAAATTCAAAATCCAAAATAAACAAAACCTGACATGCCCAATGAATAAACTTGTGTTTTTACTGTAAATTACTGCAGAATTGCTTTGGTACATAATTCCACTTTTTTAACTGACAACTACTACCTAACTATAGAGCTTAAATACCCTAAATATGCATGATTTCTGTCTTCTGTTTGATTTTTACAACCATTTTACGCGCAGCCACATATCTGCGTGTATGTGCCATAGAGCTGCAATTCAGCATTTTAGCAGAAACTGCTATTTGCCCCGTTAAGCAGCCTTTAACGACAGCAGCCTGTAGCCAACTGCACGTTTATTAAGACATAAAACATACTCTGCACAGCCTGCTGAAATTATAGCCAGGCCTGGACTACACTGCGTTGGCCTCGTTATTAATAATAAATGAAACCCTGATAATATTTTTAAAAATCCGAGAATAATTAATGTGCTTTTTAACTATCAAAACTTCATAAAGTTGCCTGTTAAAATAAATCCACCGTGCCTGTGTGAATAGCAGTGTAATAGCACACATACAGCAGCCTATCTGTGATGTTAAAAAACACAGCTAATGAAGCACAATAGCTCTGATCCTCGGCTCTGATTGGCCGGATAAATATCAAATAAACGCACCTGTGAGTGGCTGATCTAAATATTAATTACCTAATAGTAAAAGTAAATCAGCATCCATACTCAACAAACAAAAGAAGCCTGAAAATGCTTTGTGAACGCCCTTTATGGTGCTATTTGAGTGTCGCCTCTTCACCTTTGACGGGCTTTTCTGGACACTCGGCGCTGCACGTCTCAGCGGGCTCAGGGGAGGACGAGCTCTCCGAGGACAGGCGGCTGTCCTCCTCCCTGGCCGGGGCGCAGGGCGCGGGGACAGGCGCCTCCTCGTGGCTCTCCCTCCGCTCCGGCTCAGCAGAGGCAGCCTGCGGCTGGGAGGCTGGCTGGCTGTCCAGGCGAGCAGCTCGCTGCAGGGTGAAGTGATTCATGTTCGGCTGGTCATCGTGGTAGAGCCTGGAGGACGTGTACGTCTGGGACAGGCGGAAGTAGCCCGGGACCGGCAAGGTGGTGCCGGTGACCGGGCATGATGCGGTCGAGTAGGAAATGTCATCTACTGTTGCTCCTTTAGGACATTTGTCAGACTCGTAAAGGCAATAGGCGCTCTCCTCCTTTATGCTCGGCGAGAATGAACACTGAGACATATGCTGGCCGCTGGGCTGCTCCACCCGGCAGGATCTCGACGTCTCCAGCCACGTTTCCATCCCCTGAACATACGGAGCAGGGGACGGGATCACGCTCTGGGTGCTCGGCTCGTTGCGCTTACCGATCCCCGGGAAACACGAGCCGCCGGAGAGTCCATATGAATATTCCGACGCCGGTGGCAAATACACGCCGTTACTTTGGTAATACGAGCCACTGTCGCTCCTCACGTTGATCAGGGAGTCCACGAAAAACGAATTTCCAGCCTGGTTGTTGGGGCATGTCATCGTTGTGGTATAATTTGACGGAGGATGAAGATAGCCCTTTCTGGCTGACATTTCTTGTGCAAAACATTGCTGAATAATTACTGATACTCACGCTTCTCACTGTAGCCTGCAGCCAATTAAAACACCACGCGACCACAGACTCCTCCCAGTCCGGCCGGGCAGCTCCACTGTGTCGTATATTTTGTTTTAGGCTAAGTAAAGAGAAAAGCTGTGGGGGGAAAGTGGCGCATCAGAGGAGTTTAAACAAAAAAAAAGAAAATCTTAAATCTCTTTCTGAATCTCACATTTTTTTTGCGCCTCGATCAGCGCCCATAAACACAGAGCTGCCTATGCAGATTTAACAACAAGCCCAGTTTGACAACTCAGTTGTTGAAAGCTGTCCCTAACAATTATGTACAATGCATAGCTTTATGGCCACTTTTACAGCACTGTAAAAATGGAGGGTTCTGGAGGTGCCTCTGAGAAACACAGGGTGTATCAAAACACCCAAAAAGTCCTTTGGGCGAGGGACTCTTAACCCTTTATCGTGCTGCTCTGATGATTATCATTGAACTATAGTTTTTTGTTGTTGTTTTTTTTTAATTCCTCATGGAGTCACCCAAAGCAGTGCACACACATTGCCGGACAAAAAACACTGCAGAGTCACTCGCTTGAGCTTATCTGGTTGTGGTGCGGATTGTTGTGGGTGCAAAATGCCAGGATTGCGTCCAGACACCTCTTTTTTTTCTTTTTCTTTTTTTTTTTTTTACTGCTGAAGGGCTGTGTGGAGCTTTTTTATTAAGGCGACACGCAGGCAGGCGCAGCTGAACAATGCCCTGGAGCTACATGTCTTTTAATGGTCACTTAATACAGAGAAAGACTGCCAGAAATAGTAGTGCGTTACCGGACAGATTACATATTTTTATCCGGCTTTAATCTCTTTACAGAAACACCTGGGACCTGAAAGAGTTTCTCCTCTTGTTTACGCATCGTGTATGTACAAACACACACACACACACACACGCACACACACATATCAAGGCCTAAATGCGCATAATCCTCATTGTTTTAATTTAAAGTCTCCCAATATCCCCTCCATTCCATGAACAAATGGATTAGTGCGCATTTTAAAGCTGTTTTTATTTAGCTTTTATTTGTTTTATATATATATATATATATATATATATATATATATATATATATATATATATATATATATATATATATATATATATATATATATATATATATATATATATGATATCTTTACGCATCTGTGTTACTAATCTTTGTGCTTTTCATGACAATTCTTTGAGCTAATAGCCTGTACATGTGAGATGGAGGTAATGGGGATAACATATATATATATATAAAAACTAGTAACCGTGATGCAGAGAGAAAACAAAACCAAAAAATAACTACAATGAAAATAAAAAAATAAACACGTTTTTGTTTCTTGCATAGCATGTAACGCAATCTACTACAGAATAGCCTAACTTCAGGTGTGTAATGTTAAATGGTAATATTAATTTAAAATAAACAAGAGGAAACAATCTGATGGCCTTTGAGTCATTTCGTAACAGGCTAATTTAAAATGAGAAATGACTTTAATGTGTTCTCATCCAATAAGGCGAACAACTAGTAAACACAAGTCAGACACCTACAAAAGCTAAAGTAAAATAGAATTTTTTTTAAAAAATACAAAAAGTCAGAAAACACATCGACCCTCGTTTCCTCAGACCGCCAGTGGGGTTAGGAGTTTATAACACAGACCTACAGATTTAGGTCAGCATAAAAACGTCTCCAAAGGTGGGTTTACCCTGAAATACAACATCGGCCACCTCCATGTTCCTATAAGTCTGGAGCCATAAAGTCTAGAAATGAGAGCTACAGTTTATGTACAGCCGTTTTATATGGCGTCAAACCTGCAGCAGTCTGGCCCTCAATGAATGATAATAATCATTAATCCTATTAGATGTTTCCTGTGATGTTTCAGCGCGCGCTGTGGGTGAGCTCTCCTCACCTTATTATTCACATAAAACTTGGGTGTGTGTTTTTTTTTTTAATTCGTTCAATTACTCCTTGAAGAGAGACAATTTTTGAAAATGTGTGAAAATGCGTCAAAAATGTACTAGCGCGCGCGCGCACACACACACACACACACACACACAAGTAGCAACAAGCTGCGTGTTGATATCAAAAGGAAAACAAATCTTTGGGACAATCCAAGTTCTTATTTTCACATGTTTACATTGTTTACATCACGACTAAACAGCACACATCAAGTTTAGCATTCATCAAACAAAGTGTCATTTACGTTGGAAACTTTTTCTCGTGGGATTATAAAAGTTAGTGAGCCACACGTTGTTTGGAATAAAGGCCCTTGTGATCTTATTTCTTTGTGCGCATTAGTCCCTCCAGGCCTGTAACGCCTGCAGAGCTGCAACCTGAGAATCCTTTTTTTTCTTTCTTGCTCTATTAACTTGAGTTTTGCCTGTAATGCTTTCAGTACATCATAACATCTACACCCTGGATGAAAAACAGCATTTTTTTAAGAGGGAGATGAGCTGAAAGACAAGAAGAAGAAGAAGAAGAAGAAGAAGAAGAAGAAGAAGAAGAAGAAGAAGAGAGATAAACCCACTCCCTCTGATCGCGTTAATAAACCCCCTGCAGTCAAGGCAATATTTCTGTGCCTACCTTAACAATGAAATCCTGAGGTGGTGACATATTTTAAAGCAGCTGAGCGCGTTGAGTCAAAACGTCTTTTTATATCTCAATTCACGGCAATGACATTGATCTGAGGAGCGCCACCCAGTGGGCGAAGGCGGGCGCGCCTATAGCATCGCGGCGCGACGCCCGGACGCGGAATATTCCGACCACGGTAAGATGCTGAAACAAAATGACGCCGGAAAGCTCCGTGGACACAAGCTTTCAATGCTCCCAGCCGTTGTTTTTCAGCCCCTTAGTCACAGTTAATAACCTTGGGTCTCAGACACTTTATGGCACTACACTCCAAATGCTCCAGACGAATCCGCGTTTTATGGCCAAGTTACTGGAGCAACTGGGAGGATGTGCAGCAATCAAAGCGGAATTCCTGGGAGCCTCACAGGATGCACGGTATAAGGAAGGCATCAGGGCCCTTATTAGCTTATGGCAGGCCATTCAAGTTGTTTTCAGGGGCCTGGTGGTGAATATAAAGCCACCTGAAGCCACTTTCTTTTTTTCTTTTTACCCATCTTTTTATGTGAGAGGTCTTGACACAAATGACCCGAAATTCATCGCCTGTTTATTCAGTATCGAACACAATAATAAATAAATGACCAGATAGTGCTGCCTGTGACGATCTGGCGTTCATCCACCTTTATTTACCGCACAGTGTCACTTGTCTGGTGGGTTGCGTATTTAGGTGGGTTGTAAGGGGAAGCTAAAACTACTGAAATAAGAGGAGAATCACACAAACACGTTCACCATTTTCTGCAAGGACGCGCGTGTTACACCCAGATTCATTCAAACAAGTGTCAAGATTGTTTCAGTAAGCCTAACAGGCATGTTAGGTCAAAATCAAACTCTCCGCATCGTCCCCAAAATGAATGAGCTCTTTGTAATAGATATCAGATAATAACTGCAGCGGATTGTATTTCTGGCCATGAGGGAATAAAAAAAGGCATCAGACATACATATCAAATGAACCTGATGCGATCCACGTGCTGGAGGATAGAACAAAATACAGGATTATGTTTCACTCGTGGGGGTTTGGGTTCTTTTATCAGCGGGGTTCGCCTTCAAGAATAATCCGACTTTACGGCCGAGGGCTCAGCAAAAGCGCCGGTGCTGAGCGTCAGGCGCAGATGTTGGAATATCACTGAAAATCAGACTTAAAACGCATGAAATGAACGAATCATAACTGGACTCATGCGCTAAAGCTGACTTGTGACTTTTTTTTGGGGGGGGGGGGGGGGTCAAATGATGAAGTCTGATAAGGATACCAAAACACACAAGATGGTTTCCTGTCAGCGAATCTTCCTCTTTTTTGTATTTGTACACTGAAGTTAAAAGAAAGAGAGAAGAGAAGGAGCAGAAACACAGTTTGATGTCAGAATGTGTGGGCCTGCAGAAGTCGTGTGTGTGTGTGTGTGTGTGTGTGTGTGTGTGTGTGTGTGTGTGTGTGTGTGTGTGTGTGTGTGTGTGTGTGTGTGTGTGTGTGTGTGTATGTGTGTGTGTGTGTGTGTGTGTGTGAAAACTGGGGAAACACTTTGTATTTCAAGGAAAGATTAAGATAAAAAAAAAAAAGGTTGCAGTACAACAATCTCCACGTGCGTTGTTAAATAATATAAAGGACGTTCAGACACACTTGTTCGTAAACCGAACACGCAACTTTAGAAATTAATCAAAAAAATTGGGAAAATTGTGGATTATCTGTCGGGCAAGCAGAATAACATGCCTATAATAATAATAATAATAATAATAATAATAATAATAATAATAATAATAATAATAATAATAATAATAATAATAATAGAGGAGCCAACTGCGTTTAATGACAAAATAGTGTATAAATAGTAGAATTCTGTATGAAGTCTGGCACAATAAACAAAACAAAAAAACAAAACAAAACAAAAAAAACACTCCTGTCCTCCTCCTGTCCAGATCAGATGTAGCTGTGTAGTCTGTGCGCCTCTGACAGTCTTTGTTCAGTTTTTTTTTATTTGTTTGTTTCTATAGCAGGGGGTTTGTGGTGTAGTACTGTAAACGGTCTCTGTTCAGTTTCTTCTCCTTCATCCTCCTGTTCTGAAACCAGATTTTGACCTGGCGATCTGTCAGGTTGAGCATCCGCGAGAGCTGCAGGCGCTTCTCCTTGTTGATGTAAACACTGAAGAAGAACTCCCTCTCCAGCTCCCTGATCTGGTACTTCGAGTATGGACATCTCTTTTTGCGCGTCCTCTGGCCACCTGGAGGAGAAAAAACGTGAATAAACTGATAAATAAATAATTAAATAAATAAATAAAAGGGGGAGGTCAGCACATACAATGCAACAAGATGTTATCACATGTGTGTATTTCCTGCTTGGCAGCAGCAGCAGCAGCAGCGGTGGTGGTGGTGGTCTAACATGAGCTGTGGAGTTCAAGTGTCTCTCTCCTCTCAGGCCTACAGCACCGATCTGTAAACAAAGACTGGACTTGGTAGTGGGGCATGTTGGGCATGAAGAATCGCACGTCGGAAGTAGTGAAAACTTATTGAAATGTGTAAAACAATCCTGGCCCACGTTTTAAAGAGTGAGGGCGTGGGCCTAAACCAAACAGTGCAGAGTATCGCGTGTCCTGATATGCTTGTATAATGTCCGCTTTTGATTTCACTGCGCCTAAAGAACTGTTGTTTTTAGGGTCCGGCTGAGGCGAAACGTCGTGGAGAGAAGTGTTGTTGGATCAAATCCGAGAAAATCCGGAGATTTCGTAAATGTTTATGTTTGAATAAGGAGCTGGGTTTAAAGTTAAATCAGGTCGCAGGCTGCCCACTCTCTGTCAGTCCACAGAAAACAAATTATAAATCCAAAATGCGAAAAGAAACAGGACGAGGACGAGGAGTCTGTTGGTTTGTTTTCTATTTTTTATTTGTTTTATTGTGTTTTGATTATGTCTTATTAATTTATTTTTCACCTCTCTCTAGTTTTGTTTTGCAGTGCTGCAAACTTTGTATTTTTATGCATAAATAAAAATAAAACAATTAAGATGAAGAATTATAATATAAATGGAACATTTATAGGTGCAGCTAAACTTTAACTAGAATAGCATTTGACAGAATAAAAAGATCTGGCGCACACATTAAGTTCGCAGGCTGGTTGCCGGTGGGATATCCGGGCGCACATTTGGAGACAGAAGGGGAGATCTTGTCTGAAATCAGGGAAGACAAGCTTAAAGCCAAAGTCTTCACGGCCAATTTCAATCCCAAGCACGTGATCTTGCCGTTTATAACATAGTTTTGTTATAGGGTAAATCTGCAGGCCCTCCATAAACCTTACGTGCTTATAAAACAGCATATAAAAAGCTTTAAGAGCGACGCGTTAGATTTCTCTCCTTCAGTCACACTCACCGCTGCTTTTGCTCTGTTTCTCCTCGCTGTGGCCGGAGGACGACTTGGGGCTGAGGCTCTCCGCCGTGTCCGAGCCAGGGTGAGCCGGAGCGGGGCTCGTTTTGGCGGCGTGTCTGTCCGCGTCCGCCGCTTGTGCTGTCGGTGTTGTGCTGCTCTCCGAGCCCCCGTACGCGGTGTCGAAGAACTGGTCGAACGCCTGCGGCAGGACGCCGTTCCTGCCCACGCTGCCGTAGAAGCCCGGCGTCGGGTTGGAGGAGCCGGAGTGGCCGGCGCCGGAGCCGCCTTTCACCAGGAGCTCTCCCCCCCTGGAGCCCGGGCTGCTCGTCCAGCCGTCCCTGTGCACGATGTCCTCGGTGTAGCAGTGCGATAGGCTCCCCCTGCTGTGGTGCCACTTACTGGAGGTATCAATCCCATAGTCTCTGAACGCCACATCTCTCACGGACGGGACCTGTGGCAGGGCTGAGGACTGGTAGGGGTATGTCATGGGGCAGGAGGACTGGCTCTGGGTTAAATAATGAGGGAGACCCGAGAAGTCGGCTCCGGAGACGTAGTAAGTGCAGCTCGGTAAATACATATTAGAGCCAGAGATGCGCTCATCAAAATCCATATTCTGCTGTTGGAAACGTCCTATAATAATCCGCGCATAGTTCCTCCGCGGCGCTGCGCTCCAGTCACTTTGAGGCAGACTGCTGGAGCAGAAATCCTTAGACGTACAAGCTGACGTGGGGATCCATCTCTATCCATTCCTGAGGGCCAAAGCCATGTGACCACTGGCACAAAATGACAGATAGCCTACGCCTCGACGTGTAGGGCTATACTGTATGAGTCAATGAGTTTATAAAGTAGACCTCTGGCTGTATGGGAGAGGGAAAAATACTGAAAGGAACCCATTTGACGGCTTTTTTTTTTTTTTTTTTTTTTTTTTTGGAAAGAGCCAAAACATTTTTTTTTTTTTTTTTTTAAATCGCGGGTTTGTTTTTCATTGCAGAGCTGCTGCAGGGTTACTGCTATCTGGCTGCAGACTATCGTCGTTAAATTACCACATTACAAGGTAGAACCAAACTGAGAATTGTACCCAATTTCACGCCAAGCATGCTTAACCTGCCATGTTTCTTCCTTTAACGTTAAGTTTTTTCGGACCTAACCCTAACCTTAACCCTCACCTTAACCTCTGGGGGAGACGAAGATGATATGTTTTAGACCTACTGGGACACAATTAAGGCTTTTTTAACGCATGTGAGGATTAATCCTTGCGCAACAAATAACGTTTAATCGCCTAAACTAGAGCTGTTATGTCTTATTTACGCAAATGCGGGCCTTTATGGGAACATGCGCCATTTACTTTGGAAGACATTTTCTTCAATAATTAAACCCATTTTAGATGATTTCACCATCTGAGCTAATGGCAGCCACGACTTCGCCCTTCTCCCCATGTGTATTTTTAATATAGCTCCTCCGGACTATATATAGACCAATCTCGTCCACAAGTGTCGGAGTAATGTGAGTCATGCTGCACTCCTGTCAGGCATCAGTCCAGTTTGGCACCCGTGGACAGATGGGGACAATGGCGAGCGCTCATCTCTCTTATGGCTGCTATGTGTTTGTTTGAACCAGGATCATTAAAGCATGCCACAGCTCGACCCTGCTGCAGAGGACGGCACGCTCGTCTTGCGTGCTTAAAAAAAAGCTGCCTTTTTTAAAAAAAAAACAAAACATTTCTACACCTTTTAATTACCACTCGAACCATGAAAACTCACATTGTGCTGTGAGATTGCGATTTGTGCTGGCATTGGAAGTTATAAGAGGGCTGGCACGCACAGCTAAAGTTTGATGTACACATGTTTACAGGCTGCCTACTCCTAATAAAAGGTATTTGCTGACGGGGCTCCAGTCTTTGCATCGCCTGTTCTCTCTCTCCCTGCACCGCCCAGTATAAAACCTTTTGGACACGGGCTATTTCCCACACTCCAATCCATTTTCATTTGTCATCGCTGCTGAGTAAGTGGGCACATGTGTCGCATATCACTAATCCCGTTATGCAGCCCATTTTGGGAATTTAGTCCAAATTCGCTGTTCATACATCAAAGCCTGTGAATTTGTCCTGAGCAGGGACGCATTAGGAGACTGTGTAATATTTCATCCTGCCCTGGTTGGACCGCAGCGGATCCAGCTCCATGCAACGGGGACAGAATTAGTCTTACATGATAAATGAGGCTTACTGTTTTTATTTTATTTTATTTTATTTTATTTTTCTATTATTATTTGGTGAATTACTCCGCCTGTCGTGCGCAGCGTCAGCATCCATTTGAAACTTCCTCTCCTTCTTCGGCTCACAGCACAACCTTCAACCAGCCTCGACCACAAACAACATTAGGTTACTCGGTTTAACCCGAGCCGGTAAATGCGCATGAATCCACTGATATGAGAGAGAGAGAAGAAGAAGAAGATGCGCGTAAACAGAAAAGCTGGTAAACACCGGAGAGCAACAAATGCGCAAAACAGATATTTCCATAAAAAGATCATTTATTTTTTTCACTTTTGTTGGTGCAAAATTATATATGAAGGCAAATAAAAATATCGTAGTTTCAGCTTCACATATTGCTTAATATCACAAATGAAAATGTTTTTGTTTTTTTTATCCTTTACTTTGACTTTGTTTTCGTCTTTTTTGCACATTTCTTTTAGACAGTCGCATGAAAGTCAAGGCTGGTTCGTCGTTTCTGAGCCGCCTTGAAGAGTTCACATGCAATAAAGTTGGAGGGGGGCGAATAAAAAAGACCCTGCGGCCTTCAACATCGCAGAAGAATAAATGTGGGAGATTTATTCAGTGTAGCAGAAAATGCAAAAGTCGAACATACATAAAGATGCAGCAGTCAGTCAGCTAAAACCGACATATTTCTTTTATTTTTTTTAATAAGATTAGTTTTCTTGGTTTGTCTGAATTCTCCTTCGACACTTGAGGAGGAATGTGGTCTAACCTGAGTGCCTGAAAATCTGGGCGCGCCTCCTGCCTTTAACTCGGCTCCTGACTTCATTTCACGGGGGGACATTGGCAAATATTTAGGTTAAAAAAAAGTGCCGGTACAGGGGCCCAAACTGTAATGTTTGTACTTAAAACAATGCATGTGTATTTAATATGTGAAAATATGTGAAACAATATCAATTCACCCAACGAAAATATGCCTAATTCATATTAATGAGTAACAGTATTGGTGATGTAAACTAGAAAAGTGAGCTGTTACACATCATTCAAATGTGGACTGTGAATTAAAGGAGATGTAAACACGGAGAGCAGTCGTGTGTTTTCATTTGGATGATGCCTTCAAAGACAAGTTGTTCGAGAGGAGCAAAAATGTGCATCAATCGCTTCACTTTTCTAATATTCACGATGATTTAAAAGTGTTTATAACCGCTCAAAATAAAGTTGTGTGACTGCAGCGTCTGTCCGCTCTGAAAAAAAAAAAAAAAAAAAAAAAACGAGACGGAACAAATAACAGATTTATTTTCCAAAATGACTGAAACACATACGATCGAGTTCAGACAAATAAAAAAAGTCTCCCTGGTGTTATTAATACTGCACTGTTCGTAACTATCGTTCATGTATTTTTCTATTTTCTTTCCTGCCAATTAAAATTATCCTCGATGTCATCCTTTGCTCAGCGATACAAACAGGAAAGCATTCAAAATAGTTAAAGAACACAGGTAATTCAGTCAGAACGCACAGCAGAGATCCACAATAATGGAGGGTTTGATGTGATCAAGGTGGACAAAGTGAGCTGGAATAAGATGGAGGACTCTGACACATATAAGGGAGGAGAAGGAGGAGAGGGAGGAGGAGGAGGAGGAGGAGGAGGAGGAGGTTACTTCTCCGGAAGCAGTGCACTGTTGGGGGGGTTTACAGCTGTAGCTGCTGTAAAACACAACAACTTTAAAAAAAAAAATAATACATACAAAAAAACTAATAAAACTTTCTGGATTCACTTTCTGGCCGTTAATGGTGGAGGTGGGGGGGAGGGGGGGGACGAGAATCGTGTTGAAGACATCAGGTCAGTGATGTCAGTGAATGCATCAGTTACACTTCACTGTCCTAACTTTCATGTGATCATGTGTGGGTTTTTTCTTGTTTTTTCCTGCTGGCGTCCAGCTATGTTCTGATATCTGTAAACGCAGTTTCGTTGGCTCTCTAAAACACGCATAACACATTGACGAATACAGCTGTGATGCTGCATTAAAATGTAATGTTTCAGCAGTCAAATATAAAAGTAGCGGAACATGTTCACCCAGAGTTAAATGTGTTCACCATACATTTGATCGCAATTGTTTCAAGAAATGCCAACTCGGCACCGTTAGAATGAATTATTCACTTAATGTTTCCCATAATTCGTTTGTTGGGCGAAGATTTGGATTTTTATTTGTTGTTGTTTGTTTTTATTTCACTGTGTTTCATTTTTGTTTTTGTCTGAAGTTCATTGCACAACGTCCAACACCATCCAGACAACATACACACACACACACACACACACACACACACACACACACACACACACACACACACACACACACACACACACACACTCAACAGGGGGGCTCTCAGCATTACGCACATCCATCAGCTATTTAAATAATTAACTTTTCTGATTGGTTCCACTCCACAAATCATCTCAGAGGGTTTTCGCTCAGATCATGATTAGCTCAGTGTTTTTGAGGCTGTGTGAGCTGTTAGCATCCAAACAGCAGCAGCATACGGGACATTTCTTTTTTTTTTTTTTTTGGGAGTAAGGTGCGTTAACCTGCGCGGCTGTTAGGGGGCGCAATGACACAGAGCAACAGAGGGGGAGGCCGCATGAAACACGCAGAGCTGCTGCAGGACAACTTTCCCCAAAGAGGACTCCATCCGTACAAAGCGGAGGAATATTTACACCAACATGACCTCCGTCTGTGAAAACAGGAAACCTTTGTACGATTATTACCTGTGTTAAGAGGCCCATCGGCAGCCGGGCCTCTCTAAGTGCTCTTGAGCAAGAAGACAAAACGTGCCTGCTATTAGTTAAACCGCCCCGCTTGTGCGTGTGTGACAGAGCTGAGAGGGTGACACTCACCCGAGGGTGCTGCCGCCTCGAATGCTCCCAGACAGGGCTACAAATCCAAGCAGACAGGGTAATTCAACCAGCATCCAGCCGGCCACGGTGCCGCGGACAGTCTGGAGGTCAGTGTCGTGACCCGGCTTCAGTTTTTAATAGTTGAATCCTACAGAAGGAGGATTTTTGCGCACTTGGTTTTTGCATTGATTGTGGTTTCTTTTAGGCTCAGATCGAAGCTGATCCAGCAGCCTGTGTCTCTGTGACTGTGATGATAAGATCATGTGGATTATGTCAACATCATAATACAATTGTATTGCTGTTTAATTACAGGCAAAATGCCAGATATCTAAACCAGTAAGTGAAGAAAGCACCTGTGCGTAATAGTTCAAAAACTCTTCATCTCAAAAGTTTTCGTTTCGTCTTTTACATGATTTTCTGCGTCGGCTTGACGTTTTTGGTGCAGAAATGAGCTGTACACAAGCATCGTTTGGACTCCAACACAAATATGTAAAAGCGCATCCCTCTTCCTGGAGGAAAAGTTGGTGATTATACACAAATAAAGCCACCGCTCCACATATATTTAGATTTCCGATTTAGTATTAACAAATAGATATGCGCATACACAGCACAATGTTATTCCAAATTTGAGCACACATTTCGTGAAGTAAATTCTGAACTGCTCTCAACAACAAAAAGGGAGAAAGTTTGCAAGAAATGAAGCCCTGATGAAACATGAACGGAAACGGAATAATGCATTTTCACTGTAATTAAAACACATTTTTATTATTTTTCAAAAGATAGTTTAAATATGCATGACCAAAATATATCTGAGTGTGAATACAAGAAATAATATAGTTATAAACCATTATCATTATGTTTCCTCGCTGTTCCACGACTTCTTACAGTCCTCTTATCTTCGATAAATCTGTCATGAGGATCATTTTGTGCGCTAAAACATCCTTAAAAGAAATGTTGCTGTTAATAAAATTTAATAAAGAATACGTTTTGAGTGAAATCTCAACTGGCTGAATTGGTTTATTACACGTTGCTTTGAATAAAATGAAGGTTTGTTAAATAAATAATATGTATTCCTCTCAAAGAAACACACATACACATATTTGTGTGGGAGCAGAGGCCAGATGTTCAGGCAGGTCTGAACACTGCGGTCTGTGGACGCACGCTGTGCTGACACAGCTCCGCCACTAGATGGCGACATAAACTGTTAATAGCTGAAACCCACAGAGGCTCTGAGCTCAGCGAGGCTCTTCTCTCTCTCTCTGTCAGGCCTTTGGGCCTAAAAACGCCCTCATCACTTGTTTTATATATTATGTAGGTTTTTCTAACTTTTCCACGAGGGCCTTTAAAGCCTGATCAAACATCAAAGTCCAGCTCGGACCGAAAAACATGAACGAAAATGACAAGATCACATCTCAAAGCCTCTCTCAAATATTTATTGTCCAGAAAAAAGTAAAAAATAAACGACTTTGGCTATTGCAGTCAGAGAAGGGAGAGTGGATAGTTGCAGTCAGATAGTATTTACATGTTTAAATATACCGACACGTTCAGGACTCTTCTGTGAAATAGTTCTTGACTGACAGGAAGAAAATTGCATAGGTCGACAAAAAAACAAACAAAAAACCAAACAAACCCTGTGTTTAGAATGAGAAGAGAAAAAAAGGGACAGTGACATGGACAGAGAGTGGACACACGTTTTGAAACGTTTAGGTTTCATGTTTGATAGAGTCTCATCACATCCTGGCTCATCAACTGACAGAAATAAAGAGATTGGATTTGTAGATGGAGAAAAGAACTGCAGCATTTAATTATGTATTAATTAAATATTATGTTTTGAGATTCTTTTTTTTTTCTATAATTTAATGACTATTTGTTTAAATGTGCCTGTTTGCAGCCTGAACGGTTCTTTAAGTCTGCCTCACCACAGCATCACCTGTTGTAAAGGACTCAGAGGCCTTCGGATTTAATTTTTCTTTGCTGGATTAAACAAAACAAACAGCCTCAAAAAAGACATTTGATCCACCAGCTTGTTCGCCGCTTATCACAGCCTACATGATCCAGGGGATTCAGTCTTAAATTCTGGGCTGGATTAAATAAAAAATAAAGGCGCAGGATAACTCGGGCTAATGTCTCATCGCTTGCTGAGTGTTTGCAGGAGGATTCATTCATCCTCTCACAGAATCGCCTCAGTCAACGTGCTGCAAAACCATTTCCGACCTTCTGTCGACAGGCCGCATCGGCTGGTTCCAATTAGGACGCGAGGAAGGAAACGTGTAGGTTCGGAACAGACCAACAGAGCCGCTCTGGCGACAAAGAACCCGTCCATACAGCGTAATAAATTATAGCACAGTTTTCTTGGATGAAGGCGCATCCATGTCCCCCCCCCCCCCCCTCCTCCTCTCCTCCCGCGGCTCTCCAGAAGCTAACTGGAGCTCTTGAATTTGTTCACCACCTTCTTCTCCTTCACGCGTCTGTTCTGAAACCAGATTGTCACTTGTCTCTCTGTCAGGTTCGTCTGCGCGGATATCCTCCTCCTTTTGTCCTTGGTGATGAATTTATTGGCGGCGTACTCCCTTTCCAGTTCCTTGAGCTGCACCTTGGTGTAAGGCACACGCTTCTTCCTCCCACGGCGGATAGAGCTGTCCCCACCAGATATGGTGTCTGCGGAGAGGGAGAAACGTCACATGTTAATCTGCTGGACATCACACAGAAAAATAATGTTTTGTTTCAGGAACATATAACGCTCTAGTTTTCTTTAACTGTTCTTCTTCCGGGCGCATTACAAATTTTGCTTTACATGCACATATTTCATAACGTTTAACAGCTCGTTTCTGTGATAATAAAACAATAAAAATAAAAAAAATACCTTGTAACGAGGACTTCCACAGAGGATTGGACTGTGGCTGCTCTTTGGTGCAGTAAACTTGACCGCTCCACCCGTTGGTGATGGCCCACGGCTGGTAGGGCTCCATGGGCAGCAGGGACTCGTGCCTTGGCTCAGATGGAGCGCTGAGCGCAGGGACCACAGGGACGTCCAAGTAGCTGGGCTGGTACGGACCCGAGGAGTAGCCCTGGTAAAACGCAAACTCCTTCGCCCTGGTCGAGAACTCCTCGCCAGACACCGGCGAGTCCATGTACTTATCGCCATAACCGGAGGGCTGCGCGCACGCCTTGACGCTGCCGTGCGACATCCTACATGGGTAATAACTGCTGCCAAAATATCCATAGGGCAAAGACGCATTGGGCGAGCTTTGGGTGGCAGAACAGGGGCTGCATTGTTTGCCAGGCTCCCCCATGCCAGAGACTGGCACCTCACTCGCCGTGTAGGTGGTGCTGGGAGCCAGCGAGGTTGGATGCGCTAACAAATTCCTGCACTGGTTCGCAGCGAAATTGCCTCCAGTAAATCCTTCCATGCTCTTGCTTCTCTCATCCAAGCCGTTGTCGTAGAGGAACATCACCGGGTCAACCCAGTGCGAGTGGAGGAGTAATGAAGCGGTCATAGCATGCCCTACATCGAGACGACCAACTCTTTTTCAAAATCCCCTCGACTGAGCAGAGACAGGGACTCAGGGCAGAGTAACGATACCAACACGCCTGAGTACATAAAGATCGCGAGGTTATTGGCCGGGGCCAAGCACGTGATATGCAAAGGAGATGATAAACGTCTAGACATCAGATAATGCAGATCGAGCTGTATATCTGCGACGAGCTGCCGCACATCAGGAGATCCATGTTTCAGATATTTAAAGGAGCGTCGGGGGGATTTTGTTTTATTTTTCTCCAAGCTAAAGTGACATTTGAGTCCCGAACTGAGAGGAACTTTGGCGTGATGCAATCTCGTCTGTAGTTTTGTGCCATCACAACACGCTTGTATGATGAATTGTGTAACACATGACGTGAGAAAACTGTATGATTTATGCTGTTTTTGACGCGTAATTACGCGTGCCATTTTGGGATGCACCAAGCCCCTTATGCAAAAGGGAGGAAAGCTGTTTTCAGATATGTGGATTTAAATGATTATTTTGGCTTTATATCTAAAAATTTCAGTCAGTTCAGACTTTTACTAAATACACAATAATTTTACTGAACAATCGGACTGACTGACTGACTGGCTCAGAATAAGGATTTTGACCAAAATGGTCACAAGTGAGGTGATTTAGAAAAAACAAAAAACAGACTGGGTGTCTTATGGAAACATTTAAAACGGGTATTGTAGCAACAATAACATTCAATCATCCTCACATTTTCGCACTACAACGTGCAAATCCAGACACAATTTCAGTGTCCACAAAAATACCAAAAAAGCATGCCACATTTGGCTGCACTCTTCCTCCAACGGGTTGGACGCGGCTGGAGGCCAAGGTCAAGTTGAAAGTTGCAGTCTGGCCAAAAAGGCACTTCAAGCCAGGAAGCCCGAAGAGAAAACACCGCTGAATGCCGAAAGAGGCACCGAGAGACTGGGCTGTTTTTTTTTTACAGAGCAGTTAGGCTACTTCCACTCTTAGAATTAAAAGCAAGAAGTAGAAGCTCTCAGACTTCTCTGACCAGAAAATAATCGATCGGCTTCAAATGTTCAAAATCAGAGCCGCACATGAATTATTTTAGACTTTTACTGGAGTGAAAAGCGACTTCGAGGAAAAATAAACTCTTCTTCAAAATTGTGAACCCGGTCTCCATAGGTGGCCTCTTTGTTTCCCTGCGCAGAGCTGCAACACTGGCACATCTGGGCATATGCACGATATATACACAAATCGTTCACGAAAACGAGGCTGTATCGCAGGAATAAAAACAAAAGGTTGTTTACGGTTCAGTGTCTCTAATATAAGTATATATAACAGTGGGCCATTCAGCTGTGTGGCTGCACCGTGGCACCCTGAATGAGGTGAATATGGACGCACACTGTTACTCCCAGATTCGGTTTTGTTGAACATTTCTGAGTTGAGACCACAGACGCGGAGAAATGTCTCCCCACCTAAATTTGAGCACCTCTTTTTTTATTATTATTTTTAATAGAGTTTTCCCACCTTTTGAGGCTGTAAATCTTTATGGCCCGGGTTCATAGGTGGGTAGGCAGGAGCGAGCAGTGGTTTCAGGAGAAAAAGCATAATGTTTTATGTCGGTGAAAAGGTTCAGGTTTTTTTTTTTTTTTTTTTTTTAAGTTTTGTTTTATTGCATTGTCACGTTAACAGACCGCCTGCTTAACTAATCGGGTCTTTTCTTCACACTGACTGTGTTTTGGAGAGAAAACGCGTTCGTTCTTTAATTTCGCGTTAAAACGAACTCGACGTGCAGAACAGGAATCATCCGAGCCACGCTGTTAACGCATCAGCAGCTGGTATACAGAATGTGAACTGAGCTGTTCAGCCTGTTGGACAGAGAAGAGGATCCGTGTCTGAACAGCAGACAGGCCGCGAGCTGCTGCTGCTGCTGCTGCTGCTGGTGGTGGTGAAGAAGAGATTAATTTCATCGTTTCATTTCGACACACACACACACACACACACACACACACACACACACACACACACACACACACACACACACACACACACACACACACACACACACACACGTGCAGACATTTAAAAATGAAGGTGTGTGTCTTCAGTGTTTTAATTATTAGTGATTCCGTCCGACGAATACAAATGATATGATCGTGTTAAAACGTGTAATTGATTAATTTGACGTCAGCATTCTGGAAAAGTACAAACAGGCCCACGAGACCCGAATATGTAGGACTTCTGAGATATACAATACGATACTAATTTAAAAAAATTAAAAAAAAAAACAAAAACAAAAAAACAAATAAAAAAAAGTCGCTCTGTTGTAATCAAATGAATAAAATGATACCTGAATAGACTCTGACAGGTAATTATTATTTTTTTGACAATACTTATCTCTGATTGGTTTGGTCTCAGATGTTTGCAGCACGGGCTTTACCAACCCAATACATGTTTGTAACTCGTGCACACAGCCTGCAGCTCGCCTTTTCCTTAATTTCCGTGATGTTTTCTTGTTGTGGTTGTGCTCGCTTTACCGACACAAAAAGTCGCTATTTGACGTCCCGAGAATGAGACGCAACCATCAACTGTCTTTGTGGTGCGTTTACGAACAGCTCGGACAAATCCCACTGATTGCACGCTTAAGTTTAGGCGTCTTTGAAACGATGCGAGTTTCACGTTTACTTTTAGACTCTGAGGACATTTCAGAGCTCATACTTATTATTTATCTATTTATTTATTTTTTTTACATTTTCTAATTTTACTCCAGTAACGAAGTTGAATCAGTACTTCTAACGGCGATCTTAATTTTACACAAGCAAAAATCAAGTACTTCTACTTGACTAAATAATGTGTCACTTTTGCCACCTCAGCTAGTTTTACAGTTCTTACATAGGCAGGATTTAATTTAGTTTCCTTTTCTTATAACAGAGTGTAAACTTTGGACATTGGACAAGGAGTCACAATTAAAGCCACATAAAATTGGCAATAGACCTTTATGACATTTTTTTGTCATCGCTTCAAAGGCAAAATGTCGAAGACAACCCCGGCTTGTTGCGCGATGAAACAAGATGGATAAAGAAAAATTTGGGTCAAGAACGCAGCGATGAAGACTGTCAGCTCACTCAGGCAACCTTGAACGTCTTCTACCTTTGTTGCAAATGTTATATGTAAAAAGAAAAAAAGAGAGAGAGACAAATGTGCAACACCAGCGTGTTTTAAACTTAAACCCTCGAGACTTTTGAATGCAAATGTTATTAGAAAGTGTTGGAGAGGAGGATGACGCGCAGCCAGGCTCCCTCTCTGTCCGTCACAAGTGCGCTGGAGGCCGGAGACCAAAGTGCTGCTCTGTTTGCAGCACCTATCAAGCAGATGACAACACAGCTCTCAGCCTACAGTGCTTAATGGACTTTTTATGGGTTTGTCTTGTGATCGCATGACCTGTGGCACCTTGGCCCCTCAGTGGCTCTTGGCAAACTAGATCAGAAACATGCCGCCCTCCCTCTCTGACCTAAAGAGGGCCACATCCCCAAATTACCGGCGCGACAGTCAGCTTTGTTTTACGGTTGCATTTAGAGCAACGAGAACGCAATTAAAACATAACATTTTAAAATTAAATTGTCATTAAATGAGGAATTTCTAGCATCGGAGCGAGATTAGCTGGGTCGTTTAGTTTAAATGAAAAAAGCTGACGTGTCCTTTTTTTTTGGTTTGTGCAGTGTTGGCTCTCTGCTTCATCTGCTCCGCAGCCGAGCTCCTCAAAGGCTGAAGTCTGGCCGGCGTTTTTATCGTGACTACGGAGATGCAGGATGCAAACTACAACATTTGGGAGCCATTACTGTACCGTGCCATTTGGGATTTAAATCGCCCTTTTCATAGGGAGAATTAGCGTCCTCCTTCCTCCGGCTCTGATGTTTGTTTGTTTGCGCACTGGTGGTTATTAAAAGTTGTGTCCACGCAAAGCTTCTCCCTCTGAGTCTATGACAGCATTTCCGACAAGAAACCGGATTTATGACATTGCTGCAAAAATAAATCAGCAGCATAAATGTGTTTCTAGTTGTTTTGTTAAAAAATAGATAAATCTGTTAATAGTTTTGTTGAGCGCAAGTTGAAATCCAAATCCAGAATTACAAATTGAGCCAGTTTAAAAGAAAAGGTGGTAAATTAATTGTCACATGAACTGACATCACAATTTGTTTTTATTTCCTAACAGGATATTAAATGACACTTCTATCCCAAAGTAACATTTCGATTATCAACTGAAATACCCTCCATGAACAGAAAAAACAGCAACATAAAGACATGATCAAACAAATATTACATAAATATGTGGAGACTGAAACGTGTTTGTAGCCGTTCAGTCTTGACAGAGTTCATGAGTTGTCCTCTCAACACCACAGATGCCTCAGAACTTCCACTTTTAAGTGTAAAAATCTGCAGAGCTGCCACTGAGAGACAGTCTGCTGATCTGTTTATCTGACAATTCACTTACTTCTAAAAACTAAAAAGGAGTGTTGCATTTTATAAAGGCTACATCACACAGATAACATGATTTCCATTAGGAGAGAAGTGCGCACATGATCTTTCACGCAGAGCTCGGTTGGCTTCATGTCTTTCACACCTTTGAAAAACAAAAAAACAGTCCTCAGGGCGAGATGCCCCCCAACTACTCTATGTTAGTCCTGTGCAGGGCCAGGAACTGGCAAGGCTGTGGACGGGGTGGGGGCTGACATTACTGCTGGCCCTCCTCCTCACGCAGGAACTGGAACACTGAGGAGAAATCTTTATTGGCGTAACCACGAGCGCACATCATACGATATAGCTGATGGGCTAAGGAGCCGAGAGGAACGGGAGTCTTTGTGTTGGTGGCTGTGTTCTGTGCGAGGCCGAGGTCCTGAAAAAAGAAAAGCAAACGTTACGTTGGAAAAACCACCGGAGCTGAAAATTGAACTCTTAAACCGAAACCACCAGTCCACACACCACAGAGAATTTTTCTTTATGTCGTAATAATATGGGTTTGATTCCCTTTTAAGAGGGATGCAAACTACAGCTCACTGCATCAATTTAGGTGCGACTGAAGTCAGAAATTCTTACTTTTTTCCAGCATCGTCATTTAAGTTTGTGTCACACGCACGAAATATGACTCAGAAATGAGTCGCTGACTAAATTATATACATCTGAGACATACATACATTATGTGAATGTTTTCATATGGATTCATCTGTAGATTACCCCAGTTAATTGTTACGTGTATAAAATGGCAAGAAAAATGTTAATCGATATTTGCCAAAATGATGCGCTCAAAATTATTCTTTTGTTCAACCAACAGTTCAAAACATAAAAAAACCTTCATTCACGCTAGTAAAAAACAAAGGAAACAGCACAGCAAATGTTTGACATTCTTGTTTGAAAAATGACTGAAACAGGCAATCACTTCTCTGAATTAATCTTTGCAGCTCCATATGAATAAGAAAAGTTAACATGAGAACATCTTTGTATCCTTTTGTTTTTAAAACTATTAGGAACACATTTCTCCACATCAATAACAGGAAACCTGATTCTGACAGCCATAAAATCTGCTTCATTTCTTTATATTTGTGATAAAGAAGGCAACATTTCAACAGTAACACTAAATCCTGATTGCAGGCCCAGGAAACGGAGTACAATGAGGTCATCAGACTAACCTTAGCCATCAGCTGGGTGCCAAAGCCTCCCTGGTAGTTGTTCCCAGAGGGGACTCCCTCCATGACTCCAGGCACAGGGTTGTAGGTGTCACTGGACCAGCATCGACCTGAACTCATGTTCAGGATCTTGGCCAACAGTTTGGGATCAAGACCGAGTCTGTGAGGGAAGACGAATTCCATGTTAACAACAAACTGTCATTTTTTCCTGTGATTTAGAAAAGACTGCATATGCTGTTATTTGAGTTTTCACCTGATTCCCAAGTTCATTGTCTCTGAAGTCCCGATCATTCCAATAGCTAGAAGCATGTTGTTACAGATTTTAGCTGCCTGCAACAAGATGATATTAGCATTCAATCACCTGAACACAATTTAAAATACTCATTTTATTACTTATAATGTTATCTCTAAAAAAAAAAAAAGTACTTTTATCTGAATGACAAAGGCATCATGAAAGTTTCAGAAAAATACGTCAAACATGTGTCATACCTGTCCAGTTCCAACCTGACCACAGTACACCACATTGGCCCCCATGCAGCTGAGAAGTTCTTTGGCTGCAGTAAATTCCTCCTCTGCCCCTCCAACCATAAAAGTCAGTTTAGCTGAACTGGCAGCACCCACACCTGGGAATGAGAAGTCGTGCTTAGAAACACTGAACGTCATGCTAGCAAGCACAGATGGTTGGTATATAGCGAAGTTTCATCAGCTGAGGATGAGTGAACAAAAGGCAAAATGAAGGCAAGTGATAAAACAAGCTCATTCGTAGCTACAAGTAATAACTGTTAATCACAGCTGTTGTCTGAAAGTAGCAGCTACCATCCTTAATGATACGACGTTGACAAAGTGTAGAAACACTTGTGGATTTTTTCCATCTAGAAAAACGTCATCGCTTTAAACACTGAAGTTTGTAGTTGAGATCGTATCCTTTTAGAGCTCCAGAAAACCACATCAAACTTCCCAAAGATGCCGAGTGTTTTGTGGCCTGATAAACAGCCACATGGGTCCATATATTCTGTCTCACTACCCTTCATTATCCTGATCGACAAAATTGTACTGGGAACATCGAGGTGACGTGCAAGCAGAACTTTTCCAGTGAGATAATTAAATACATTGAAATGTCTTTGCTTGTTACTCAAGTCTTTTCTGACAATTCTGTTCTATACTGTCAAAAAAACAACAAACAACAAGAGAAACTTAAATAGAACAATAATATGACCATAATATATATTCAGTATGTTACCTGAGCATAATCCAAAATAAGTTAGTACACTTTTGGACATGTCAAGTTGATATTTAATGCTCTTAGAGTGAGGAAAACATGTTCCCTTCAGCAGTTTTAAACTACAGGGACTAACTCACTGCACATTTAAGGGAAATGACCTTAAATTGTGTGCAGCAGGGATCAAAACAGAATTCCAATGTGACTAAAAGTAAGTAAAATAAGACAACAGTATTGCATGCAAGGTTAAAGTCAAAGTAAAGATGATGTACAATAAATAGTGAACAGTCATAGACATTAAGTTATTAAAAGAAAGTATTTGAAAACATGTCTTTAAAAGAATAGACAAGTCAGTCAGAGCTCTGGGACTGAAAAAAAATGGCTGTTTCTGCATCCATTTTGTAGATTTGACGGTGCGTTCACATTCACATGGGGTTAAAACTCAGATACACAATAACCAGGTGGAAGTCACATGGGTGCCAAGAAATCAACCAACATAGTCTTGTAATTAATCCTAAAGTTTACAGGAAGCCAATGGAGAGAGGCCAAGATGGGTGTTATACGTTTCCTCCTTCCTCGTCCTCATGAGCAATCTGCCAGCAGCAGTTTGTTCTAGCTAGAATGACTGTACAGCTGAAGACAGGTGGGAGTTAATAGACAAGCCAAGAAATGGCAAAAAGTAGTCATAGTTTCAAAATTCATATGAATAAGCTATGATAAAATAAAAAAAAATGAATTGAGGCAATGTGATTGGGATATTGGGCTATATAAATACAACTTATTTGACTTTTGAGAACAGTCAAGTTGTCATCATGAACAACACTGAATCCTGATATTGAATGACCAGTTTCCAATTTGAGGTTGAATAGTTTAAGTAATACAAAATTAAAAAAATTTAAGTAATTGAAATTCGAAATAAGAATCTAGTATTTCATTTCTAAAGCTACAGAAAAGCAAGACAAAGTATCCTGACAGGATAGACCTGTTCAAAACATGAAGTCTGATGTTCAAAACATGAAGTCTGATGTTCAAAACAAGACACAAGCTGTATTTCTCTCTTTTGAAACACAGCCTTTGGTTAAAATACCAGAGCAGGTTTGTGGAAGCATTCCTCTCAACTGTGAAAAACTCTTGACACTTTTAAAAGTGAGAAAGGAAACTCGAAACTCGAGTGTTGTTTACAATTACAACCCTGATTCTTTTTGAAGCATTTTGGAGAAGAAGAAAAAACTCATCTAAACAACTTAACAAGCAGACACTTTTGTCATTTCAGGAAGGACTACTAGAAAAATGCATGGTGACTCCTGTCAAAGATCATCTGTCTCCATTTCATTTATTTCAGACGTCTACTCCAGCCTCTGATAGAGTAACCATTCTAGTCTAAGGAGAAATGAAAGATGGCAGTTATTTCAT